>OY856188.1:7574836-8174836 GCA_963693315.1 Diogma glabrata
ACCATCGTCCGTAGGACATATAAATCTTAAGAAGTGTATAAACCAGAATTTTTGTTATCTTACATATTTTTTTCGTACTACTTTTGATATGTTGAACTTAATGGAATTGTTGGGGAAGATGATGTAGGCATATTCAAGGTGAATGAGGAATGGGGTCCGTATCAACACTGGGGTGAGTAATTTTAATATATGGATATGGTGTAGGAATGTGTGCGAGTAGGTGTGAGTGTATGTGGTGCGTGTGCGTGTGAGTAAGGTATTTTATGGGGGCTTCTTCAAAAAAGGGGTCGTCAGAGTTTCCTTTTTCACTTCTCCGTTCGCTTTGCGTTCTGTTTATATAAAAGATACACGCGTATAATTTAGGTTATTTGTACTGGGCGGCAGGTATAATCTCTCGTTAACACAGGCTGAAGCTAGCTTAGGGTTCACAATCTAACTAGGTGCGCGGCCTGCCATAACAATTCTATTGGTTTTCCAATGAAACCAGTTCTCCTCTACAAAAGCAGTGGACAAAGAATGCCTAGAGTGTCAACGATCAAAGGTACATCGACACACAAAATTGGAGTACGAGCAGTTTCAAGTACCCGAGCACAGGCTCCAGCATATACACATGGACGTCGTAAGTCCTCTGCCTCCATCCGAAGGCTATTCATACCTTTTGACATTGGAGGACAGATACACGAGGTGGCCTGAAGCTTATCCGGCTGCAGCAGCCATTGCCGAAATATTTGTTTCCGAATACGTTTCGAGATTCGGAGTTCCAAGCCGTATTACAACGGACCGCGGTTCCCAGTTTGAATCACGACTTTTCGAAAAACTAACAAAACTTCTTGGGGTTCATAGAATTCGATCGACATCTTATCATCCTCAAGCAAACGGATTAGTAGAAAGATTTCACAGGACATTGAAAGCATCACTTCGCACGAAAAATAATGTTCGATGGACTATAGAACTCCCTATTATTCTTTTAGGTATTCCGGTTGCTTTCAACGATGACCTTAAATGTTGTCCAGCTGCATTGGTGTATGGGCAATCTTTACGCGTTCCCGGCGAGTTTTTCATAAATGGAATATTAATTTTCATAAGTGGAATATGTCTCAATCACAATTTGTAGAAAAACTGCGCGAATATTTTAGATCCATTCGACCAATAGAGACTCGTAACAGCAACCGTACTAACGTTTATACTCCATCATCACTAGAGAAGTGTGAATACGTTCTTGTCAGAGTTGACAAAGTAAAAAATGGGTTGTCACCACCCTTCAACTTGATTTTTCTAGATAATTTAAATCTTTTTTACCATTTCATTTTTTTGTTAAAAAAAATTATAAAACTTCACTTCCGTGTTATAACAAGAAAACATCATCCATAAAGATGATTTGTGACTCAAATTTCAAAAGGATCGGTGCAGTAGTTTTGAAGTTATGAGGGGCACCGACTTTGAAAACGTGTGGGGAAAACGCTTTAAAGTTTTAAACAATAAAAAATCTGATATAAAAAGTTCATAAGCCAATTTAAAAATACTCGTAACTTCGTGAATTTTGCTCCAATCGACTTGAAATTTTGACACAATATTCTTAAAATATTATGCATTCAATTACAAAAATTAAAAAAAAAATGGTGATACATACTGTCCTCGATCGAACATTTGATCGAGTATAAATAGTAAGATTCTCCATTTCTTGTTTCTTTCTTTACTATCACTTTCATATTACACAAATTAAAAATATCCCTACATCATCTTAACAAACAATTTTTCTCAAACTACTTTTTATAAATTGCACAACCGTCTACGTACAATATTATGACCAAGCTTTACATTACAATAATTCAGATCATTGAGATAGAAAAATGTATTATTAATTGCATACAAAAATATTGTTACGTTTTTCTAACCTTACTTCGAATTGGCCTTACTCTCAATGAGCAGAGTTCGATCACTGATTAGTAATCAAACACACCAGGTTTTATTAAGTATTCAACTCCTTAATTGTTTCACAACAATAGGAAACAATACAGCAAACAATATTTCCAACTAGAATACTCTTTCGACATCTTCAGAAACTCCAACGGTTGATTGTCGAAATTTCCAGTAACACAACGTTCAAAATAACACACAAAATACTTCTAGTCAATAACACTTAAAATTTTATTTACAAAAAGTAATTTAAAAATCACTTTTATAGTTTTAATTTTACCGTCGCAGGTTTAAAATAAAACTAATCTATTATACAAGAGGTTAATTGCTTATATACGATTCTGCACAATTTCTAGAAAATTCAATGTCACTTTTTAGAAACCTTGAGAAAATATTACAATAATCGATTATTTTACGTTATGTTGATTTGATTCATAAAATCATACAATTTTGTTTATTGTTAACCCAAGTTCTAAGAATACAACAACAACACTATTCCTTTCATTAATTTGTTTTTGTGTTTTGTTATGATTTTTCTGTAATCGTAACAATATTTTATGTTTGTTGAAATGGATTATTTCAATTTGAAGATCGGAACCGAAATAAATTAGCAAATCATTAGAGAAATTTCTATAAATATTAACATTCTTGTTTAAAACAAAATTCGAACTAGGACCGTCGTTACATAGATACAGCCCAAAAAGATACAAGGGTTGGTGGAATGGTGTAATAAAAAGAAGTGCTTTCTAATCAACGGGTGTAATACAAATTTTCAATTTTCGATTATTTAAAAGGTAAGCTTGAAAAAAAATTTTTGTTCTGAGCGGGACTTCAATATTAATAAAGCCGCCTTTTTATAATTCCGGCAATTAACTCTCACCCTCAACCGTTTCCTACTGCACGGAGCTCTTGAACATTGTACGAACTCATCTTTCAGTTACTCTGCTATATACTGAAGATAACGATTTTGCCAATACCACTACAGACTTAGTTCTAAGTTTAGTTGAAAACGGAATTGTGATCTGTAGTAACCAAGTGCGAAGTACTTTTGTTCATTTATGTACTCTTTGATATTTGTTCTTGAAATGAGTGATCTTGTTCTCCAATTTTTTTAATTTTTACTTCACCACAATTTTAAATTGTGTGAAGTAATGCAATCGATCGTGAAAAAAAAAAATCTTACATACCCCAAATTTTGTTTTTTCTTTTGTTTTGGACCATCCTCTATCCAAATAGCCAATAAAAATTTTGGTGTACGTCTGTGTGTGGGTGGGTGGGTGGGTGGTTGAGTTTTCTGCATAGGATCTTGATGAAACTTTGGCAAATGATACAGGTTCACTTGAAAATAGAAGATCTGGATTCATTTTAAATTTGAACAAAATGGCGGGGGGTCTCCCGAACACCTCTAAGTTTAAATCTTGAATAACTTCTGATCCCGAGCTATGATCTTATTGAAACTTAGTATATAAGGTTATAATACTGTTTCCAATACTTCTGCGTACCAACTTCCGGTTTGTCACTTCCGGTTAAAAAGTTTTTTTTTCAGTTGTTTATCCCTACTGTGGCCTACAATTACCGATCGATTTTCATGAAACGTTGCGAAAAGCTTTTAAATAACATGAATAAAATTTTATCAGCTTTTGGAGCACATTGGATAAAGGGTTGGGGGGTCCACCATACAACAGGTGGTTTTTTCCCCAAAGTTTTTAAGTTTGTTGGGAGCATAAAACATTCATTCGTGAATGAATTTTGATGACACTTTGGAAAAAGATGCAAACATGTATGACAAAGAACTGATTAGCTTTTGAGCGATAGTGAGCAAAGTGATGGGGGGTCCCTGGAGCACCTGTTTTTTTGAAAGCTCTATAACTTCTGTACCCAATAAGCGAATTGGATGAAACTTGGTACATGAGTATGTAGTACGGTTTAAAATAGTTCTGCATCCCAACTTCCGGTTTTTCACTTCCGGTAAAAAAAATTTTTTTGTACTTTTTTGAAGTTTTTTCAGTGTCTTTATGCACACTGCAGCCTACAATAATGAAGTGATTATGATGAAACTTATGGAATAGGGTTTCAATTAGTGTGAAAAGATAATTATCATGTTTTGGGACACATTGATCAAAGTGGTGGGGGGTCTACCATACAAATGCTGACTTTTCACACTTTGTTTTTTAAGTTTGTTGGGAGCATACAGACTTCGTTCATTAATTTATTTTAATGACACTTTGGAAAATGATGGAGACTTAAATAACAAAGAACTGATTAGTTTTTGGATAATATTGGAATAAGTGGTGGGGGTCCTCCCAAACACCTGTTTAATGTGTCACACTTTTTTCAATGTTTGTTGGGAGCACACAGCATTCGTTCGTAAACGAATTTTTATGACACTTTGGAAAAATATGCAAACATGTATGGCAAAGAACTGATTAGTTTTTGAGCGATAGTGAACAAAGTGGTGGGGGGTCCCTGGAGCACCTGTTTTTTTTAATGTAACGCGTAAGGAACTTGGTATAAATTGAAGGTTATCGACGGTACGCTGATACATGTGTGCTCGATAGTCTCTTTTGTTATAATTCATTTTAAAATTCTAGAATTTTAAACAGATTTTATAAAACAGTTTGGAAAAACTACAATCTCACCACTGTCACCAATGTTTACGATTACGAATGATTCATCTTTAATTTGTCTATCTACCCTACCGCTGATTCCATCACCTAATTTGTCATTTAATTTTTTGTTTTATATTTTATTCTACGTTTAAAGAGAGTTATAGTGTGTTGTGATTTTAAAATGTTATGCATGAAAGAAAACAGTTATCATGGCTCGAAAGATTTTATTGCAGTTTGTGTCCTAATGGGATTGAATATTATATTAGCTGTGCGATTTGGCTTTGTACTTGTTGCAAGATTAACGGAGCCTGATTCTTATCTGCTGTTTTTTGTTACTTGCTGAAATTTGAACAAGAGATTCATCCACGTAACATTAACTCTGCAATTTAAGCTGTGTAAGATCTGATTTTACCTTTTGTTTAGTGTAGAACTTGTGAATGGAATGCAACTGTGTAACAGTTAAAATTGCTTTCATATAATAAAGGGAACTAACTCTTTACACTTGTTGCTAAAAATACTGTTAAAACAAACGGATTAAGTTTTAATTGATTGAATATGGCTTGAGGGTTTATTGTTAAAAAGAAAGTCTTAAATCAAAGCTTTTTTTTTTTTAAATTCAACGTATGATTCAGATTTTAGCATAAGATTAAAGCTTAAACAATCACCACCAGAGTTGTTCATATTTAATTTAGTAAATTCCTCCCTCGCAAAAAAAAGTGTGCCCTTAAGCATCAAAACAAATTTCACTAAAAATTGGTCACATTTATCATTTGAAATAATTTTGAATTGAGCTCAGTTACGAATTACTTTTACTGTTTGTAATTATCGTACATATATTCTTGTTTTAATTTAATTGTACAACATTGTATGTTTTATCAATCTTGTGATTTTTTTTTTTAAATAAATCAAAACATAAATAAATAAGTTGCAGAAAGAGTTCATTGATCGGTAAAAATATATGTTTTTTGAATGTCAATTTCTTAATTTTTTTTTTATTTGTCTTTTAAAGTTTTAATTCGCACACATAATGACCGGCAACATGTTCTGTGTGTATCTTTTCTTGTATTTACAACTTACACAATGTTTGTTTTCATGTTTATGGTAGAATGATTATGTGAATTGATTTATTTAAAATAATTGATATTTTATGTATAACGAAGAAGAAATCGTTTTTGGTATGTTGTTTGAACAAATATGTAGTTATAAACATTTACTTCACTGTTTATGCTCTTTAAATAATTTTTCAAAATTGGCACAAAATTCAATTTAGTTAGCAATTAATTGGAAGAACAAAAGCAGTTGGAAGAACAAAATAAATGAATTTTCTAATAAAACATATATTTTGTATCAATTATTTTCAAAATATAATATCAGTAAACAAGAATAAAATATTAACTCTCCATATTGACATCGAATAATAAATTGATGCTAAGAGATTCAATGACAAAAAGTATTAAAATCACGTTGAAATGTTTAAGTTTGATATTTATTTATCAAAAAATTAATAGAATTTGATGCAAAATGTTAAAATTTTGATACAATTTCAATTTAACAGAACAATGGTTTTATCAGTAAGTGATTTAATAGCTTCAATTAATGGAAAGAAATTGGATGAACATCAAATAATAAATTGATTCCATAATATTAATAAAAAAGTATAAAATCCAAAAGTAAATAAAACAAAGTAACACACTTTTATTACGCATATAAACTAAAAAGAAAAAATGCAGACAAGTGCGAATAAAATTCGCTCGTCAAGGGTTCCGTGAATGTAAAAGAACACAATATCAAAAACTATTGACAAAAAGTTGTGTTGTAATGTCCTTATATTTCCAGACCATAGACGCATAACAAAATAATTAATGTTTAATCGTAAATGTCAATAGTAAATTACAATCAAATCCACATTGATCAAAAATAACTCAAAAAATGTTACATTAGGTTAAATCTCATCCATAGATGTTTATGGTAACTCAAGAAAGATTCACCAGCTTGTAAATGAATTAAATTTGATTATTTTTTCGGTCAATCAAGTGTTGAAATTTAGGGGGGGCAAAGAGGCTACATACTAAAAATATTTTTTTTCAATAACACAAAAACTGTGCACCGCTAAGTTCTAAAAAAATTGTAATGTTTCTTAAATTAAGTGCTCCTTCATATGACACGCCATTCGCTTGGGTCAAAAGTGGTTTTTTACTCTCCCCACACCCATCCCCTAAACACACAGAAATATAGTTATTTGAGACTTTGCTTTCCTTCCCATGTTTTCGTGATATTTTCGTGATATTGATGTGGTATCACTTTGTGCATTAGCCGACACATTGTCTGGGGAGCATTGCACAATCCAAAGGGCATAACCCGGAATTGATACAATGGACGACCAGGCATTGTGAAGGCTGTCTTGTCTCTAGATGCTTCTGCCAGAGGAATCTGCCAGAAATCATCTTTGAGATCAATACTTGAAATGTACTTTGGGCTATTTAGACGACCTAGTAAACCATCAATCAAGGGAAGTGGGTAAGCGTCCTTTTTCGTTAGTGAATTGACACGACGGCTATCAATACATAATCTGTTTTTACCAGATTCTTTTTGTACCAAAACCACTGGCGAGCACCAAGAACTGTTACTCTCTTCGATCACGCCCATTTGAAGCATTCGGTCGAGTTCGGCATAAACCTTTAGTTGAACAGCCGGCGATGTGGGATAATGCCTCTGTTTAACAGGTGCATTATCACCAACATCGATGACATGTTCAACCAAAGAAGTCTTTCCGAGCCCAGACACTTCAAATGACGGGAAAGAATCCTTGATCA
The DNA here is from genome assembly GCA_963693315.1 of Diogma glabrata. NCBI lineage: Eukaryota > Metazoa > Arthropoda > Insecta > Diptera > Cylindrotomidae > Diogma > Diogma glabrata. The sequence goes on from OY856188.1 coordinate 7,582,176, forward strand.
TATCCAGTTCTCGTTGCTGGTCAGTGGTGAGGTTATGTATATTTAAATTTTGTAGCTCTGTACAAGTCAGTTCACTAACAAAAGAAGGAACAATACCAAATTTCTCCCAGAAATCTATGCCCAGGTAGAGATCTTCTCGTAAACCAGGGACTATATGGAACCGCATTGGTTTAGTGGAGCCATTCACGGTTATTGGAACTTCTATGTAACCCAAAATTTTATTTGCAGTACCATCCACCGTACGAATACACGAAGTGTACTTACGGTAGGTTGTACCTGATGATTCCAATAATTCCAAGGAATTTCTTCCAAGTATGTTGATGGAAGCTCCACTATCCAATAATCCGGAGATATTTTTGTCCAAAATCTTAATTGTTAATCGCGGCCGAGGATCCTTTGTTTCTGAAAGGATAGATGAAATACAAGCTTTACGAAATAATTTCCTCATCCTCCAATATCTAATGTTACGTTCCAGACGTCTAAAATACGTGCGATGTAATGATGGGAAATTAAATGTGTTTGATGATTTTATTCGGGTTTCGTTGGTGGTGGCCGATCGTCCTGCGTTCCTACATCTCTCGTCGCTTTCTTCGGGCTCATTGGATGTTGAACCGAGGGTACCATCCCCGAAGCATGTACTCTCGGACGATAGTTTAACGACGGGTGACAATATGAACAATTTGCATAAATAACGTCCGGCTTGTTACATTTTCAGCAATATAATTTTATCCGATTCTTCCGTGGACAATCCGGAGCTCGGTGACCAGTCACACCACAACTGAAGCATACTATTGGTTGTCTGGACATTGATGGACCAGGTTGACTGTTGTCAGATGTTATGCCAGGTCGCTGAAATATCCGTCTCGGTGTTGAATCCATCGCTTCAATATATCCATGTCGTTCTGGTTCAACATCTACCTCATAATCATCCATCTGCTGTAACTCGCTAATTCTTAAATTTGATGTTCTGGTCGGAACTGGTGTGGACCACAAACGTTCAAACTTCTGACATAAAGTCCGAAGTTCATCAATTGAATGTATTGTTGCTGCCAATGTAGCATTTTTGAGCTCCACCATTTTTGAGCTCCACTCCAGAAACCAATGAACTTCGATCGCATGTCCATAATGGACAGAGGCGATCTAAGAACATATTTATGTTAAGGGGATAAGCCCCAAAGTATAATATTTGCCAACGCTACACACAAAAAGTTCAAATGGCTAAATCGTTTCATCGGTTTGGCTACCTAATTTCATCTCGTTGATGCTATTCATTTCCAAGAGATGACCATCAACCAAGAAATAAAATACTTCGATATTGCACCATAACACTCTACTCAAACCACTACACCCGCTTCCTATATACAAAAATATGTACATATATGTACAATTATACAACTATATATTTACACTATGTACAATGACAGTATAAAAAAATAGTCTCCGAAAAAAATTACTGCCCCAAAACGGTTTTTTTCCAAATTAAAAAAAAAATACATTTCAAAGATGCACACAATTTCCCGGGGCCACTTGCGGTCCCAACCACCGTCGAGGGTTCTCTTCCCTGTGATTGGACTCGAAGATGGCGTTCTCCTCAGCCAATGTCTCCGCATAAGCGTGCATGACTGAAGAGAACTCCACCTCCGCGACCAACCACGCCGCCTTCTGTTCCTTCCTCCTGCTCTTCTTCTCTCTCCACACCTTCTCCTGTCCCTCTCCAGCCTCGTCAGGCGTCGCCTCTCCAACACATCCACTTCCTCATGCACCTCATTCACACACTCATTCACTTCATCAGCTACCACTTCTCCTACCAACTCCTCATTCATCTCATTCACAATCTCACCTATTATTACATCCATCATTTCATCATATTGCTCATTCGCTATGTCATCCATTATTTCCATATAGATCTCCTTCCTTCTCTCATTCATTTCCACATTCATCGCTTCCTTCTCCCTCTCGTTCACCACATTCATCACTTCACTCACAATCTCATGCATCACTTCATGCACCTCATTCAACCCTAGCTTGACCGCTGCCTGGCCCAGCTCTTCTCGCCCCGGCCGACGCTTGCTCCTAAACGAGCCAAAATTCCTGATTGTGTGCATTTTTGAGTATAAGAAATATAGTGTTAATCCAAATAGCAGTGTAATACTCGTTAAGAGCAAATTCTACACTATTGTAAAAAAACAAATTAAATGTTAGAAGCCGAATTTAATCTTTAGAATATTGTATTTTAAGTATTATGCGATTTCCCATGAAAATGCCATAAATTAGAGAAAAACAATTAATGGTATTTTTATCACTGGCTCTACACAAGAACTCAGAGACCAAAAGGTTAATGCGAAAGCAGAATACAATTTCCTTTCAAATCTATTGAAGCAAATTCCAAAAAAAAATTAATTATATTCAAAATTAAATGTACATAAGCAGCACTTAATGGTCATTTAAATTCGTTATAACAACAAACATTGTATTTATAACTATTTTCATACAGCCTAGATTGTCTTTGTTGTAAAAATTCCAATCTAAACTTCCTTATATATATATTTATTTATATTTATTCCAAAATTTTTAATTACAAAAAATATCAAAACCAATAACTGGTTTCACCACACTGGTTTTATGATTTGTTGACCAAACCGGTCGACCACACCCAAAATCTCAACAAAAATTAAAAAAAAATTTCACCCGGTCCGTTTTTGGTTCGGCGTCGCGTTGTTAAAATTGAACCTTTTTATACACAAAATGACCTAATTAATCAAACAATGCGGGATAGCACCAATGCCCCACAACGAATCTGTACTTAGGATATCTCTTAACTTGTGTTAATTAATCTATCATCACGATAATAATAATAATAATATATAGATATGTACAAAAAAATAAACCTAACTTAATATTGGTGAAAGATGATGATGCTCCTGCCTCAATCCGATCCAGTTGACTTGATCCCAATTCCCTTTTCGTCGATCTTTCGAAACTATAACACTCCACAATGCTCAATTATCAGCTTTTCCAAACCAAACCAATTCGGTTCATACATAACCCTTTCCAACTTAGTTTTTTTATTTATCGTTTTATTCCCTTTTAATGGCAATTAAATGGCCACTGCAAGCCTTCAAAAAAATACAACAACCACTCTCCTTTCTATAAAACTGTGGTTATCATTAATATACGAGAATAAACCATTTAATTTTGTATTGCATTTGAGTTTTATTAGGAACCAATATGTATAAAACTTTTCTTTTCTTTTTTGAAAGTAAGAAAATTTTGCGAACTTTTCGTTTCAATCTTAAAGAAGAAAATTGCGTTCTTTTTTTTGATTTTAAGTTAAATTTCAACCTTACTTTATAGCAATCAAAAATTATCGTTTTAAAATGATTAAAAGCTAAACATGGAATGGATGTCAGAAAAAATGTGATTTCTTTTTGACATCTTCTAATCAATCGTGCAACACGAAGATTAAGCAAAAATTGAGTAACGACATCTGTTCGTTAAAAATGAAAATAAAATTGGTGCGTTCGTTTATTTTTTCAGTATATTCGAAATTGAGCTGGCCGTTACTTATTTGAAAATTTGAAAATTATTATTATTGTAAAAATGAACTGAAATGATTGGAATAAATTTTTTTATTGAATTAGTAAAAGAATATGAATTGGTTTTACTATTGTTTAGGCGAATATAGCGGACGTTACATGATTTTCATTCAAAATTTACAAATTATCCTGTCTGCGAATTTTTTCAAATTTTTCTGTCAATCATCGTCGAAACGTAGGGAGCGAAACGATCTGAAACTTGCACTTTTTTGATAATAACTCAAAAACTTTACATCACAAAATTCTAAAAAAAAATGCAATGATTTATAAACTAGGTGCTCTTTTAAATGACATCTCACTCGCTTGAGTCCAAAAAGATTTTCTTTTACCCTCTTTACCCCGGTCCCCTAAACGCACAGAAATATAATTATTTGAGACCTCTCTATAATTTTCATACAAAATTTACCAAATTTCCTAGCTCTGCGAATTTTTTCAAATTTTTCTGTCAATCAGTGTCGAATCGTAAACGGTCTGAATTTTGCACTTTTTTGTCCATAACTCAAAAACTGTGCACCGCAAAATTTTAAAAAAAATTAAAACAAATTCTAAATTAGGTGTTCTTTCAAATGACACCCCACTCGCTTGGGTCAAAAAATATTTTTTTTACCCTCTTTACACCGGTCCCCTAAACACATAGAAATATAATTATTTGAGACCTCTCTGTAATTTTCATACAAAATTTACTAAATTTCCTAGCTCTGTGAATTTTTTCAAATTTTTCTGTCAATCAGTGTCGAAACGTAGGGGGGGAACGGTCTGAATTTTGCACTTTTTTGTCCATAACTCAAAAACTGTGCACCGCGAAATTCTAAAAAAAATTGTAACAAATTTTAAATTAAGTGTTCTTTCAAATGACACCCCACTCGCTTGGGTCAAAAACATTTTTTTTTACCCTCTTTACACCGGTCCCCTAGACACACTGAAATATAATTATTTGAGACCTCGCTATAATTTTCATACAAAATTTATCAAATTTCCTAACTCTGTGAATTTTTACAAATTTTTCTGTTAATCAGTGCCGAAACGTAGGGGTCTGGGGGGGGGGGATCGGTCTGAAAGTTGCACTTTTTTGAAAATAACTCAAAAACTGTGCATCGAAAAATTCTAAAAAAAATTGTTTAGTTTTCTAAATAAAGTCCTCTTTCAAATGACACCCCACTTGACCCCATTTTAAATAGTGATTTTACCCCTCCTCATATCCACCCCCTTAATAAATCTAAGTATAAGGATATGACACTTTTTTATATTTTTTATTAAAAACGTACTAATTTTTCTATCATTCCAAATACATTTGAAAATTTTCGATCAGTTAGGTTCGGAGCTAATTGAGGTAAGAAAACACGAAAAAAACGTCATTATTCCAAATTATACAAAAAATGGTGGGGTGTAAAATTTCAAAATAAATTTTTAAGGAATACTGAAATGAAGCCCTTTCATATGATACCCTACTTGAATCTATAAAAAAATATATTTTCTCAAAGGTCTCACATCGTACCCCTGTAAACCAAACGAAAACCACTTTAGTTTTATTTGTATCCGTCATTTCATGTGAGCAGATTAGTTTTATACGCACCTCAAATTTCAAGTCCATAGTATTTATAGTTTACGAGATAATCGATATAATGTGAAAAACTCGTTTTACTCTCACCAATTGTGTTCCGTATAAAAAACGGAACCCTAAAAACGAACTAAATTGTAAAAAAATAAATATGATATCTATCCTATACTCTGACGCTGTTCTCCTGTGTCTGTTGTTTTTTTTTTCTTATAAAGAATAGTTGCCGTATAACACTTTTTGAGGAACACCAGAACCATTCTTGTCGCATTTCTGAATGTTATCGATTTCACACATATGAAACTATCGAAAGTAACGAGAACATTATCACAGTATAAATTACATAAAAAAATATTCAAACTATTATTATAACATTCGTACACTTCAATTTTATAACATTTCATATTACTTGTAAGAAACAATTTTCTGTGCAAATTCATTCATTTTAATTTTCAATTGCAATCATGTTCGTTATACTTGCCTCCATTTCTGCGATAACTCTATGATTATAGAATTGTTACGAGAATGATGGTGTTATAAACTATTTTCTTATATTTCCTACATCTTTACATTATTATCAGTTTTGTTTTTATATTTTATTATGCTATAGCTTGAAGGATTGATAATCTCGAATTGAAATTAAAAAAAAATATTATAATTTAATCGAAACAAGTCAAAGTTTATATATTATTAATAAAATAATGATGATTAGAATCTTCAAGAATGTAAATAAGAAACATAAAAAAATGATTATAAAAAAAAATATAATTAGAAATAAATTATTTGTTAGTTTTTCTTCTGTTTAATCGTTCTCTTTATGGCGTTTTTATGGTTGCCATAAAATCTTTTTTGTTTTTATTTCATTTGATTTAAATTAAATTTATTTTTATTTTGACAATTTATATTGCACTTGCAACAACATTAAATTAAAATTCCTAAATCAATTAAATTTTTCAATCAAGTTAAATTCCTTGTTTAATTGGTGATTCATTCGAATCATTGATAAAAACACATTATTTTATTGGAGAATTGAGACAAAACTAAATCATTTGAGTGGATTGTTTGTGAAATTGAAACTATAAATATATAAACTAAAGTAAATCTAAGAATAATGACCGGGTAGATTGATTAGACACGAGGCACTAACAATCATCGCGAGATTTCGCTTCAGCATCAAGGTTTATTAGTTCATTGAACTCAGAGAGATTTTTAAATACTTAAAAAACTACTACAATTTTGTTCCAGTCTCAACAATAAAACAACGCCGACAAATTACAAAAAAATGAAATTAATTTTCGGATAAACAGATGAATAATTAAAACATGGCTGCAAACGTTGAGCGATATTTTCGAAAACCTCTAGAACTTTTCCATAGTCAACTGTAATCAATAACTCGAATTATTTTAGTCTTGATGAATTTTGCCGATAATTTATCAGACAATTTTTTAGCATCCAGATTCCGTGGTCGAGATCGCAAGATGTGTCGCTCTGAACTCTTTTGATACGGTTTCCTGCAGGCAGCACTGATGGTGCTTGAATGTTAACGAATCATCGGGTCGGATTGAAAGTCTGAGCGAAGTAATTCATATGTGGATCCATGTAATACAATATGACTGTCAAAGACTAGGAAGTGAGATGCGAATTTTGTGGAGTGGTGAATGACATGGCATAGGGATCTCCTAATTTTAGGAAGATGGATATCCCATGCCAGATGAGATTCTTTAAGATATGATCGTATTGGGGCAAGGCATTATCGGAAGCAACACACACTAAACACTCGAGTTTTCAAAAATTTGCCTACGAGTTCTGTGACATTTTGAAAAGGTTCAATTATGACATAACGTGAAAAATGGTCTAAAACGGGTGGCAGTCAGAAGGCCCGCTTCTAAAATCCCCGACGACAAAAGGCCCGCGACAAAACGCCAGGGACAAAAGTCGCTCGACGAAAAACGCCCGGGACAAACTCCATGCAGCGACAAAACGCCCGGGACAAAATCCGCGCGGCGACAAAACGCCCGGGACAAAAAATCATGCAACAAATCGAAAAATAATATTCTATTAAGTTTCAAAATATGATAAAGCATGCTTAAGCCCGATCTATTCCGCCTTTCACAAAATAGTTGTCACGATTAACCTCGCCAAAAAACCTAGGTCCGATCTACTCCGCCTTTCACAAAATAATTTTCACGATTACCAGCGCCAAAAAAAAATTTTATACAAAAGAAATTTATACTTTGTAAACAAAGCTGTATCGACCACCGAGAAAACGAAAAATAAGATAAAATGATAAGGAAATGGCTAATATAGGGTAAATGGGGATAGCTTGGATCGGGTCGAGAATGGTATTATTGGAAAGGTCTTGACGAGACTAGCTAAAATCAAGAAAATTGCCAACTTTCAAAGTTGTGAGGTGGGGTTGGTGGGGGTGTGGAGTGGAGTGGGGTGGGGGAGGAGGTTGGGTAATGGGGGCTATCTTTGATCGAAGGTCTGCAAGGTCGCAGAAGCGAGTCAAATAAAATTAATATAGAAACCAAGAATTATATAACTAATATAGAAAATTATATAATTAATATAGAAAACAAGAATTATATAAAATCCCAGCAGCGACATAACGCCCGGGACAAAAAACCATGCAAAAAATTGAAAAATAATATTTTATTTAGTTTCAAAATATGATAAAGCATGCTTAAGCACGATCTACTCCGCCTTTCACTTTCACCGCCAAACGACCTGATTTATATGGTTTTAATTCTATTTGGTTTTAAACTGTTTTTTTCATTGAGACTTTCACATACATACATTTACTCAAAAATTTAATTATTAACCTCGCGGTCGCCCACTCCCTGGGGTACTAACGTACATTTTTCTAATCATTCCAGACTGTGAATCGGCTCGTAGAACATGCCCAATCCAAGCAATCCTATTAGAACGGATACAACCTATTATATCAAGACCCTCAAGAAGGTCTCTGATCTCAAAGTTATACCGGGTTCCATACTCTCCATCGTCTGTCTTAAGTGGACCAAAAATGTAGCGTAGGATCTTACGCTCAAATGCAGATAAATGCGATTCGTCATTTTGTGTAAGGGTCCACGTTTGTGACCCATACATCACAACCGGTCTAATCAATGTCTTGTATAACTTGAGCTTGGTGTTAGTTGATACATACGGTGATCCAAGGAGAGGTTTAATTGAGTAGAAAGTTCGATTACCTGCAGCGATTCGAGCTTTTATATCTGTTAGTATGCGAACATCGCTAGCGTAAGCAATCATCTGTACTGAGTTTATTGACAAGATATTGTTATTAGTCGGTAGTTTCTTTTGACGGCACACATATTCCAAGGCTTAATTAAAAAGTATAGGAGATATAGCATCACCTTGTCTTAAACCGGAGTCGACTTTAAAAAACTTTGATATTTCGTTCTCTCCTCGTCCACAGCATTGAGAGTTCTGTACTGTCATTTTGCATAGTGATACCAGTTTACCAGGAATTCCCATTGACACCAGAGCAGACTATAGAGTCTCTCGTTCGAGAGAGTCGTAGGCCTGCTTGAAATCAATGAAAAGTTGGTGCACAGGTATGTTGAACTCTCGGCACTTTTCCAAAATCATCCTTATCGGAAAAGTACATCGGTAGTACCTCGGCCCCGCTGGAAACCACACTGATATTCTTCAAACAGTAAAAGGATTGATTTTGGATAGCAAAATGTAAGAATAGATTTTATATGCTGTGCAAAGGAGAGCGATTCCTCTGTAGTTTGCACATTGTAGGCGATTACCTTTTTTATGGATTGGTATCAGCATAGCTGTGTTCCAGTCCTGTGGCATGGTTTCAGTCCTCCAGATCATTTGAACAAGCTTAAACAATCTTAAGGATAAAGTTTCGCCACCATGTACAATAATTTCGGATGTTATATCTTGGATACCAGGTGCTTTATTGCGTTTTAATTTTGACAGCGCCGCTTCGAATTCCTCTTTGGTTGGTTCGTCTAACTGTACCTTTGACGCACGGATAAGCTTTGCTCGTCGCCCGACTTGTTGCTGGTCACTTAAGTTGAGAAGATTCTCAAAATAAGCAGCCCAAGTATCTAAAACATTTTTAAGGTCTACTTGTAGCTCCCCATCTTCGTTTTGACTAGCAGTCGATCTAGTTTGAGGGCCCTTCTTTAAGGTTTTAACCTGTTGAAAGAAGTTACGCGATTGATGTTCCTTATTGAAGCTTTCAATCTCCTCACACTGTCTCTTCCACCATTCTCTCTTTGTTCGTCTACATAGCTTTGTAACGGCTTGTCTTGCCAGTTTATAGTTCTCCTTCGTGGACCTGGTATTGCGTCCTTGTAGACATTTCAGATAGCAATCTCTTTCGTATTGAATAGCATCAAGGCATGCTTGATCCATCCATGGCTTCTGGGAGTGGTTCGGTGGTCGTCCAAGTATTCCTTCAGCAGCGCTTAAAACAGCATCTTTGAGCAAATACCATGACTTATCGACGTCTCCATTAATGGTTTCTGATTTCTCCAATGTTTCGGCAATATGCATTTGATATCTCTCTTCTGTTTCAGCATTCTTTAATGATGAGATGTTAAAACGTTTCCGTTGATTGAATTTTGGAATGCCTGGATTTGGGAAGTGGAACCTTATCGTTGCACATACAAGGAAGTGATCACTTCCAATGTATGCACCTCTAAAGGATCGCACATCCCGAACGCTCGAAAAGAAACGTGTTGTTACTAGAACGTGATCAATTTGATTTCGAGTATTTCCATTCGGTGAGACCCCTTGTCTGCTTATGAATCGATCGATGCGGAAAGAACGTACTGGCAATTCTCAAAACTCAGTCATTCTCTCACCTTTATCATTCGAATTCAAATGCAAGCTGTTGGGACCCACCACATTTCCATAAGAGATATCTCTTCTAACCTGTCCATTAAAGTCACCAAGAACCGTTATGAAGTCGCGTGTTGGTGTTTGTTTCATAACCTCTTCCAGTGCTATGTAGAAATTATCTTTCTCGTCGACGGTCTTAGCTTCAGTTGGGGCATGCACGGCGATAAGAGAAATATTGTTATATGTACCGCGTACACGTAGGTAGCAGATCCTCTCACTGACCGGAATGAGTTTCATCACGGCTTCTTGTATGTGTGCACCAACAAGAAAGCCAGTACCAAATTCTCTTCGAGAAGGATGACCACTACAGTATAGAGAGTGACTATCCAAATCTTGTTTTCCGATTATCGGCTGTCTAATTTCTTGTAGAGCAATAATATCCATCCTATACCTCTCAGCCTCTGTTTCTAGACTTATAAGAGCATCAGGAGCACTCAGGCTGCGCACGTTCCACGTTCCACGTTCTGATTCGGTAGTCTGGTCCTTTTTCACGTCCAGGTAAAATTCTGTTGTTGTTTCCGGATCTGTTTTTCTGTTTCTGATAACCGAATTTAACATATTAGTTTTTTTCCGGGGTTAGGGTGTTAACCTTAGACCCAACCCAAATTGTCGTGAATGGGTCCGTTCTGCATATTAAGGTCACCAGAAACAACCTTTTTTACACCTTTATATAGCGAGCCGCTTGATTCAAGACAGACGCCCGCTCCAAGCCGCCCCTGACATGGGGAACAGACGCTTGAGTCGCATTGGTTGTAGAGCGCCAATTCGCCGTGATGTAGCGTCATTGACTAAGCAGTTTTTACTTTGCTTGTCTCCAATACACAAACCTAATTCTGTCAGCATTACCCAGGCAGTACGGCGTGGACGTTGAATTTCGGATTTCGCTACCCATGATGACCACCGCTACCCCTACCAACATGATGAATAGGGTTGTATAATTATTCGTTTTTATATTAGTTTTATTTGACTCGCTTCTGCGACCTTGCAGACCTTCGATCAAAGATAGTCCCCAACCCAAGGAGGAGGGGCTATCTTCTTTAAAATCAAATAGAATTAAAAGCATATAAATCGGGGGTTTGGCCGTGAAAGTATAAGTGGAATTCTTGTTTTTGAAATTGTTTCTGGGGATTTCGTCGCCGGGCCTTATGTCCTCAGGGGATTTTGTCGCCGGGCCTCATGTCGTCAAGGAATTTTGTCGCTGGGCCTTATGTTCTCAGGGGATTTTGTCGCCAGGCGTTTTGTCGGATTTTGCGCCGGACCTTATGTCGGCAACCCGTCTAAAACGATGAAAATGTAAGTTTCCTCCTTTTGACCGACGATATGGGCCGAGGAAATCTACAAAGAGTTTCTAGAATGGATGAAATATGGATGGTGAATCACCCATGGCTTGCTTGTGCAATTTAGGTTGAAGAGCTTATGGGACAATTAGTTTCCAGTCTGGCGTGCTAGGAGACTCAAGAAGGTTGGCAGAAAGTTTTATAAAAACTTTGCCATTCTCGTTTTTCATGTTTGAGACTCGATTCTGGATCGAAGAAATAAGTGCTAAAAAATCATTGTCAGAAAATGCGGGGTCTTCCAAATCGACATGTAGCCCAGTCATTTTAGCGATAAACTTCGGAATGAGAGATAATAAGCTGAATTTTTGTATATACCTTCATTTTGGCGTTCTAAAAGTTGCCTCGAAAGTCTCACAAAATCTCGTGTCTGCCTCGTAAGTTATTCAAAGTCAAAGGTAACAAAAAAACAGTTTAACGCGATTATCTTAGTTTCTATAATTGCTCCAATGACTTAAACATTTAATATAAAAATTGTAGAGCATAAAATTTGCTGAGCCGTTTTTGTGATAGAGGACGGTGAAGCAGTTTTCTTTTTTTCTTGACTCTGCTGCTACATTAGCTGTTTGGCCACAAAATAAACAGTTTTGTTTAAATCAATAACTTCATTCTTTTTTTTCCGAGGTTCACTGGGTGGTAATTAAGGTTGATCTCCTTCTAAGCGTCGTTTCGATGCCGCTATGAAATTTTTACTGATGTCCACTAAACGACACACAACATGCACATACACAGAAGTTAAAATATTTAAGAAGTCTATGTGACCATCATTTCAACCGATACTTGTAGTTTTTTAAGTTTTCAAGCCACGCATCACATTATCAAAATCACATCCTGCAAGTGGTTTCTCACAAATAAAATACAAACCAGCCATAATTTTCAAAATTTTTCTCGTAGTGGCCGAGAACGGAAACGAGAATAAACGACAATTATTCAAAGTTCAAGGCAGTATTCACGGCTTACCTTGCATTACAGTACGTATGGCGATGTGCGCTCATCGCTTTCTAACGCAAAAACGGTTGAGCGCATGAAAAAATATTTCGAATAAAATTGGTCGCAAATTGTATGCTCTACAATTTCTGTCATAGATGTTAACATAATGTGAGCAATAGAAACCGAGATAATCTTGAGAAACTGTTTTTTCTACATTTGACCTTGAGTAACTTACGATGCAGACATGATATTGTATGTGACTTTTGCAACAACTTTTAGAATGCCAAAATAAAGGTATATACGAAAATTCAGCTTATTATCTCTCATTCCGAGTTTGACCACTTTTTTATGCTAAAATGACTGGACTAATGTGAAGGGTCTATCTGTATCGTCCAAGTTTTTAATTTCAGAAATAACGTCCTCTCCATATACATTAGAGAGAGTGCATCAGGATCACAATTGAGAGTCCATTTGCGGTATTCAATGTCAAAGTTGAAATCTTGCATTTGTAAACTCCAGCCCACCTGTCTTCCTGTCAGTTATTTTTGACCCATCAACCACTTTAAACTACTCTGATCTGTGATTGTGGAAAACGGCAGACCTTCGATGTATGCTCTAAGATTCTTTATGACTTCCGCAGCTGTCAAACATTTTAGCTCTGACACGCTATAGTTACGTTGTGCTGCGTTGAGCTGTTGGCTCATGCAAGCTATGGGCTTTCTCTTTTATCGTCTGTCTGCTCATTGAAACAACACATTTCCAACTCCAATACTACTAGTATCACGCTGGATATAAAATCTTAGGAATGTGTCCTGGTAGCTGGCTCAGAAAAATTTATAACTAATCCCCACGTAGCATTTCATTTTTTCAATAGAAACATTTATACTTCCAGCGGGCAGAAGCACAGTTATTGGCTAAATATTCGCTATCAGCATAAATCAAGAACAATCAATTTCTATTTCGCAATAAACAGCGTATTTAGGATTTGATTTTAATACATAAAGAACTACTACAATTTTATTTTAGTATCTAAAAATGAAACGACCCTAAAAATGTCTTTATGAATCTAACATTTTAAGCACCTAATCATCCTTACATGACTTACCGTAATCGGTTTAATATACATCAATATACATTGTGAGGTATGAGCTATCAGCGCCTAGAGTTTTAGCCTAATTTACAAACAAAAAATAAAAAACAAATTTTATTTAACACACTTTCATGCTCACATTATTTTGTTTAGGACAAATTCTCACATCAGATTAGTATTTCCTTTCGAAAATCTTCCTACCACCTTTTTAAAAAAAAAAAAGAAAGAACAAAAAAGAGACAATTATTTTTTGTTTTTTTAAATGATTTAATATTTTATTCATTTTCTCATTGAATATTTTAGCATTAGTTTATTATTTGATCTCGTTTAAAAAAATTTTTGTTAGTTTTTACTAAACTAAAAATTAATTCTTTCAATTTGTGAAAGAATTAATTTTTAGTTCAGTGAAATATAACACAGTCTACTTAATCGATAGAACAATTTGAAAAAAATTCACAGACCAAGATGTGAATGGGCCGGGGATATTTTCATTTAATTTTACATAGAATTTTTTTACAATTTTTAAATTATTGTTATAAAAGTGGAATTTTAGTAAACGTTGTGTTGATTTTAATATAAACAGCATGTGTTATGAAATTTTAAGATAAAATAGAGCAATGACCTTACTATAAAAAATCTGATTCAACATATAATAGTTAAAATGGAACAATAAACTTCAAATCATTCAAATAGAAATCAATTAACCACATCGTTCATATTAACAGAACTATTACCACAACCACCCTCCCCTTAGTGATATGCATTTTTCACACTTTTTTAACATCACATCTTGATCCACCTTTGAAAAAAAAATTCTAATTTATTTTCTTATAATAAAAATATGAAAAAAAAAAATTATAAGTTATAATTTTTGTAAAATCAGATTTATTGAAGTGACTCGATGAACCCAACAACAAAGTATTCTTGGACGCATATAAACTTAATAATAAAAAAAGGATTTTAATTTTATTCTATTTTAAAAATAAAAAAACGTGACTATTACATATTCTAGGCGTTAATACATACAATTTTTTTTTCTGGATATTGTAATTTTTGAATTCTCATTTCGTTCGTATGATTGCAAAGTTTTGCAAATCAGAATTCATTGATCGTGTTATGATTTAATTCAATGTTGCAAATTTACAATAGTTGGTTGATAAGTTGGTTTGTGATACATATTCTCTTTTCCTTAACTAACTAATGATACAAATTTAGATTCTCAGAAATTTTATTGTTTGAAGTTATTCAATTTGTCTAATTTTTCAAAACTATTGGAGTAAGAAAATTTATACGAAACTTTGTACTTTTTGTTTTGTCGATGCATAATATGAAAGCAAAACATTGGTAACGGTTTCATTTTCTATTGTTGTGTGTTTTGTTTCTATTTTTATCTATCAATTTCCTGATAAATTCTTAATGGAATTCCTTTATTTTATCTTAATCAAAATATAATAATAAACAATAATAAAAGTTATAACTATTTTACTTACATATGCACGGTGTGTCGTGTTACATTGAACTCAATGAAAATATAAATAAATTGAATAAGAAGAATTTTGAAATTTATCAGAACGCTTGAGATTAGGTTAAAGCAAAAATTGTGATAAATGGAATCGGATTTCATATTTAGATGAAAATGTCAATAATGGAGAAATCGTTAGATGGTGCAAAATGCAAATAGGTAGTCGTAGACGATTTTGAAATAGTGGGAATATTTCACGTACGAGGCGGTATATATCGTTGCTCTGTAAGCATTTCAAACTCGTTTTAATATTTTCTCTTACTTAACACTTAAAGTAAATATTTTATGACTAGGAACGCATTCCAAATCCAATCTATAACAAGGTGTCCACTAGTTTTTGCAAAGAAAATTCCCTGACTTTCCATGACTTTCCAGGGAAAAAATATGAAAAAGTAGTTTTTCGTTTAGCCTAAGGCTAGCTCAGTTGGTAGAGCATGAGAGTATTTATATCTGAGTTTGGTGTCGATACCCTACTCACCAATATTCGTTCCTGTATTTTGCAGGATAATTGTAGTCAGCGGGTCTTTTCCTTTCGTCCTGTCCTGTTATGGTCAAGACACCGTTTTATGAATGCATAACATTTTCTCATTAATTTCACACAGATGCGACTCATGAATTCACCAAAGATCCTTTCACTTTCGCCTGGTCATGGTATTAACAAGATACCACATAAAATACAATTAAATTTAAGCTTATTTAACAGATTTTCTTATACGTTAGATTTATTTCTTATGAAATCTAAAACTTTCTTTCACACATTTTGATTTGCACAATTGTTTTATGAACTTTTTAAACATATTGTGACGGTTATGGAAGACGATAGAACACAACAACAATAGAAAATCTTCAAGAAAATTCTCGTTAGAGAATTATCTTCGAGAAAATTCTTCTAAAAGAAATGTAAAAATCAATAAAACCAAATCAACATAACCAAAGTAAACATTTAATAGGAAGTATTTGATTTATCAAATAAGGATTGGTTAACGAAATAAAAATTGGTAAATAAAACAATTGAAAAGAATAGATTTCACACCTAGGTGTCAATATTTGAAGATCGTCTTATTGTTGATAAAGGAAGAAAAAAAAGGGTGTGTTCTAGAACATTACAGTAGTATCGAGGCTATTTCATGTAGTATATATAAAAGGTGTTGTTCGAGGATGCAACCAGTATAAAATTGTTAGCGATACAAAAAGTATAAAAATTTAGCAGTGTTAAAGGCTAAGTAAAATTAACAGTGTTATAAGTAGAAAGTTAAAAGTTATATTGTGAACAAGTATAAAAGAATTATAAGTGGTGAAATATTGTTAGTACAAGAAGAACTAAAAGGGGAATAGTAATAGGAGAAATATTTTTATTGTAAAATCTTGAACGAATAAAATTATAACCTTTAGAAAATCCATTGTATTTTAAATTTCCTGATTTAGTGATCGAACTAAATAATTGTAACTCGGCTAAGAAACGTTACAACTGGTGTCAGAAGTGAAATTGGGAAATAAGATGGATTTGGAAGAGCGAATTGGAGAATAGGAACCTTTCAACAACGGGAACCAAGAATGAGTTGAAAGAACGATTAATAAAAACTTTGGAAGCAGCTGGATTGGATCCAGAAAAATATCGTTTTGGGCAAAAAGAAGCAGATGTAAATCCAGATGCAGGAAATATTGAAGATAAAGATGGTGCTGTTGAAGCAACAAGGCAAGTCGTACCAGCAAACAACGACTTTGCACAGTTAATGTCTATGATGGAGCAAATGAGTTTCAACATGAGATCAGATGTTAAGGCAAATATGGACCTCATGAGTAATTAAATGAAAAAGTTAGATGCAAACATCGATCAACAATTAGCTGCAAGTCGAGAAGAAATTAGCTTGGTTAAAACACACATCGACGAGAAACTTCTACATATGGCAGCGAATCTACGCATCGAAGTAGAGAAAATTGTGGATAAAAAAGTCGAGAAAGTGCAAAAAGAAGTTGAAGTTCTGGAACAGAAAGTACAATCGAAATTAGATGACTTTAAAGTAGAAATAGAAAGAAGGCTTCAAGATGTTGAAATTAATGGTAAAACAATTCACACTGTTCAACAAACACAAAGCATGAAGTTAAAACCGCCCCCATACGATGGTAAATCATCGTTTGGAATTTTCAAATTCCAATTTGAAACAGCAGCTGATCAGAACAGTTGGAACGAAACACATCGAGTGGCAGCTTTAATAGTGGCACTGAAGGGTGAAGCATCAGAAACAATACAAGCAGTTCCAGAACAAGATCGAAAGAGCTACAATGAGATCATGAAGGCTTTAGATCGCAAATATGGTAGTAACCACAAGCGGGAGATATACAGAATTGAGTTGAAAGGTCGCTATCAGCGAGAGTTTGCAAGAGTTTTCGACTGCAATCGAACGTCTGGTACATATGGCACATGGAAATACATCACCAGACTATATGGAAAGAATGAAGATAGATGCGTTTATCGACGGCATAAGAGATCCAGAGACGCGGAAGTCAGCTGTGATGACACCTAAAGCCACATTTGCTGAAACAATAGCTTGTGCGTTGACAAGTGAAACAGCACTAGCAATTGTCAAACCAACCATTAAAGTACGCCGTGTAGATATGGAAGAAGAGGATAGTTTTAGGCCCCAAAGAAGATCCCGAGAATTCAACAGAAGAATAAGATGTTGGGTATGTGACAAACTTGGTCACATATCTCGAGAATGCAGAGAGACCAGACGAAAACGGGGAAGATCAACATCACCAATCAGACGGAGATCATCTAAAAAAAAGGCTCAAGGGGGAGAGGATGGTCAAATAGCAGCAGAAGGGTTAAACTAAAACGAGTCAGCTTTAAGGGGCGTAAGCTGGCTCCCACAACCGAATGCCCCATAATCTCCATCCCTATTTCAAGAATCGCAAGGAATGGTGACAGTCTAACGATTGGAGCTGAAATTGATGACCACAACTGTACCATTACACTAGATACTGGAGCAACTCGCCCAATAGTCCGTACAGATTTACTAAAAGGGGAATTACAACCAGCAGAAAAATATCGAATGCAAACAGCAACAGGGGAAAGTGCAACTATCAAGAGAAGCAAAATTGCTGATATAAAAATAGGAAATACGCACTTTCATCATGAAGTTCTAGTGGCAGACATCGTTGGTGAAAAGTAATTTTGGGCATGGACTTCATGAGGCCGAATGGATTTGTAATAGACGCTGGAAATGGAGTACTCAAGTATGGTAACGTAGAGTTGGTTCTTCAGATGAATGGTGAAGAATCAAGTATGAGGCGAATAATATTCGAACATCGCGAAAAGATGGCATCTAATACGAAACAATCGTCTGGGGAGGATTGGAGGGAGATTATGGGTCACCAAGGTTGTGGGTTGTGGAAGCCAATGGAAATGGTCTACAACATCAAGAGATCATTATAGGGAAAACGTTAGTTGTACCAGATAAAACTTAAGAATACCGATAAGAACACTAAATCTGTCAGACAAAATAAAAACCCTCAAGAAAGGAACAATCGTCGGTAAATGTGAAGAAGTAACTACCATTGTGAAATGTGAACAACAGCACACAGAAAGGAAAGTCGAAAATCAAACGCGGAAGAAAGAAATACAAAATCTACTACAGAAGTGGACAACAGAGCTTACAAAAGAACAAAAGAAAGAAGCAGAGCAGTTGCTGGAACGTTATTCGTCCATCTTCTGCAGCACATCAGCAGACAACGGAAGAACTAATCTGGTTAAACATAAAATTGACACGGGAGCAGAGATGCCGATTCGCCAAGCACCAAGAAGATTACCATTAGCAAAACGGGAAGAAGCTGATAGAATGGTAAAGGATATAAAAATGGCTGGTGTTATCGGGCAATCAGATAGTCCATGGAGTTCACCTGTGGTTTTAGTTGGAAAGAAGGATGGAACTATGAGATTCTGCGTCGACTACAGAAAACTGAATGCAGTAACAAAGAAAGATAGCTACCCATTACCTCGAATTGATGATACCTTGGACACATTATCAGGTGCCAAATTATTCTCAACATTAGATCTGCAAAGTGGTTATTGGCAGGTAGAAGTCCAAGAAGAGGATCGAAAAAAGACAGCGTTTAGTGTGGGTAGTGGGCTATGGCAGTTTAACGTTATGCCATTTGGACTATGTAATGCTCCCGCAACATTTGAACGTTTAATGGAACGTGTGTTGAAAGGATTATATTGGAGAACGTGCCTTGTGTACTTGGACGACATTATTGTAATGGGTAAGGATTTCGACGATCATTTGAAGAATTTAAAAGAAGTCTTCGAGAGAATCCAAGAAGCAGGACTGAAATTGAGTCCAAAGAAATGTACACTATTCAGAGAAGAAGTAAAATACTTGGGGCACAAAGTAACAACAAATGGAATACACACAGATGCCGATAAGATCACAGCAGTAAAAGAATGGACAAGACCCAAAAATTTACATGAGCTTCGCAGTTTTCTGGGATTGTGCACTTACTACCGACGTTTTTTACCAGGATTTGCCAATGTTGCTAAGAGTCTACATGAGCTCACGAGGAAGGATAAAGCTTTTGAATGGACCGAAAAGCAAGAAGATGCGTTTGTGGAGCTTCGGAAAAGATTGTGCACTGCACCAGTTCTGGCTTACCCTATTCCAAATTTTAAATTCATATTAGACACTGATGCCAGCAATGATGGTATAGGAGGATTGCTATCTCAAGAAATTGATGGACAAGAAAAAGTAATAGCTTATTACTCAAAAATACTGTCCAAGCCAGAAAGGAATTGTTCTGTAACCCGTAAAGAATTGCTGGCTATAGTGGAATGTGTAAACATTTTCACAAATATTTGTATGGCCAAAAATTCCATTTGAGAACTGATCATGGAGCGTTGAGGTGGCTACTACAATTTAAGAACTCGGAAGGACAAGTAGCACGATGGATTGAACGCTTACAGGCTTATGATTTCGACATTGAACATCGAAGGGGAAGTGCACATGGAAATGCTGATGCATTATCAAGACGCCCATGCCAGGTGGAATGCAAGCACAGTAATCGGGTGGAGAGTAAGGAAAACATTATTGATGTCAGGCTTCTGCAAGTGCTTCCTAGTGAAGACTGGACGCATGAAGTGGTAAGGAAAGAGCAACTGGAAGATCCTAGCTTAGCACCAATAATAAAGTTTAAGGAAAAGGGAGAAAAACCTGTATGGAGTGAAATTGCCGATAAAAGTCAAACGTTGAAGGCATATTGGGCACAATGGGACAGTCTCTGTATTGAAGATACAGTTTAAAATTTCCTATAATTGTAACTCGGCTAAGAAACGTTACAATATAAAAATAAACAGTAGTTTCATAAACAAGAAAATTGTTGAATAATAAAAACTAATATGATTGGAGACTGAGACAAAGGGTCCAACTAAATACAGTACAAAGATGTATTTCTTTGTTATTTTTTGTTTTTTTTGCTTTTAAACTTTTTGAGAGCACCTTTGGTGTTTTTCTGTTTTCTTTAAATTATTTTTTCTTTTGAAAAACCAGCTGGGGGGTGTCGGAAATTGAGATGAGAATATAATTGAGATGTTTTGTGTGATTTTTGTAGTTGTATAAGCATGACCGTAGAGAGAAAAACCGGGCCCGCGAGGAAATGAAATACGGGCCCTTTTGACATTTATGTTATATTATTAACCAATTCAATTATAATATCACAAAAATTAAAAGGTTGTATTGGTTGAAAAACAATTTTACAGGAATGTTAAATATAGGCGAATAAATTTTTTGTTTAAAAACTAAAATTTAGAATGCCACCGTTTACTGAATAAAGTTCATCCGCTAAGGTGTCACATTCGCCAGTGTTAGCTTACTGTTGTTGCCAGTGCTATATGAAATCCCACATATAATCATATGGAAAGAACTGGAGTACGCGTGGTTGTCATAACTCTAGAGTCTAGACCAAAAACATTACAAATTACCAAAAACTGATCCTTCCATGCGAAGTTAATATTACTGATTTTTTATTAGGATTCCGTTTTTTCATTAATTAATCCTGGTAAATATGACGATCCTTAAGACACATATAATCTTCTAAAATGTAGATAAACTACCAAAAAATTGATTTATTAGGTTTGACATTTTTTGGTAGTTTATCTAGTCGGCTAGCCCTGATGAGAATGATAAACTTTTTTAAAGTTTAAAATTTTCTCATTGGTTCGATGTTATATCACAAATAATTTACTGAATTAATTGTTGAATATATTCAATAGACACAAGTGAAGACTAGTCATCTTCTTCTCGCCGATACGAGTTTGTTATTCAATACTAGTATGTCTAGAGTATAGCAAAACAGTGATCACTAGAGAAACTAATTGACTAAACCTGAATCTATTAAATATATGTTTATGTAAATTTTTTGTTTTTTTATACTTCGCTAGAGTTGTAACCTAATTTTTGGTTTATATTAGCTTTGACATTTTTTGGTAGTTTATCTAGTCGGCTAGCCCTGATGAGAATGATAAACTTTTATAAAGATTAAAATTTTCTCATTGGTTCGAAACTAGATCCGTCGAAAATTGTATGGATTGCAAAGAGTTTCATAATTTGAACCATCATTTTTTAGATTCAGTTCTTATATTATTCTTGATGGGAGATTTTCCATCGGAGTGATGTTATATCACAAATAATTTACATATTCTATTTTATTTCATTTTATTTTATTCTATTTTGTTTTATTATATTTTATTAAATTTTACATTATTATTGAATTTTATTATATCTTATTCTATTTAATTTAGTTTTTGTTTATTTAATTTTACTTATTTAATCCAATTTAATTTTATTTAATTTGGTTTTATTTAATTCAATTTATTTTATTTCATTTTCTTTATTTTATTCTATTTTATTTTATGTTGCTTTATTGTATTTTATTTACTAAGTCGTGTAATATATTCGCCATACTAGAAATTCAAATCGCGAATGGTTTGTGTTAATTGTTTTGTTTTTGTGAGAGAAAAAAACAATATATATCATGGGGTGGTGCTCAAAAACAAGTTGCCAATACAAGCGGTCAAAACAGGATTAATTCACGTCCTCCGTAAAACAATTAATTTAAATTTCATCTCAATACTTTGATTTTTTGGTTACTGTTAGTGTTTTTAAAATCGTACTATGCAAAATTGAGCGATTTTTATCGTTGCTTATATATGTAATCACATATGTGGCATCTATTACATGACTCATCTTGGAAAAGAAAAATTTCTTATTTAAACCTTGAAACCAAATTAATTAAATCATAGTGTATTTTATTGATGGTAAGATTTAGTGGAAGATAAAATCCACAAATGCTTTAGTTTTGGTTAAAAATTGTTTTTCGTCTATATAATATTTTCATTTTGATCGGAGTTCGGGCCCTTTTAAAAAGTCGGGACCGGGAGGATATTGCCTACACCTCAAAAAGCAATCGTCGAAAGAATCGAAATCAAATAAACATTTTGGTGGATAAATAACTAAAAATAACCGAAATTGAAAAATCGGAAATAGAATTATTTAAGGTTTAACGAACGGCAAGGTATGCTGCAGAGGAGCAGCGTGTGTTAATTTAAAATCTATTTACTCCTCAGATAATAACATTGAAATCGAAGTGCTCATAATTGGTCAACTTCCTACAAAAATACCGAGTTTTAGTTTTCAAACGCCAGATTCCAGCTTCTTAAATCAACTAAATCTTGCAGATCCGCAGTATAATCAAGTCGGGCCAATTGATATATTAATTGGAGCGGACCGATTTTTTCACGTGATAGCCGATGGACTAGTTACAAATCCTCATAATTCGCTTGTGGCTCAACAAACCATATTTGGCTGGGTTGTATCGGGAGTTCCCTATGAAGAGAATTTGGAGATATATCAAGACGTTCAATCTAATCAATTCACTCTCAATCTGCATTTGGATATTGAGCTAGACCGAACGCTTAAAAGATTTTTTGAACAAGAGGAAATGCCTGTCACTCCTATGCCAAGTTCAGAGGAAATTGAATGTGAAAGTCACTATAAGTCCACACACCAACGTACTACAGATGGTTGTTATGTTGTTGAGATTCCATTTCGGAAGGATGCAAAAATGTTAGGAAATTCGATTAATGCAGCGAAAATGAGATTCTTGGCATTAGAAAGAAAATTAGGAGCGAATCCCATGATCAAGGTAGAGTATTCGAAATCTATTAGAGAATACCTAAGCTTGGGTCTTTTGAAACCCATTTGTGCGAAAGAGAAGCAGTTTGAAAACGTTGATTGTTTTTATTTACCTCATCACTGCATGATAAAAGAATCGAGCGATACCACGAAGTTGAGAGTGGTGTTTGACGGCTCAGCGAAATCTTCTTCAGGCGTCTCTCTCAATGAAACCATGTTAGTGGGCCCGACCATTCAACCAACCTTGTGGTCGATTTTAATGAGGTTCAGAAGTTATAAGGTAGCGTTAGTCGGAGATATAGAGAAAATGTACAGCCAAGTTTTAGTAACAGAGAAGGACACACATTTTCAGCGAATCTTATGGAGAGATGAAGAGTCTGATGAAATCGAACATTACAAGCTGAATAGGGTTACTTTCGGGCTAGCGAGTTCATCATTTTTGGCGATCAGAACCTTACAGCAGATAGGTTATGACAATGAACGAGAGTATCCTGATATTGTTTCGCACATTATTAGCGATTTTTACGTCGATGATTTCATCTCTGGTGCAGATACTGTTGAAGAAGCTCTAGAACTGAAAGAGAAAATATGCCACGTATTGCGATCCGGTGGTTTTAATTTAAGGAAATTTCAATCAAACAAAGCTGAAGTTATGGAGTGCGGTGACGCGAATAAGATTTCAACATTTCAGAACTCGGCAGAAACAACAATACTGGGTCTTCAATGGAATCCAATGAATGATGTCTTCTCTTTTAGACTTAGGTTAGACGATGATGCCCGGATAACTAAGAGAAGAATTATATCGGAATATTCGAGGGTTTTTGACCCACTAGGATGGCTATCTCCTTCAATAATATTGATGAAAATCATATTCCAAAACTTATGGTTAAAGAAGCTCGACTGGGATGATGAAGTACCGGCTGATATTTCAAGTATTTACAACACGATAAGGAGTGAGTTAAAACTACTTGAAAATATTCATATAAATAGATATATCGCACAAGCTGGCAAAATTGAATTGCACGGATTCTCGGATGCAAGTGAAAAGGCATATAGCGCGGTAGTGTACTGTAGAGCGGTTAATGAGAACGGTACTATTGAAGTAAACTTGATGGCTGCTAAAACCAAAGTGGCACCAATTAAGCAAGTTTCCCTTCCTAGACTCGAGCTGTGTGGAGCGCTCATGCTTACAAAACTTCTGGCAATGGTAAAAAAAACTATACAGCGTCCGATAGAGTGTCATGCGTGGACAGATTCTACCATTGTGTTAATGTGGTTATCCAATCACCCCGGAAAATGGAAAACGTATGTAGCAAATCGTACCTCTGAGATTCTAAACGAACTACCTCGGAAATATTGGAATCACGTGCGGTCAGAAAACAACCCAGCAGATTGTGCAACAAGAGGAGTACTACCATCAAAGCTGATAAACCTTAAACAATGGTGGAATGGTCCAGAATGGTTGAAAAAACCTGAGGTTGTCATTACGCGGCAAGATGCAGAATGTGAAGCGATAGAACATCATGAAGAGGAACGAAAGGCAAATCAGCTTTTCGTAATGAACGTTATTTCTGAGGACACTGTAATCACCCAACTCCTGCAAAGATTTTCTTCGTATAGTAAGCTTATACGAATATTTGCCTACATTTTGAGATTCGTTCAAAACATGCGTAGATGTAAAGCAAGCTGATTATCAAGCTTCTTATCCGTAAAAGAACTTCAAACCGCCAAAAACATTATCATCAAGTATGTACAACGAGAATCATTCTCAAGCGAAATAGCCATTTTGCAGAATAACAGAGATATTAAAAAAGGCAGCGATGTTTTATCATTGGCACCATTTTTAGATGCAAACGGTATACTGAGAGTTGGAGGCAGACTAAGGCATTCAGATCAGCAATATGATTCGAAACATCCTGTGATTTTGCCAAAGGTTCATGCATTAAGCAAATGTATAATTTCATACACGCATCAGCAAAATTTACATTCCGGTCCAACGTTGACGTTTCATTTAATCCGGCAGCAATTCTGGATTGTGGGAGCGAGAAGTAGTGTTCGAAACATCATCGGCAAATGCATCATATGTTTTAGGGCTAATGCTACGACATCGAAGCAGTTGATGGGAGATCTACCTGCATCAAGGTTGAAAGCATCAAGACCATTCACGAAGTGTGGTGTTGATTATGCTGGGCCAATACAGCTTGCTACTAAGAGAGGGAGAGGTGCCCGACATGTCAAGGGATATATCGCAATATTTGTCTGTATGGTGACCAAAGCAGTTCATCTAGAAACCGTAAGCGACCTATCAACTGATGCTTTTATTGCAGCATTGAAGAGGCTGGTATCACGAAGAGGGGCACCAGCTCATATCTACAGCGACAATGGCTCTAATTTTATTGGAGCAAAATGAGCTTTCAATGAGGTATACAAACTTATTTCTAGTAATAATCATAATTATATCGTTGCAGAGTATTTAGCGAAATCTCAGATAGAATGGCATTTCATTCCACCTAGTTCCCCTCATTTTGGTGGCCTTTGGGAAGTGGCCGTAAAGTCAGTGAAGAGTCATCTTAACAAATGTGCATCCAGTACTTATTTGACATATGAAGAGATGTCAACTATGTTAAGCCAAATCGAAGCAATTTTGAATTCCCGACCACTCTACGCAACTGCAGATGGTGAAACGGCAGAAGTTTTAACACCAGCGCACTTCTTAATTGGCTCTGCCAATTTTTACCTACCTGAAGTTGAGATAGACGATGATGTACCACCTGGAAGGCTTAATAGATGGCAACTAATACAACAACGCGTCCAGTCATTTTGGCGAAAATTTAATAACGAGTACATTCATAACCTACAGCGGCGTACCAAATGGAGCAGCCTAAATCAAAATCTAGAAATTGGGGATATAGTAATAATAAAAGAAAACAATTTGCCATCGTACAAATGGGCACTTGGCAGAATCATTGAGCTACATCCAGATGATCAAGGACTTGTGAGGGTTGTAACTCTGAAGACATCAACGTCAACTTATAAGCGACCAATAGTAAAACTGTGCAAACTTCCTCTGGAAGATGATAGTTAACAAAACTTTGTTAACGGGGTGGAGTATGTTCCGGATCAACGACGATTAATGATGCCTAAAAATACAAATACGATCAACTGCTGCAAATTCTATGACTTGGGATAGAAGCGAATTAGTTATCTCAAAACAAGATTTTATGCTCTTCGTCCTTCGACAAGCAGTCCGCAATAGCTACTTTGATTTTACGAAGATTTTTGGTGCAAGGACTGGTTGGAGGGTAGTCTTTTGCTAAGACTGTTCCTTTAATGGCCTGAAATATACCTGTGTTGCTGTGCCATGGTGCTCATTCCCGCGAAACCTGAAATACAACCTGCTCTTTTGAGTACCTGCTCTACTTAACGGCCATATCACTGCGCTCGTGTTGTTTATTTTCATATTTGAGTAAAATAGGTAAACAATATAATTTGGCATAATTTGGATTAGGTAGGTTTCAAATTTTGTAAAATGTAAAACCGGCTCGATGGACCAAAAATTAATACTTTTTAATTTAATCGTAATTTAGATTTCTCAAAGAAAACATAGTCCTTTTACTCTTTCTATTTGTGTGTGTCCAATTGGTTTAAATAATATTCTACGCAAATGTTGGGCATATATTGAAATATGTTAAATGAATTTTGCCTCGAAATTTATTTTATTCCTTCAAAAAAAATAAGAATAAGAAGTCACAATAAATTTAGTCTTAACCCGAATCATTTTAACTATTATAACATCATCATATATATATTTTTTAATCATTTAACATAGCCATAAAGTAATAATTTTAAAGCAAACATTGATTCATACATAAGATCTAAAAATAATATCTGAACAAACGGTTGAACGTGTTGAATTCTAATTATCATAAATAGTTTTTCTTGAGATTATTATTCAACCACTCGCTCATCAACAAAATATAAAAACTTCACATAAAATAAAATGCATTATTTATCTTGTTTTGAATATAACAATTAAAATTTTATTTATTTGTAATATTTACATAGAAAACGATTAATTTAACAATAATTTACCCATGACCTAACACACAAAAAGAAATTATAATGTTGAGCAAACAGAAAAAAAAAAAGCTGAATACATAAATTTTGCTAATAAACATTTTTGGCAAGTCTTCAACAATAATTATTTATATTTTTTTTTTCATAAATACAAGAAAATGTACGAATTTCTGGTATAATTTTATTTTTGTTATATTTAGTCGAATGTTTTTAATAGTAACCCAATACGAACCATTTTGCACAAAGAAACTTATCGTTATACTAAAATTTGGTTGTGGCCTGCAACAGAGGTGTTTCGGTTATTTAGATAAATTAGTTCAGAAAGTGTTAACCCAAACGAAAGCATGTATCAACAACAACATCTTCCGGATTTTTCTACATTTCTTTAAATATCGTGATGATATAATACTTGAAGAGGCTGTTGGTTGACGATACCTATTCTATTTTATTTTCGCATCAAATCATTTTCAGCGTTTACTGTACGCGTTATAAATTAAAATTAGTTTATTTAGATTGAAATAAAAAACAACAACAAAATCAACTTTTTTCGTATATGAATTTTTTTTTTTTTTCGTAAACATGAAGGCGACGTTTATTTGCCGTTGTTACCATCTGATTATATGGAACAATTTTTTTAAAAAAAATTTATGTTGTTCTTATGTTAATTATATTTGTTTTTTTTTCAATTGTTTTATTTATTTTTATTAAGATATCTTATCAAGAATCTTATCTTCTAATATATTTAATGGTTTTGCTGGTTGATTAATGTTAAAACTGGGATGATAAATTGATGTAGTTATAAAATTTTTAGACAAAATTGAACAGTAAATATATATTTATAGTCCAGTAAATAAAGGTTAAAAGGTCGCAAAAATCCTGTCGCGGACGGGACCTGGCGGAAATTGTTGGTCTTACCGAGTACTTTGACGTGAGAAAAATTACCTTGGGGTTCCGACCCTGTGAGCCTGGAAAATGGCCCTCAAAGTGTCAGAAGTAGTTTCCGGGCCATATCTCCAGAAATATGGCAGTTAAGGTATTCCAGTTTAGCCAGAAATGAAGGTGAGCTAATTATCTACAGAAATGGTCCTAGTAATTTTTATCGTAAACCCGATAGTTTCCGAGATAACGGACTCGAACCTTGACCTGCATTTTTCTCTTCATCATGGAGCCAGAACGCCGCTTTACACGTATTTACTAAGGAGCGGCGGACAAACTAGCGGATAACTCGGTCAAAATTCAATATTTTTCGAAGATTCAAAATTCATGTGAAAGAGAAAACCCGTACCTGTCACATCCTGTGATAAAATTCCTGTTATCACGTTTGTAAGCGAGTGCAAACGGCGGTCAAAGTTTCTTTTTATCCGGTTTTCTGACGCTGTTTTAAATTTATTCATATTTTTTTTAAAAATTTTTATATGTTTCTTTCTTGATTATTTTACCTGGGGGGGGTCTTGAAACATCTCAGAAAGTTTGCCACAGTGGCTTTCTCGCACTTTTAAACAAAAGGGAATTTATTAATTTCCATTTTGAGGACTTTCATGGAGTTTCGGAAAGTCCGCGGAAAATCATTAATAAAAGATTTATTGTCTATTGAAGTACCTCATAAGTTACACCAATTTGTAGCTTAGAGTGTCTAGTTTCCGATCGTATTTTCCAAATTGTTTAGAAATTTCCAAGGCTCTTTAAAAGTTGATTTTACGCCCACACGGGAAAAAAACTGGCCAAATTTTTCAGACACTTTTTTTTCTTTCCGAGGAATGTTTTGGGTATTGTTACTTATATAAAAGTAAAGCTGAGGTTCTCAGCTTTTCATTGATATAAATAATGTCATTGTTTTTAATCCACAAAAAAAAATGGAAAAAGTTTCTCTGAAATTATTTATGATAATTTCCTCTTTCTTTCTGCTTCACGTGGCGGCGCGTATATTACGTGTATAATATCGGTCCGCGCAGGCGCGCACACATGGCACACACACACACTGGCTTCACGCGTCCCTCGTGGACTTATATTGTTATTGTTTATCGTCAACAATAGTACATTATAATGCTAGGACGTAAAGCTAAAGATTTTGCACGGATGTGGAGTTTGCACCCACATTAAGTCCAACATAGCTTACGTCCGTGCATCATATACTATTTTTTATTCGCCGCAAGCAAAATATTTTAAGAAAATTTGTTTATTCTAAATTAAAATTATAAATTTTCATAAATTTTAAAATAAAAATATGTGGAACAAGTAACCTTTGACAAAATATTTATTATTTTTTTCAAATCATTGTGTAGCTATGACAACAAATGATAACAACTATTTTAATTGGATAATGAAATTTTGAATTTAAGGGTTGCTTTGATCAAAATTTTTATTTTTCATAGAATTTAAACAAATGCAAATGCTTTTTACTCTTTTGGACGTAGCTATGACAACAAAATAAATAGTTGAAAAGTGATACTTTAAAGCCACAAATCACAGTAATAAAGTAACACTTTAATATGTAGGCGAATGAAAAAACATTTTGTAGACCATTTGATTGCTGAAAATTTTCTGTTTTGTTGGAAATCAATGTTTAGAAAAAAAAAATCTGGACAAAAAGTGGACTTTTGGTGGTAGTTGGAAATTATTTGGTGCTGTTTAAAAGTTAGTGTTGCTGTTTCAATTTTTGGAGCAAGGGTAAGGAACAGTTAATCTCTTTGATTGTCCCAGAGGTAAATTTGTTGAGCATTACAATGCTGGAACAACTTTATCATAAATGAGTGCAAGTTAAAGTTTGAAAAATTATAAAAGTGCTTGAACATGAAGATGAGCTGAACGAATCTTGGTGGACGCCGGCGTCCAGCAAAGTTTTCCAACTCGTTTTGATTCCAATGTTTATTTTCAAGGGCCCGAATGAACGGAGTGCATTTGTCTGTAATAAATTTTTGATAGATTGAAATTTTTGAGTTATTTTTTAGTAGTTCCATAAAATACCCCATCTGAATTGTTGTCACTAAAGTTTGCGAAAAACATCTTGCGAAAAAGTTTGCCAAAATCACATAGAATTAGCACAAGAGGTCGATGACCATAGCGAGAGGACCCTTGAGCACCGTTGAGCACCCTTTAGAGGTTTCAACTTATGTAAGACAGCACAGTCACGAGTTCAAGAAGCCGTAAGGTGGAAAAATTGTTTTTGCACAATTTCTATGAATTTGCGAGTGGCCTTCCGGCACTTGTAAGCTTTATGATGAAATAAAAAGAAGTTGGATTCTTATTTCCAGAAAGAAAATTTAATTTTCCTTCTCAATATTTGCACGGCGACTGATCCTTTAATATGCTCCTATATGATCGCGATAATTTCGCAAATACAACGAGGAAGCCATTGTCATTTGCAGGTCAAATTTGTCAGGCCAAAACATGGAGCTGTGGATATTTCCAAGCCCTCAGTTCTCAAATTTGATGAGAATCTGGCGTTTTTTCATGGTCTCAAATTTGACAATTTTTCACTACCCATTTTTGCAAAAAGTATCAATGTTGCGAAAAAAATGACCAGAACCATTTCTGTAGATAATTAGCTCACCTTCATTTCTGGCTAAACAGGAATGCCGTAACTGCCATATTTCCGGAGATATGGCCCGGAAGCTACTTTTGACACTTTGAGGGCCATTTTCCAGGCTCACAGGGTCGGAACCCCAAGATAATTTTTCTCACGTCAAAGTACTCGGTAAGACCAACAATTTCCGCCAGGTTCCGTCCGTGACAGGATTTTTGCGAGCTTTTGATCTTTTTCGACCTTTATTTACTGGACTATTAAGAAAAAGGTTAATCAATTAACCTATCAATTTCTGCTAGTGTTTGCTAATTATTACAGAAAAGTGAAGGTACTGTCCTGTATATGTCAGGACTGTGTTAGTTACTTACTTAATTGGCTAACTAATACATCGATCTGATTAAGAGAGTCAAATAACTGTCTAATACTTGCCTTTGACCAAAACCACCTATATAAAGTTTTATTTTTTCCAGATGGAGTTAAACATTTTTTGAAATTTTTTTTATGTTGAGTTTTAATTTCAAAATGACGTCAAAAGTTCATGATTTTTTCTGTGCTAAAAAAATGGATCAGGCTTATATATACGTGGTTTTGCTCTGACTATTATTAAAAAAAGGAAATCGATTAGGTTCAGTGGAAGATAAAAAGATCGAATAATCAATTGATATTAAAATATTCAATGATTAAAAGGAATAAAATAAAAACGAAAGAAATTTTAATCAACATTGGTATCTTTTTCTAGAAAATCTTTCCATGTTACTTATAATAACAAATAAATGTAGGATGAGTAAATTAAGTTTTAGGTTTTATTAGGTATTCAACTGTTTTATTATTTTTATGAAAATTCCCTTATCTTTTATTCAGACTATTTCATTTAAACTTGTAATGAAGTGCCTCTCAAGATGATAATGGGAGTGGCTTAGCAGGATGCGTACCTAGATTTGTTGTATTGCCGTTCGACTTAGTCTCAATCATCGTGAGTAGGAGATAGTATAAACCTGCTGCTTCAGCACAAATGCAGAAATGTACGCAATTTTCAAAATAGATCAGAAATGGAAACAAATACAAGTGCGAAAATGAGACTCTGGCGACCCCCTTCTACGAAAGAACCACGGTCGGCACGTTCAACCCCTTTGTTCGCTCACATACGCCCACACACACACACAGTCATTCACACCCCTTTATCATAAGGATTAAAGAAACAAATCAAATTCACTCACCCCATGGTTATATCCGCCTGACCTCCTATCCTGATTATATCAGCCTTCCATCAGCACTGCGATATATATATATAAAAGCGTGTAACAATATTCCAAAAAAAATTATGGTTGAGTAGGTTGGAAATCCGTTGTATTAATTGGTATAAATGGTCGTGGATTTAAGTTTGCAAATCGTTGCATAAGTTGAAAATATCATAGGTTGATTTATGTAAATAAACGTTGAATCAATTGGTAACTATGGTTGAAATCGTGGTTAATACCGTGTAACAATATTCAAAAAATTATAGTTGAACCAATTCGCAATTACAGTTGCGCATGTTGTCAATTCATTGTGATGGTTGGTCTCAATATTCGTTGAAATAAATTTGCAGATCGTTGGATAAGTTGAAAATATCATATATTAATGTCCGTAGCTGACCGTCGAATCACTTCGTAATTATAGTTGAGTAGGCGGAAAAGTCGTTGTATGAATTGGTGTAAATGATCGTTGAACAAGTTTTGCAAATATATTGGAATACGATGAAGATTACGCAGCAATATTTGATATTAATAATAGTGGAACAGACCCACAATTATAGCTGAATACCGTTGTATACGTGGAAAAGTCGACGAAAATATTTGTATATATAAACGTTGAATAAATTCGTAATCATAAGCGTTGATCAAATTAGTAATTTATAGGCGTTGAATAAAGTTGTAATTATAAACGTTGAATGAATTCGTAAATATAAGCATTGATCAAATTTGTAATTATAAACGTTGAATAAGTCCGTAAACATAAGCGTTGATCAAACTTGTAATTATAAATGGTGAATAAATTTGTAATTATAAACGTTGAATAAATTCGTAAACATAAGCGTTGATCAAATTTGTAATTATAACTGTTAAATAACTTTGTAATTATAAGCGTTGAACAAATTTGGAATCACAACCGTTGAACAAATTGGTAATCATAAAGTAAGTAAACCCAACGAGTTTTAAACCATTGCAATTTATTTGAAGTTGGTCTGTTTATTTAATACTACAGTTTCACTAACATTACGTTACAATAAATAACTTAATTGAACGGATATGACGTGAAATCAAAACGAATTTGTTCCACGTCTCGATCAAGCAATCCGTTATCCTAATTGATTAATTACAGTTAAATATTCGATATCAATCCAGATGACCAGAAATAAAACAAGCAACCTTCTCGCCCTTCACGAGAAAATTTTCATTCTCCCCCTCGAGATTAATAGTTAACACGTATAAATTATTTTATATCAATTACCACGAATAAATTATATTTATATCACACGACTGCTAATGTTACAGGTTTGGTAAAAATTTTACGATATAACGGACATTGCACACCAAAGCATGTAACCCAAAAATTATTATTAATATTTAACACGCATAAATTATTTTACATCAATTAACACGAATAGATTATACTTATATCACACGAAGGCTAATGTTACAGATTATGTAAAAATTTTGCTATATAACGGACATGATCAAAAATTATTATTAATACTTAACACATACAAATTATTTTATATCAATTGCCACGAATAAATTATATTTACATCACACGACGGCTAATGTTACAGATTATGTAAAAATTTTCCTATATAACGGGCATTGCACACTAAAGCATATAACCAAAAATTATTGAATTACTTATCTTAATGTTTCTGATTCATAAATTAATTCTCTTTTTTTTTAATAATCAAGAAGAAATGAAATTCCTCCGGAAAAAGATACAGAAGGTAATTTTTCCTGCACAGATGCAGTTTGACAGCTCAATCACCGCGCGAAGCAGTCACAATCGCAAAGTTGAAAATCTAATAGACGAAGAGATGTCAAATCACAACATCTAAACGTAATAGAATAATAGAGGATGAAAAGAGTACAGTGGCTCATTATATAGCCAAAATTTTCAGTATCGAAAAAACTCGAATACAGGGTTTTAGATGTAAGACAATTAATTTTACATCAAGCATACAATTGTTAGGAATTTTAATGGTTACACAAAACTGTTTATGATTTGGTAATATTGCACAAAAATAATTTTGCGACACAAATCATTTCCGATACATTAATAACATTTAACATTGAATTTAAAATGAATTAAATGCAAGTTCAATCGATGTTATGGTGTTTAGGTATTACAAAACTATAATCTATAATAGCATTACAGTGAAGTTCAGTTCCATAACGGAAAGAGTATTTGAAGGAAAATATTCATACAAAAAAAATCGAATGTTTATCAAAGCAAGATATTAAATCTTTGTATGTTGACGATTGGAAAAATACGCACAGCTGTTATGAGGTTTGAAAACTTTGTCGTTTAATAGCGGTTAGTATAAGGAGAATCCAAATTCAAATAGTATAGTGAAATTAATCGGATGGAAACGTAGCGTGAGTCAATTTTAGCGGGTTGCAAAATTAAATTTCAGTGTTTATATAGATAATATTTAAGGAAAATTTTTAATTAATTACAATTTAAAATTAGTGCAATTAGTTCAATTCTCTTCAAATGTGTCTGTCCAGCTAATGAAAATTTAGTTAAGTTTCAAGAGAAATAAGAAAACTATGGGTTACGGGGACTATAAGAAATATGACTATTGATGGTGAATGGATGAGAAACTATTACGAGCTGTACATGTTAATAAAAAAACAATTAATGAATCTGAGACTATACGAAAAATGTGTCTGTTAATGATGGATCAAAAAATAAACTATTACAAGCTACTTATGGTAATCACAAATGACAACTAAAGGATCAGAGACTATAATACACTGTGTTCCAGCATTCTTCCAGGCTATCCATTACAAACTTTACAACTATCCGTTTACAATTAATTGTATCGTTGTGAACAATATTCAAAACTGTTTTTCATTCTGCAAAAGAAATTGAATAATTTCTTTTTAAATAATATCTAAACTATTCTAGGTTATACAAAATTTTTCACCAGATAATAACTAATAAATTCGGTGATGAACGTCTATCATTGTTATGCCATGATCGTCTATACTCTATCAGCTTATTTATTGTTGTTGTATTATCTTTTTTCCTTAAAACTATTTAAAACCCATGTTTGACGACGATGAAATGAATAGCCTCTTCACCACAAAGATTTAATGGATCAATAAAAAATGAAGTAGCCATTGATCTATTGTCAACCAGACAAAAAAAATGAAAAAATAAAAAAAATTCAGATCTTAGACTTGAAAGCATGTAGGATACGGAATCCTTTGAAGCAGGCATATACATAGGTGGTCCGAGGAACCAAAATAGAAAGCTTCAAAGAAATGCGCAGATGAAATTAGTTTCTTCAGTCAATTGTTGAAAGTAGATATATCGGGTGCATTCAATAATCTATAGTGGTCAAACAACATGCATTACCTAACCAACTTTGTTGCCAAAGAAATCTTTATAGATTACTGGATGACGATCTTAACTCAAGGAAAGCAATAATAAAATACTGCGTCTGCCCTCAGTTGAAAAGTTATTAGAAAAGGTGCCCGCAAAAATCAGTTTTTGTCAACTGGTTAGAGCATGGTCTTTAACCGAGTAATAGTATGACAGATGCAAAGGTGCCGAGACTGTGTACCCTGATGATTATGAAATTAAGTCAAAAGATTCAATAAAACAATAGTGAAGTAAACGTTTTCCTCTTTTTTGTGCCATTCACATTCTAAGTGTCTCGTACCTGTATTAATTTATTAATTTTCAATTCACTCAATTCACACAATCAATGTTGCATTTGACTAAAAACTTGGTTTTCTGCTGTTGTTTTTTTATATACTTAAATACAATATTATATTCATTGAAAATGTTATTACTTTTTTAATTTACTTTATCATTAAATATTAAAAATAAATTAACAAGAAAATAATTTAAATAATTTTTCTATTTCTAGGTACGGAATCTAAGAGCAATTTGAAGGATTTTAAGGTATTTGAAAGAAATTTAAGCTAAAAAAATAATTTTTTTTTTCTAAAACTGAAGAAGATAAGTCGAAATTCCTTGAAGATCAAATCCCTAAGGCATAGTTTCTCTAATCAAAGTGTGTTTTTCTTTGAAAGTTTTAGGTTGCCCAAAACGTCAGAGAACGACAAACTATTTCATGGTTTATCTAAAAAATTATAGCTTCGACGGGTATCTTAAATTTATAGTTCTTGGATATTTAATGTTTATAATAAATAATGTCTTCCATACAACATAAAACAAACGAACTAAGCAAACAGGCTGAGCTGAAATGTTTGTTCTTTATCATAGTTTCACTCAAATAAAATGGGACCCGTCTTATATGGGAATGCTGGATATTGGAAACATCTTAATGGTTTGAAAAAAACTGTTCTTTCTGGCTCCCAAACATTGCAGCTTTATTTTTTCCGAAATTACTCTCGAGGATATGTTAAACTTTCAAATGGAGACCTATTAAATTGATTGAAAACTACAACCTTACTTTGTTGGCCTGTTGCATAAAAGAAATGTCACTAATTTCATAATTTTTTATAAATACATTATAGATATATTTTCGGTTTTACCTGAGTCTGGAAACCTATTGCAACACAGCTACAATCAATCGGTTAATGGTTAAAATAACAAAATATAGAACTATTTGTTCGCAGCTGGTTAAATTACTCAATGGTACACGAATTAAGAAATGAGCTTTAATATGAGATAAAATAAAAACAAGAATGTCAGAATAATCATGCTCATCATAAACCTAGACACGTGAAATTATTCAAAACATTAAAAAAATTATAATAGACAACAGCACCAGTGAAATCAAGAAAAAACAATATAAAAAAATCAAACCAGTTTAGTCAATATAAGGCAGATAGCTAAAATAATTAAATAAGAGAACATTTCAAAGTTAAAATAAAAAAGTAAATATATTAGATAGTCAAGAAAGTCAAGATAGTTAAGATAGTTAAGGTAGTCAAGACAATCAAAGTAGTCAAAATAGTTGAGATATTTAAGATAGACAAGATAAACCAGATAGACAAGATATACAAGACAGACCAAAAAGACAGGATACATAAAATACTCAAGATAGACAAGATAGACAATAAAGTCAAGATAGTGAAGATAGTCAAGATAGTGAAGATAGTCAAGATAGTGAAGATAGTTAATGTAGTCTAGATAGTAAAGATAGTTGTGAAAATTGTCAAGATAAGTAAAATAATCAAAATAGTCAAGAAAATCTTCATCGGCAAGATGAAAAAGATAGTCAAGATAGTAAAGCTAATCAAGACAGTAAAGATAGTCAAGACAACCAAGATAGTCAAGATAATTATAAGTATTCAAGATAGTAAAGATAGTCAAGTTAAATAAGAAAATCAATACTCAAAGTCAATACTGTTACCTCAGGGGTCACTGGTCTGATTAGGCGAACCCGGGGTACCTGAGCTATAGTGGGTTCTAGCCTGCTATTGCAAACCGTAAACCTTTTGTCATGTCTAGCGGGAAAAGAGACCTTGGCTTAGCTGCTCGGGTCGCGGGAAGATGCTCCCTTATTAGCACCCTGGTGGGTACACACTAGAGAGGACTCAGGTAGGATCAAACCATGAAAAGTACCAAACCTCGGGGCTCCTGTCGCCTCCAGTTGTATATAGACTTCTAACAGGTATAGAGGAAGGCAGGCCTTTTGGTGACCTTTATTGCGTCTTAACTCGTGGGAACAATATGGATAAATATTTTAGTAACCTTTCAAATTATGTTTTCACCTGTTTATTATTCTTCCTTACATCCAGTTACCCATTTTTAAAACAAATTATATTATGACATATAAAATATTTGTGGGTTGAATGCCAACCATGACGACATGCAACATCATCTCGAGCACGGCAAGTCGCATATTCTTTTTCTTACAGAAACACTAGTTTCTGAGACCTATCCCTATGACATAACACTAAATCCCAAATATAGGCCTGAATCAGCTTTTAAACTTCATCAAGGTGTATGAGCATACATTCATGAGAGTGTTGAATATAAACGGTTTCCAAATTATGAACTACATGGTGATGGCGACAGTACGACCATTTCATATTAAATCGAGAGGAAAAAGCAAAAATCTTAGGTGACCATTTCCGAGTTGTCTGAAAATGCGTTAATAGATTCGTCTCGTGAAAAAAAAACTAATTTGACCGAAAAAATTCAATAAGTGGTTTTTCATGAGATATCACCATACAAAGTTTCGCGAAAATCGGGAAAAATCAAAAAAGGAGTATGCCATGAATTTTCAGATCAAAGTTTTACCGAATGAGTAAAAAATCCACCATATTCTCTATTCGGTCACAAATAACTAACTTCGCTCTTCGGTAATATTTATTGTTTCGACAAAATCTATATTTAATCCATATAGGTGAATGACCTCTCACGTAACCTTTGACCTCAAAGTTAATTAAATTATCGATTTTATTATCTGTATGAATACACTATTTATTTATTTATTTAATCAACGATGGCATACTGGCCGTGTCCCGATTCTTGCCCAGTAGTAACACAAATCTTAAGACTATTAAGAACATTAGAAAAATACAAATACATATATAGTAATAGAAAATTAAAAAATTGAACAAATTAAAAATTAAAAATATGGAGGGGCTGAAATCTCACAGCTCCGAGATATCAAGATTTCGGTCTGAGTTAAGGATTTTGATATAGTTTTCGGCAAAAAACTTTCATGAGGACATGGTTTTTAGTTTTGGGCAGCGATGTATATCAAACATAACTTTTTGTTAAAGTACAAGTATTTTTTATCTCTGTTTAAAAATTTATTACAAAACTAACACGAAACATTAATACGTTGCCGGAAAATTATAATCAAAATGCCAAAAATATTGTTAAATTATATAAAATCAAACTTTTTCCAAAATTCTAAAAATATTGCAAAAATTATTGCAAAATCAAAAATACAAACTTTTTCAAAATTCCAAAAATATTTCAAAAACTATAACAAATTCAAAAATTTCCATGTCCAATTTCATTTTAAATTACATTTACGTCATAAAAGCAGCTACATTTTTTTTCCTAAAAAATTAAATGAAATCATTTTTTGACACACTTGACATTATTTTTTGACAAACTTATAATGCCATAATTCTCTATAATAATAATAAAATATCATGTCAAACGAACTATTAATTTTATTTTTTTCTAAAAAATTGAGTAAAAAATAAATAAAAACCTTTCTTTTGACACACTTGACAACATTTTTTGACAAACTTATAATGCCATAATTCTCAATAATAATAATGAAATTTCATTTCAAACAAACAATTTTATTTTTTTCCAAAAAATTTGGTAAAAAACTAAATAAAAATCTTGATTTTGAGAGTCAAGAACACTTGACAACATTTTTTTGACAAACTTAAAATGCCATAATTCTCAATAATAATAATAAAATTTCATTTCAAACAAACAATTTTATTTCTTTCCAAAAAATTGGGTAAAAAATTAAATGAAATCATTTTTTGACACACTTGACATTATTTTTTGACAAACTTATTCTGCCATAATTCTCTATAATAATAATAAAATATCATGTCAAACGAACTATTAATTTTATTTTTTTTCCAAAAAATTAGGTAAAAAAATAAATAAAAATCTTTCTTTTGATACACTTGACAACATTTTTTTGACAAACTTATAATGCAATAATCTAGTTTTTGATCTCACATACCAATCCCGACCATCAAAATTTCTCCAAATTTAATGTTCCTACTCGTAATCACTTAAAATGAACGTTTTTTAAGGCAAAAATATGAAAATTTGCTATTTTTGACACATATAATGATTTTTTTGACACACTTCCGGTAAAGTTATCGAACACAGCGTCCTTTCGGACCTGTATCTTGTGAATACCTATTTTTAGAAAAAAAAATTTTTGAAATCCCTCCAGCGGTTTTCCCTGCACCGTAGGTAATGACGGCGGCCGGCGGCCGGCCGGCCGACAGACAGACATGCATTTTTTTTTTTGCTTTTTTAGAATCAGGAGGTCCTAAAACGTCGAGAAATGTCAAAAAAAGTGGGGGTAAAAATTTCACTTTGAGCTCATGAATGTAATACTTAGGTCTTTAACAGGAAATGATATGATTTAGTTTTTTTTTTTTCGATCTGTAAATAGTGTTATGCAAAATGGTTTCTTTAAATTCTGTTTAATTAATTAATTTAAAAATTGTAAAATCATTCGAAGCTGAGAATCTTGAGAATTTAATTTCTCTGTCGTTGATTGGAGTAAAGCAGTGAAAATTTTGTGTTCCTGCGATAGTTGACACTTTGTCGAATTTTTCTTCAAATATTTTTTCAATTTTCTTGTATTCTCTTTCCGGACAAAAGCGAAAGGCAATGGCCGAGTCTTTGTTCGAAATGGTCAATTGGTAGAGTTCTTTTGCAGTTGTTATATGGCCTTCGAATTTTTTCTGGAGACTAGCTCTTGTTGCGTGGCAAAGAAATGCCATTCAACATCGAAATTATGGGCCTTTCTATGTTGACACAATCGAAAGAAATTTTTTTTGTTTTTGTACTGCGAAGCTGCTCCATCTGAAAAGAAGTATATTTTTGTGACGAATTGAAAAGTCTCATCCAAGAATTTAAAAAGTTCCTGCTGAACTCGTTGTGGATTTTATTCGCCGACCATGAACGCGGAAGAACCGAAAGAATTCTTATTTTTTCTTCTTTATCAGTAGTTATCACGAATTTCTGCTTCAGCTTGGCGGCTTACTTTCGTTGAATGGTGTACTTCCGAAAATTTTCCTGCCTATTTTTGTTTATATTTCACTCAACATATTTTGACAGTACGCTTGCGTGACCAATTTATTTTTATCAATTCTTGCGACACCAATTAATGGGAGCACTTCGTTGAGTAATTTCACAATCGATTCAGACGGAGTGGCATGAACAGGTGCACCTTCTGCGACCACATCGATTTCTGGCATTTCGTCCATATTTTCATCTACAACTTATTGCTTTGCGATTCTTTGCATGGCTTCTTGTCCAGAACGACGTTGATTTCTGGATACTTCGTCTTCCATTTGAACTGGTTGAGGCTGAGGTTGTCGATTGGCATTCGTTCGTCGTTGTTTTTCTCCTCTGACTAATGCAGTAATTTTAATGCGGCATGATGGACATATTTTAGATTTGGCTACCAAACGAATATTGACTGTCCGCGCCGATACAACTAAGTCACCTGTTACGCTTCGTAATGTTTTAATTAACATTTTTTGCACTATGATGTTGTTTTTCTTCACTAGTAACTTCACTAATAAAACGATTTTGTTCAATAATAAGGTTGTAATAATTTTTTTTTCATATATTTATTTAATATAACTTTATTAAAATAATATTTTATATTTATAGCACTAGCACTTATTTTTAAGGTTATAGAAAAAAGGAATATTTAGTTAGTTATCTGTGACCGAATAGAGAATATGGTCGATTTTTTACTCATGCGGTAAAACTTTCTACTGAAAATTCATGGCATATCCCATAAAAAACTCAATAAAAACCTAACAAATCAAGATACCATCAAGAACAGAATATCGTTGAAAAGGTAATTTGTTGACCTTTAGAAAAAAAACAAAAAAATTAAAGGTAAGGTTTTGAGCCGAAGGGTGAAAATATATTAAAACTCACATTTTAACCATCTTACGTTAGGCAACAATAAATTTTAAATATTTTATCTTAAAGTAGACTAAATTACCTTTCCAACGATATACTGTTGACGCAAATCGGATAAAAAATGAGAGAGCTGTGAATTCTTGAATTTGACTCCTTTTTTGATTTTTCCCGATTTTCGCGAAACTTTGTATGGTGATTGGTGATATCTCATGAAAAACCACTTATTGAATTTTTTCGGTCAAATTAGTTTTTTTTTTTACGAGACGAAACTATTAACGCATTTTCAGACAAATCGGAAATGGTCACCTAAATATTACGAGTTTCGATGTCGACAAGGTTATAATTGGAAATTCTGACCATTATCTAATCACATCAATTATCAAAACGGATTTACTTAAAACTACAGCTCCCAAACCCCGTAAATTATTTCACTTTTCAAAAATGGACACCAATGGTCTCCGAAGTTTTTTTCAAGGTGTCCCTTTTGATCGTCATTGTTTTTATACTGACGATGTAATTGTTTCTGCTCAAAACTTCACTGAAACCATTCAATTCGGTATTAATAAATTCGTTCCTTTTTCGATAATGAAACCCCAACAAAAATATTTGTTTTCGAAGGCAGCCAAATTGGCTCATAGAAACAAACGTAAATCATTTAATATTTGGATTCATAAAAAGAACTCTGTTAATCGATCCCAATATTTAAAGGCTAATAAAATATCAAACCAGATATTAGAAAACGAAAAAGCAAAGATTGACAGAGCGAAAGCGGCGAAACTTTCGAGTATGTCAATTTCTGACAAAACTTTTTACAGTGCCATTAATTCTTTAAATTGTGGTACTAAATCTTCTATCCCTCCTATCATTGATAGTGACTCAATCAATACTGACCCTGCAAGGAAAGCTACATTGTTCGCGGAACGCTTTGCTTCAAACTCAACAGTTCTAGAAACTCCTAAAGAAATACCCCAAATCCAGTCTTCAGGAGTTAATATAAAACAATTACATTTCAAACCCAAAATTTTCGAAAAACTTTTAAGGGTGTTAAACAACAACAAAGCCTCTGGTCTGGACAACATTCCTCCTGTTTTTCTAAAAACATTTTCAAAAGAACTTGCACCAACTCTCACCAAAATATTCTATAAATCCTATAAATTTGGTATTTTTCCATCCTGCTAGAAGTTGGCCAATGTCCAGCCTGTCCTAAAAAAAGGAACGAAATGTGATATTTCAAATTATAGACCAATAGCCTTAGGCCCAGTCATGTCTAAAATATACGAGCACTATATTACTTCACACATATCCAAATTTTTGGAAGACAACCATTTGATATTTGACAGCCAATACGGTTGTAGAAACAAA
The DNA here is from genome assembly GCA_963693315.1 of Diogma glabrata. NCBI lineage: Eukaryota > Metazoa > Arthropoda > Insecta > Diptera > Cylindrotomidae > Diogma > Diogma glabrata. The sequence continues at coordinate 7,625,077 of OY856188.1, forward strand.
AGATCAACAATCGATCTATTGAACTATGTGGTACATCTTTGGAATAGCATACTTGAGAAAGGTGGTGAAACATACGTGATCGCATTAGACATCCCAAAAGCATTTGATCGAATCTAGCATGCCAACTTGATCAACAAGTTCATTGCGTACGGTTTTCATCCCGCAGTCGTGAAGTTGATTCAAAGTTTTCTGTCTAATCGATACATCTCGGTATCTTTTGATGGCTTTTCTTTAAATTAATAACACAATTAAACCCAAGGCTCAGTTTTTTCTCCCACTTTATTTTTAATTTATATCAACAGACTGTTGCAAATCACCAGTAACCCAATAAATAATTTTGCAGATGATAGTACACTGCACAAGTCATTCGTACTCCTATTTTCAAAGGGTAAAATGCATGAACGAATAAATCCCGTCCGGAGAGACGCTGCCATAAATGTAAACGAGGACCTAAAAAAAGCCAATTGGGGTGACAAAAAATTTGGTCAATTTTAATTCCACCAAAACACAGCTATTGATTGTTTCCAGATCAAAGACCCAAATAGACGAATGTGAATGCATTCGTTTATTGGGAATCACAATTTCCAATGACTTACTCTGGAACGATCATATAATGGCCGTGGCAAAGAGCGCGTCAAGAAAACTCGGCCTCCTCAATAGATGTGTAATCGTTGGGTTATTTTACTTTCTGAGTTAGCACTCGATACTGTTACTGCTAAGTAAAAACTCAGATCATATTATTATAACTTAGCTTTTTATTATTATAAATATATTTCACTTAAACTTATTTTTACTCAAACTTATTTATTTTTATTTATTTGTATGTTTAGGAATCTAATATTGAGTATAATGAAAAACTTAATTTAAATTAATTTTAACTTAAAAATCGCGTCGACTTGCTTTTAGTTAAGTTGGAAAAAAGAGAGTGAATGTTTTTGTGTATCGTCTTTTTTATATTGTGGTTTTTTGTTTTTGTTTAAGTGTTAACCGATTAAAAGTAAAAACGTAAAATATTGTTATAATTTTGTTGCAGTGGTTGCATTCAGCGAATTTACATTTGAATTCTTGCAACCACTGCAGTACCCCCCTTTTGAGATTTATAGTCCGTAGGTTATTACAGTGACTGTTTTGACCAATTGTTGTTGTCAACCGCTAGATCTAGTTTGATGCTAAGTACGCAGGCTTTAGTCGATCGATTGCTATTGACGTGTGTTTACCCTTTATATCTATTATAAAGGTTTTTCGAAGACGTCGTATAATTTTGTAGGGACCTTCGTATGGATTTGTAAGGCCTACACGGATTCGGTCGACTCGGATAAACGTGTGAGTGCATGTGTTTAGCTCGCAGGGAACAAAAAAATCATTTTTCTTGTTCGCTGTTGATTTGGTGTTTGTTGGTATCAAATTTTGCATTTTTGTGCGCAGACGATCAATAAAATCATCGGAATCATCGAAATTTGGATCATTCTCGTTCGTAAATATATCACCTGGAATTTTTATATTTTGACCATAAGTCAGTTCAGCTGGCGAGGTACCTAAATCTTCGCGAACAGCTGTACGAATTCCAAGAAGTACTAAAGGTAAATCTTCGGACCAGTGCGATGTGTTGGCACGAGCTTTTAAAGACGCCTTTAGATGTCGGTGGAAACGTTCCACGAGACCGTTACTACTCGGGTGATATGCAGAAGTACGTATACGATTTATTCCCAGTAATTTATCCAATTCTTCAAACAGATGTGATTCAAACTGAGACCCCTGATCAGTTGTAATAAACTGAGGTACGCCGAAACGAGAAATATATTCGGAGACGAAAATTTTTGCTATGGTTTGTGTAGACATATCTTCCATTGGATATGCCTCGGGCCATCGCGTAAAACGATCAACAATCGTTAGAATATATCTTTTTTCGTTAGAAGGCGGAAGAGGACCGGTGATATCCATATGGATATGTTCAAATCGACCTGTTGGTAAATCGAAAGAACCTGGTGGAGATTTTGTATGCCGATGAACTTTTGCTCGTTGGCAATGTATACAAGTTTTTGCCCAAAAACCTGTATCGATGTTCATGTTAGGCCAGAAAAACTTTGAAGAAATCATTTTCCTCGTCGTTCGAACTCCAGGGTGGGATAATGAATGTTGAGCATCAAATATATCTTTTCGCATTTGCTCAGGAATATACGGTCTAACTGTGTTAGACGTGTCGCACCAAATCTTTTTGTCACATCCGGGAAGTAGGATTTGTGTAAGTTTAAATTTAGATTTTTCGCTCGAATTAATCAGTATTGGGAGCTCAATATCGTTCTCCTGTAACTGTTGTAACTTCTTTAAGTCAATTCCAGTAAAACTAATTACATCTGTATCGCAAAATCTTGATAAAGTGTCAGCGACGATGTTAGATTTGCCTTGTATATGTCTAATATTTGATGTAAATTGAGAGATGTAGTCTAAGTGACGAGTTTGTCTTGGCGATCTCTCGGTTTTTGTAGTGAGTGCATTTGTTAATGGCTTGTGATCAGTGAAAACTGTGAAATTCCTTCCTTCAACGAAATATCTGAAATGCTTTATGGCTGCGTATACAGCGAGCAACTCGCGATCGAACGCAGAGTATTTTATTTCTGCTGGTTGAAGTTTCTTGGAGAAAAACGCAAGTGGTTTCCATTGATTATTAACAAGCTGTTCTAATACTGCACCGATAGCAACGTTAGAGGCGTCAGTAACAATTGCGTATTTTCCATTGTTTGCCGGGAATGTAAGTAGCGTTGCGGAAGCTAAGGCTTGTTTTGCACGCGTAAAAGCAATGTTACATTCGGTAGGCCACGGAATTTTTTTTTTCAATTGCACTTTTTCCTTATAGTCCTTAGACCGTTGAACTAGTGAAGCAGTGTGAGAATGGATAGGGGCGAGAATTTCGGCTAGTTTCGGTATGAAACGGTTGTAGAAATTCACCATACCCAAGAATCTCTGAATCTGCTTGAGACTAGTTGGTTGAGGAAACTCTCTAATTGCGGTTACTTTAGAGTCAGATGGTTGGATGCCATTGTGATTTATTTTGTGACTGAGGAAGTCGATTTCAGGGACACCAAATACGCATTTCGAGGTTTTTATGTTTAAACCGAAATGCGAAAGTCTCTGAAACAGCAGTCTTAAATGCTGTTGATGTTCAGTCTCATTAATACTGGCAACCAATATGTCATCGATGTAGACGAATAGAAAATCTAGACCTTTGGTTACTTCATCCATAAACCGTTGGAAAGTTTGAGCGGCGTTGCGTAATCCATATGGCATACGAGTAAACTCAAACAGACCAAAAGGTGTGGTTGTAGCGGTTTTGTACACATCTTCAGGAGCAACGGGTATTTGGTTGTAGGCGCGGATTAAGTCTACCTTCGAAAATACCTTGCAACCGTGAAGATTCATTGAAAAATTCTGAATATGCGGAATAGGATACCGATCGGGTATCGTTGCAGTATTCAGTAGCCGATAATCACCACACGGTCTCCAATCGTTGCTGTCTTTCTTCGCAACAAGGTGGAGCGGTGAAGAAACTTGAGAGGAAGAAGGTCTACAAATGCCAGTTTTTATCATATAATCGAATTCCAGTTTGGCCGTGTTATGCTTAGACGGATTTAGTCTACGAGGCTTATGGAATGGAAGATTACCAACAGTATGAATTCGATGAACAACGTTGTGTTTTATTGGAATATTATACTGAGGTTCCCGAGTTAATGCAGGGAATTCTGATAAAATTCTACCATATCCATTATTGACTACGAAATGGATAGGTGTAGGCACGGATGACACCAAGGCAATAGCTTTACTTGAGGAAGAACGTCGTTCGTCAAGTAAACATCGATTTTTGAGATCTACTATGAGACCGAACTTTTCTAAGAAATCAGCACCGATTATTGGTTTACTGACATCTGCAATTACGAAAATGTGAGGAAAAGTTCGTGTCAGACCGATATCAATGTAATCGTTGGGTTATTTTACTTTCTGAGTTAGCACTCGATACTGTTACTGCTAAGTAAAAACTCAGATCATATTATTATAACTTAGCTTTTTATTATTATAAATATATTTCACTTAAACTTATTTTTACTCAAACTTATTTATTTTTATTTATTTGTATGTTTAGGAATCTAATATTGAGTATAATGAAAAACTTAATTTAAATTAATTTTAACTTAAAAATCGCGTCGACTTGCTTTTAGTTAAGTTGGAAAAAAGAGAGTGAATGTTTTTGTGTATCGTCTTTTTTATATTGTGGTTTTTTGTTTTTGTTTAAGTGTTAACCGATTAAAAGTAAAAACGTAAAATATTGTTATAATTTTGTTGCAGTGGTTGCATTCAGCGAATTTACATTTGAATTCTTGCAACCACTGCAGATGTAAAAAATATTTTCCTTTTCATCAATTACTCCACATTTATAAGTCCTATATTCGTCCCTGTATGGAGTATTGTTGTCAAGTTTGGTGCGCTGCATCTGCTACTATCCTAGCTCTTTTGTACTCTGTTCAAACTCGTGCTATACGAATTTTTGGTGATCGAGATTTAACATTAGATCTTGATTCCCTACAACATCGTCGCACTGTTGCTGATCTCGTTGTTTTTTATAAATATCGTCACCGTGCTCGGATGTAATCAGGTCCATAATGCCTCATACATATGTTTTCCCCGTTTAACTCGTCAATCGGTTTGTGCAAACAGTCAAACTGTCGAGATTACTCACTGTCTTAGTAATAAAATGCAAAGGGATTTTTTTTGTGCGTACATCGTACAAATGGAATGCTTTGCTCGAATCAATAGCAGAGTTTCGAACCGGAACCGAACCGTAAACCGAAAACCGTTATTAACCGAAATTTTGGGCTGAACCGTAACGTAACCGAAACCGTAATTTTTTATATTTAATGAACCCTAACCGGAACGAAAAAATCATTTTATTTACGGTTCATGTAAAACGGTTTGCATTGAAAAAAACAAAAAAAATATTCTAACAAAAAGCTGCTCATAAATTATAAGTAAAAGATTTTCATTTTGCATTTAAAATGAGCTTTAGGTACCACAATTTTGGTTTCTAATCTATTTCAAAATTTATTACATTTTTTAAAATACCATTGCAGCAAATTTTGAGAGGCATATTGAACGGTTTCATAAAAAAGAATTTAAAATTTTAAAATGTCTTAAAATATCAGCAAAAGCTTCATGTAAACGAAATCTGCCATCAAAGTTAAGCCCAAGTAGTGTAATGACGCTTACTCCAACGTTATTAGACATGAAATTTAAACCTCAAAATATTACGGTACTATGTCTGAAAAACTTCTTACTGAAGCCTGTATCGATGTTCTAGATTCAATAATTACTGAATTGTTTCTTTTGAATTTTTGCAAAAGATTACTGAAAATCCTTGATTTTGACATCGGAACTGAACCGGAACCGAACCGAAAACCGGAACGAAAAAATAAACTAAGGAATCAAACCGAAAACCGGAACGAAATAATAGTCGGAACGAAACCGTAAACCGAAACGGAAAACATTTCGGTTCGAAACTCTGATCAATAGTCTCGAGTGCCTTCAATCCACAAAAATTCAATCCACAAGTGTCCACCAACACCTCAAGACGTATGTTGTTGTGGTACCTAGTTCTTAAAAGGTAACTATGTGTTGTGACACATTTTGTAATTCATACTACACAACAATTTAAAAAATAAATATAGTGGAGGAAATCCAAGATAGTTTAGAAGGTCGGTATAATCAAGATAGTCTAGCTCAATTCTGGTTTACGATTTACAATCGATAAGTCAAATTTTTTTGAGATTAAAGTTATTAATTGTTTATAATATTATTTAAATATTTATTTTTGGTGAAGTTTAGTTTATCAATATCTTAGGTGAAAATTTAGAAACTTTAATAGTTCTAGTGCAGTTCAATTTATTTGTGAAATATAGACCTTTGAAATAGTTTTCTTAGTAAATTTAATTTAAGAAAAAAGTAGTAAACAAAAGTGAAGTTTGGTGAAATGGCGGGAAGTCTGCCCATAGGTGGCAGAATGGTGGATACGGTGAACCGATTCTCGGTTTTGGAAAATATGGAAGATTTTCCAAGATTAGACGACCGGAAGAGAATAAAAAGAGGGAATGGAGATCGGGTGTTGAATACAGGAGTATTTACTAGCAAAAATGAAGAAGATGAGAAATACTACGTAATGAAGCATCTAGGCGAAGGGAAAAGTTTTAATGAAGTGTCCGTTTTTTTAATATCAAAAGGAATAGAGATGATCACTACTTACACCAAAGAGATCCAGAGGTTAAGAAGTGGTGACCTTTTGATATTAACAAGTAAAGAGCAAGGTGGGCGTGCACTATTGAAAGCTAAGATGTTGGGCGGTACTATACCAATTCAAGTGAGTGAACATGAATACTTGAATTCATCAAAGGGGGTAATTTTTTGTTCAGAATTGAAGTTTGAATCGGAAGAGGAAATTCTCGAAGGACTTAAAAAGCAAAAAGTGATCAAAGTCCAGAAGATCACTAAGTTCGTAAACCAAAAAAGAGAACCCACACCAATGCACATATTGACGTTTTCTACTATCAACCGACCTAAGGAGATCATGGCTGGATTTGTAAAAACTGAGGTTAGGATGTACGTACCAAATCCATTAAGGTGCTACAACTGCCAAAGGTTTGGACATTCAAAACTTCGATGTACGAGAGCCTCGATCTGTGGCAAATGCGCTGAAGTTGAGGCAGATACACATGCTGACAAGTGTGAGAAGATTAAATGTGCCAACTGCTCAGGAGAGCATGCTAGCAGCAGTAGGGAGTGTCCAGTTTTCGCAAGAGAAAAACAGATAGCTATCATTCGAACAAGTGAAAGAGTGACATATCATAGAGCTAAGGACATATATTTCAGAACTCATTCGAACAATATGGAGAGATATAACAACCAATATGCAGAATGTTTACGGGAGTCGAGAGGATCAACACAACATCAAGAGAAGCCAAAGCAACAAGTAAAACAACAAGCACACAACCAATTACAAGAAACTCAAAGTCAGCAGCGAGAACCAAAACAAATTTGTAAAAATATTTTACCATTAGAACACACACCAAATAATCATGAACAAACAGCAACTCAACAGCAAACACTTTTACAACCAAAACAACAGAACAGTCAACAAACAAAACCAGCAACATTACCACAAACAGTAACTGTACCACAAAAGCAACTACTACAAGCAAGAACACAAATACAAAAAAACAATCAAACAACAACAAGCAAAAGTTTAAACAATAATTTAGAAGCAAATACTACACAAAACACATTACCGAAACCCCAACCGGTTTCATATTTAAACGAAACCGAGAGAGCCATTCTAGGGGAAACCCTAGAGGTTTATATGGTGGTAGAGTGAAGAGATATGGTGTCGATGGACATTATATCTCCAAAAAGTAAAGGGAAAATTGACGATGGTCAATTTTCCCTTTTATCAAGAAAACTTGTATGCATGATCCCGATGTATGTGCGAATAAAAGGAGAAATGAATGAGTAGATCTGAACAACGATTGAGTGTCGGCCAGATAAATTCGCAAAGCGTTTACGCTAAGCGTGATATGCTGCGGATTTGTCTGGCGGAGACTAGTATGGATGTTGTGCTTGTTAGTGAAACGTGGGAGCGTGCTGATAAGACGTTTCGAATGCCTGGTTATAGATTCCTGTCTAAACCCAGAGGTGACGGCTATGGTGGAGTAGCTATACTGGCTAAATCCAGTGTGCGACTCCATAATATCGATCTACCAATCTTTGAATTTATGGAAGCTATTGCTGCACAAACGGAAAATTTGGACAGAAATCTATTACTGGTGAGTGTGTATGTACCCCCAGCAGTAAATGCGGAACAGAGAGAGTGTGCCTTGAAGGATCAACAAAAGTTGTTTGAATGGACGAGAGGAAAAAGTGATCTCATAATTGGTGGAGATATGAATGCGCATGCACGAATGTGGGGATGTATGAGAAATTGTGCGAGAGGAACCCAGTTGAGTGGCCTCATTCAAGATAGCGATTTGGTTATTTTGAATGACGGTAGACCAACGAGGTTAGCGAGAGTAGGTGGGGTAGCTAGTGCGATCGACGTCTCTTTGGTTTCGATCGAGCTAGCACCTGAGATCACTTGGAACGTTAGCGAAGAGAATTTGGGTGGGGATCATTACATGATCGAAATGAATGTGAGAGATAATAGGCTCTATAAGGACAAAAGGGAACTGATGAATGAGAAGAAATGGGTGGAGCGAATGGATGAGATTCTCAGAATGAATGATGTTGAGAATGCGGAACAACTTGAAAATGAAATAGAGAAAATGAATGAAATATGCGTTAGAACAGTTGATATGAAAGATATTCGAGTGAAAGCTTGGTGGAATAATGAGATCCAGTACTGGTATGAAAAGAAGCGGATGGCCTTACGAGACTTTAACCGGTGTATTTGCACCGAAAACAGAATTACGCTGTCAAGAATGACAGCGAAGTTAAAGAAAGCTATCCGTAAAGCGAAAAGAAAATGTTGGCGAAATTTTGTATCAGAAATGACACAAAGAACGACAACAAGGGATGTATGGCAAAAGTTCAATAGAGTGCGAGGAATGAAAGTTGGTGGAAGGAATGTGGTTTTGGAAGACCGTGAGAAAGGTTCTGAATTTATGAGAATGATGGAAAATGTGGATGATACTTTGAATGGGATTCTCCTGAATGACAATGGAAATGTAAGAGAAGATGTGAGTGGACCGTTTGAATGGAGTGAGTTCATGGAAGTATTGGGCAAATCAAAACCTACTACTCCAGGGACGAACAAAGTGAACTTCAGAATGATTCAGAAGTTGAGTACGGAAGTAAAACAAAATTTGCTTACCGTACTCAATGAGACATGGATGAAAAATACAATACCGGATAAATGGAAAGAATGCAGAGTGGTTCCGATACCCAAGAAGGACAAGGATCCTGAAGTGGCAACAAACTATAGGGGCATTTGTATGTTGAATGTTTTAATGAAATTGGTGAATGGAATGCTGAAAGAGCGAATGGAGAAATTTATAAATGAGAATAGTTTGTTACCAGATACGACATATGGTTTTAGAAAGAAACACTCTGCAGTAGAGTGTGTGGAGAAGTTTATATGGGAAGTGAGAAAGGATAAAAGAAAGATTGTAACGGTATTTTTGGATGTTGAGAGAGCATATGATTATGTCGTTCCTAGGAAATTAATTCAAGTCCTTATCGACTTGGGATTTCCGAAGAAATGGACTGATTGGATACATGAGTTTATGAGTGGAAGGAGAATAATACTGAATGGAAAAACGTTTAGATTGATGGAGGAGGTGGGATTAGGACTGCCACAAGGTAGTAAAATTTCGCCAACTTTGTTTAATCTATATACAAGGGAAATACACCAGAACAGCGACAGCGAGTTAATCATTCTGCAATTTGCAGATGATATCGTTATCATTGGAATGGGTAGGTCTGCAGATCAAGCGATTCAGAAAGCACAACAGGGTGTGAACCAGGTTGTGTTAAAACTGAAGAGCTTAAATCTCAAAGTGAACGTGAATAAATGTAGCTGCATGAGTTTTAGAATGGGACCACAAATAGTATTAGATGTGAGAATTGAGAACGATAGGATTGAACAAATGAATGTGGTTAAGTATTTGGGTATTTGGATCGATCGGCGCTTGAACTTTAAGAAACACATGGAGCTCCTGGCCGATGAGTGTAAGAAAAGATTGAATGTGATCAAAAGGGTGAGCAAACCAAAATGGGGAGCTCACCCTGGAGTGACTGATATGTTAAGAAAGGCGTTAGTTTCCACAAAAATTGCGTATGGAATAGGAGTGTATGGTGATGGCTCTGTAGTTGGTTTTCGTAAGTTGATGAAAGTTGAGAATGCATGTGTAAGGATGGTATTGGGAGCGATAAATTCGACCCCAATCCACTGTCTTTATTCGGAAGTTGGTGATTCACCACTTGATTATAAAGGCGAGTGGATCACAGTAAGAGAGATAGTGCGAATGAAAACGAACAAAAATCAACTAATTGAGGAAATGTTAACAAGGTTGCAGATCAAACCCCCTTTTAAAAACATGTATAGGACAACCATTTTGACCGACAACCTAAACGAGTTCTGTTCAATTGGAAATAAAGGTCCAGGGGTTAAACCTGCAAACCTTGTAGTGTGTTTGGACTTTGGGAAACATAACAAGAATGAAATGAATGAAACCATAGTCAAAAGACTGTGGTTGAGTGTTAAATTGTTGTATCATGCATATTTTGTTGTCTATACAGATGCTAGTGTGAATGAAGATGGATGTGGGGTGGGTGTGTTTGTGCCTGCCACAAACTATGAATACTCGTGTAAAATGGAGAATGGCATCTGTATAATGAATGCTGAGTTGATTGGAATGTACGAAGGAATCAAGTTGGGATTAAATGAAAGGATGAGGAGGATAGTAATATTCTCTGATTCCAAGAGTGGAATGATCTTGCTACAAAACGGAGGAGGTAGCCAGGGCAATGTATATGTGGATATGATATATGAGCTAGTGAGAGGACAGCAGTGTGACGTATCCATACAATGGATACCAGCACACTGTCGGATCACTGGGAATGAAAGAGCTGATATGTTAGCGAAAAGGGGCAGTTTGAATGAGCAAGCCATTGTGTATGAAAAGAAGGATGCAAGAGATGTACTTAGGATGTTTCAGGATATGATTTGGAGCAAATGGGAGATTGAATATGAGAGTAAAAGTCAAGTGAAAGGCAAAAAGTACAGAGAGCTAGAGAGTACTCCTTTGAAAAAACCTTATTATAAGGACCTCAAGGGAAGTACTAGAATGATAAGAACGATTGAAAGGATAAGAATGAACCATGGTAATTGGAAGGAGTGTCTGTACAAACGTCATCTGAGTGAAAATAATTTGTGTGAAAGATGTGGTGTGGTGGAGGATATTGAGCATCTGATTCTGGTGTGTCCGGTGCACGACCAAATCAGATCGCAGTACAATGTCCTCCAGAGTGGAAGAAGTTTGACTGAAATCTTAAAAATAGATAGAATGGCAAATGAGGTGTATGAGTTTATTAGAATGAGTGGGATAGAAGTTTGAATGTGTATGAACAATTGGATCTACAAATGAAAGGTGCGTGAAAGAGCAAGTTGTTTTTGAATAAGGGAAAGTTTTCCAACGACTATATTTTCACCTATAAAATTTCATAGATTTTATTGTACTTAAGAAATGAAAATTTTTTATTTATATAATTGTAATTGATAACGTAATAATAGATACTTATAAATTGATACTTATAAATTGATGGGCAATATGGCTCCAAAACAGGAGCTAAGCCTTTAAATTAAAAAAAAAAAAAAAAAAAAAAAGATAGTCTAGCTAAATGTCCGAAAAATAAAACATAATAGCAGTATTTGTTTTATGACGAAAATAAGTGGGGTTCTGCACTAAATAGGTAGATTTTTTTAATAATACATTTTTCATAATTCACTTTTTTATACACCGAAAATGATTCTTACTAAAAATAATAACGTTGTCGTCAATAGGGGACAATACCCATACGAAATAAAATTAACGGAGAAAAGATAGTCAAATTATAAAATCGCTAATGAAATGTAGCTTCAGTTTTTGTAAAATCTTGTTTTCATTAAGTTTTATTATGATAGATTCTGTATTGCTCAAAATTGAAATAAAATATTTTCATGCTGAACAAATCTGCCTTGCTCAAACAATATTGCCCACTCTAGATACTTAGTGTAGACCATTATAGGTATAGCTAACTGATTTCAAATTGTTTATCTTCAGTATAAAGCAATATACTAATATCTAGAAATTTTTGTTTTATGGAAAGAAAAAGGTTTCTATATTTATTTCGGATCAATATTTATTTTTGTTTTTCTATTTTTTTTTGTTCGTTTTATAAATGATTATTTTGTTGAATGAATTTTATTGTCTTCTATTACAACAATAACTTGTAAAATGTAACAGAGGAAATATTTATCCGAACAGCATATAAATAGATTGACTTTTTGAAAAACAATAGTCGAATGTGCTTAAATCTACAAACTTTTAAAATTAAGGTTATCAACAAACACCTCACATGTTGTTGCATGTTGTTGTGGAACCTAAAAAAGAGTTTAACCATTAAACCTTGAAATATTATCATTCCTATCAAAACCTCTAACAAAACATAATAAATTTGTGTACCCAAACCGGCAATAACGTTTAATATTCCAAAACAACATATTCAAAAATCTCATCAATCAATTCAATTTTCTATTAACATTTCGACTTCTTTTACCTCAAACAAAAAAAAAAAAAACTAACAATTTTTCTTATTACTTTAAAATAAATCATAATTAATAATAATACAATAAATACCTATTTAACCAGCACAAAAAATTATTAATAAATCACTGTCGATCATCATCATAATTTTCACGTGGCGCGCTAAGTAAAAAATAAAATTTAAGCAAACGCGATCAAAAATACATTTTGTTTATTATAATACTATTTTATAACATAATATTAGTTAATATTGCAAAAAAAAAAAAAAAAATTAAACAAAAAACAAAAAACGTTTAATAAATTATTTATCGTAAATTAAAATAATTTTTTTTATTTTGTTTACCCAAAAAAAAAAAAAAGAATAAAAAATTAAAAATTACATAACCCAAAATATTCGCAAAAAATAATGAATGTTTGCATTTGATCTCTGATGGTTTGACTAAAGCATGTTCTTGTATTTTGTGTACAGGGTGGTTCTGAAATTAATGAAGATTGTTTTTAACATCTACAATCACTTACATTCTAGTGATCAAGTTAGAAGTTGATTGAGAGATACATTTGCCGATTTGTAGAAACATTTTTATGTTTAGACAGCACCGCATCCAATTCTTGCCTGGACTCTGGCGATCATCATTTCTTTTAGTCCAGTAAATGTACATAAAATACGGCAAAACTGTATAATTCTGACAAATAAGACCGATAATTACAAAAATTTGGATGTAAGCTCTTCGTTCCCTCTACTTCAAAGTTGACCTAGTGCCGGTGGTTGCTTTTTATTTTTTAGGAGTCCGAACAAAATTAAAAAAGCAAAATCATTTTTTCTCAGTTTTTCTATTTTTTACAGCAAATTTTAGATTATGTGAAAAAATTACTTATACAAAAGCTATAGACCCTTTTATTACCTACAACTTGTACTTTAAACTTTTTTCGATAGAAGGTCTAGTTTCAGTGAAAATCGTGAAAAAACATTTTTCACCCCAAAAGGCTCACCCCATTTCACCCTTGTAACTCGGATCACCTTTAATTTAATTTTTCCATCATTTGTGCAATATTTTCTTCCATATCCAACAGTTTGTTACCAATTTTTTTTTTCCATTTTTTGCCTTTTTAGGCTCAAATATATGTGTTCTCATTTCTGCAAAAATATGTGATGAGATTTTTACCCATAACTCCCTTAGTTTTTAATCTATTAAGCAATTCAAAAAAACATTTTGTAGGTATGTATTTTTAAGAGCTATAAGCTGATATAAATTAAATTTTCTTTTAGTTCTTAGTTTTAAAAGGGTTTGGGCTGAAAGGGCTTGAAGAAGTTACTGTTTACGAACATATGCAAACTGTAAACGGCCATATCTTACTTAACTTTTATCCTGAATAAAAACAAAGGAGACCAAATTTTTTAGAAAAGCATAATCTTCAATTTGTAATACCCGTGATACTTATGAACATCATGAACAGTTTTTTAGTTATTTTGAAGAAAAGGTAAAATTTTTGCAAAAGTTCAAAAATCGCTTTTCACTTCCACCTCATTTTTTTTTTTTCAAAACTAAGCATTGTAAAGTGGATTGTTAAGTGGTACTAATTACTTTTAATTAGGGTGGTAATTAGGGGGTGATTTTCACTTTTTTTGCCAAAAAAAAAGAGGCCAACTTTGTTTTCGTCATAACACGCTTAGTATTGATGCTAGGGACTTGTATAAAAAACAAAAATAAAGAAATTTTTATTCGCCTACACATTAAAGTGGTACTTTATTACTGTGATTTGCGGCAAAAAAATGTGACTTTTTAACCATATATTTTGTTGTCATAGTTACGTCCAAAAAAGTAAAAAACATTTGTATTTGTTTAAATTCTATAAAAATACAAATTTCTATCTCAAAGCAACCTTTAAATTCAAAATTTTATAATCCAATTAAAATTATTGTTATTATTTGTTGTCATAGTTATACAATTATTTTGAAAAAATAACAAATATTTTGTCAAAGGTTACTTGTTCAACATATTTTCATTTCAAAATTTATGAAAAATTATAACTTTCATTTAGAATAATAGTTATTTATTTATCTAGAACAAAAAGTGAAACTTTAAAGTACGAGCTAGTTGTTCACCCCTAGCGAGGTTTAATTATAGCCCCTTGACTAGCTTCAATCATTGGGATCGAGTAAGAAATCCTGCTACTTCAGCACAAATAATCGTAATGTACGCGAAACACATGATATATACGGAAATGACAAAAAAAGCAAGTGAAAGAATGAGACTCTGGCGACCCCCTAGGCAAAAGAACTGCGATCAACCCGTCCAACCCCAAATTTACTCACATACTCTCACACTCTCGCACCTCCTACATTGTCGCACCCTCCCCCCACACATACACACGCACTCTCACACACCTGCACACTATCACCCATATCTACATCCATGCCCACATTCATACACACTTGAGACAATCCAATATCATTGAATAACGTTCAAAGGAAGTTATATTACTTATTTTTTTATGATTTATAAATCATATATAAATTCCATGAAACAAATTTTTTTTTTATTTTCATTATTAATTGTTGTTTTGTGATTATTTACGTCATCGTTATTTAGTAAAACTACCATTTTATTATTATATTTTAGTGATAAATGGTTTGGTTTTAACCACAATATCATTTTGATTATCTTCAATTTGATGATGTAAAGTGGTCACTACATGTATTCCACCATCGTTCACTTCATTTCCTTTCTTTACTACACGGTTACCTTCAATTTTATTATTATTTAAATCAATTTCAGTTAACAATAAATTTATATCATTATCTTCGTCATAATTTAATTTTGTTAAAATTTCTTTTAATTTATTTTTATCAGAGTTTTGTACTTTAATTTTATGAAAAAAAAAAAAAAATATTCTACGTTATTTTTTTTTTTGTTAAATTATGTAATCCAAAAAAAAAAAATAAATGTATAATAATTCATTCAACTGAGTCAGTTTCATGGAATATAATTGATAGTTTATTTTTTTTTGTTAATACAATTAATAGGTTATTATTTACAATAAATATAATTTGAATATCCCCAAATTGATCATTCCATAAACTTATTAAGGATGTAGCTGAATTGAAAACCATTACAAAATTATCAGTAAAAGCTAAAACGAATGTGTCGTTATATAAGAAAACAAGTTTGAATATGGCATTGCTTTTATATGAGAATTTTTGTCGGATTATTTTCATTAAATGCTTTAAATTGTTGGCATTATTGCAACTACTACTACGGCTACTATCACTAGAATTATTTGGAATATGATGAAGTTTTAGTCTTATTTAAAGTTATTTCATTTTATGCTCCTTTGGTTGGTTTTAGATTTAATAGAATATTCTTTAATTGATGAGTTTGTAATACAGTACTATCTAAATCAATCATTTACGACCATCCCAACATCGCTTTTTATTAACCACCTGGTTTGTTTTTAAAATTAAATTAAATTGTAACACCGGAATCCACAAACACCGGTAAGTCTGGGTTTAAAGTAATGGAAATAACCGAGAACAACAAAAAAAAAAGGTTTGACTTCCGAAATAAATCAAAATAAAGGTAGTCTTAACGACCTATGATAACCTTAAACATCTTGTCGTTTTTCACCGTTAGATTAATTAACTAATTTACCAAATTATAAAAAAAAAAACAATTATGAACCCTGCAAAAAAATTAGTGATGGTGATCATACTCTTTCACAGGTTAATACTCAAAAAAAAAACTTGTCATACGAAATTTCCGGATCGAAATAGTTTTTTTTTCAACAAGTCTAGGCGTTTCGATTTGTAATCCGATTATTCATATTCAATCATCAATTCATATTCAATCATCCAATTATTCATAAGTTTTCAGCATTAAATATTTGGTTATGAAATAATTATCAAAAAAAAAATTTGGTTTTATTTATTAACAATTATTCAAGCCACAACCGCACCCACTCACACGTAGCCACACGTCCATATACTCACGCTCCCACACCCTCACACATATCTACAATCATTCATACCTGAAAATTAAAGTAATATATTACTCACCCCATGGTTATATCCAGATCCCGTTTCCAAAAAAGGTCAACCTACGCGCTCATCCTCAAGTTCATTAACCATTTATTTCAGCAACCGGAAATGTGTCGAAATGCTCAATATGCAGGATGGTGACCAGATAACAAAAATCGTTGAATGCAAAACTCGTTGGTGATTACTGAAATTGATAGTAGTATCGATAATGCCAAGAAACGCTCAACAAACAGCCGGTAATCGTCGTATGATCAATGGGTCTCTTCACTTTTGAGCCAACGTTTCAAAGAAAGGCACCAAATATTTGTTATATAACAGAATTATGAATTTTTGTTTTATTAATTAGTTTAGTGTATCACCTTTATTTAAACTCACTTAAGCTATTACATAAGGATACCAATGATTATGTGTGACTACTCTTAAAATTTATTGGCTATTGGTTATTTTTAACAAAGAGTCTTATCACAAATTTATGGACATGTATATACAATTATCCACTATTAGCTAACGGACAGTACTAACAAAATTTATAAACACAGTTGATTCCTTTTTTTATATAATTTATGGACACAGTTAAATTTTTTTTTTTATATGAATTATTGACACAGTTAATTTTTTTATATAAATT
Source organism: Diogma glabrata (assembly GCA_963693315.1). Lineage (NCBI taxonomy): Eukaryota > Metazoa > Arthropoda > Insecta > Diptera > Cylindrotomidae > Diogma > Diogma glabrata. The sequence continues at coordinate 7,642,076 of OY856188.1, forward strand.
ATTGTCACAGTTATTGTGGAATATCAATTCTTATCACAGATATTTTGATTGCTTGTAACATAATTACTTAACATTCTATATGTCAAAATATCCAGATGACATCTGTTCGACTCATAATCGAAAAGTAAATAGTACTAGACATAATGTCGAATTAAGGGCGTTTTATATATACTGTTGCTATGATTTAATTAACGCGGCATGAAACGTACCAATGTTTTATAAATTACATAAACAATTGGATCCAATTCGAACCATTTATAGGCTAATTAGATTTTATATTCCGTAAAATCGTCACTACTTGAATTTATCAAAAACAAAATATCTGAATGAAAAAAAATTCCGATCTTCGGATATTCACAGGAGAATTTCTAAAAACCACAAGAGACGAAGCTATCTATCGCGTTCTATATATAGTCTAAAAAATGGTAGCATTAACTGGTAGCATATTTTGCTGACTGAAAAAACCCACAACAGAGACATCTATTATGAAATGACTTAGGAAATTACATTTACCAATGCATCCACTAGTGATTAAAATAGCAGACTACAACCAATATGTAGCAGAATACTGACTGCAAGGCTTATATATGAACATAGCGGAATTATGAATCGATGATGATACACAACTGCTCTATGCTAACTTATATCGTGATCGACGAATACAAACCGAATACAGGAAGTCACATTGGAAAATATTACACAACGGTTCTCGAACAATCCTTGTTTTACGAAAACCATGGTAGATGGCAATTACGGTTTGAGTTTAAGAAAAAACATAATTATGAAAGTCTCAGCCCATGCAAATTTGATGTTTGTGAGAACGCAGTGTAACTCAAGATCAGTGTATTTCGCTTGAAGGATATTTACAACTGGTTGATAGTGATTAACGATCACAAACTGAACAAAGAATATTACAATGGGAAACATAACATTACCGTTTTTTTTTAATAATAAATTTTTGTAGCGGAGACTATAGTAAATTATGACTATGGATTGAGTAAAAGAAACTATTTTTTTTTTAAATGAAGACAACTATGAAAACAAATATGAGGTTTTATGTTAAGGCAAATTTGGAGTGAGCGGGACAGTGGTTTGAATTATAATAATAGAGTTTGAATTATAATAATAGAGTTTGAATTTACCCGTGAAAACAGCGTCTAGCCGAGTCCGAAATTACTAGTGAGTACCTTTAAAACACTTTTCGTTTGAGGTAAATACAAAATTTTATTTCATATTGGAAATTTATTAAAATAAAAAGAAATGAGTTTTAAATATTGCTCAAAAAGTTGAACTTTAACGTCCTAGGACTTTATAAAATTTTATAAAGTCCTAGGACAAGTTCAACTTTTTGTACTATAAATAATTCGAAAAATGTCGTTTTTAGTATCGGTATGAAATAAACAATTTTTTTTTAAATATTTTGCTAGCGGCGATTGGCGAATAAAAAATAGTATATGACGCAGGGACGTAAGCTATTTTGGACTTAATGTGGGTGCAAATCTCGGCTGGCGCCTCGATTTGCAAACTCCACATACGTCCAAAATCATTAGCTTTACGTCCTTGCATCATAATGTACTATTAATGCACTTTAAATAATATTATAACAAATTTACCCGAAAAATGCTTTGTTTTTTGTTTATTCACGTCGAATCTTTCAATTTTTGCATTTGGCGAATACGAACTTACATTCAACAAGATATTGCTCCATTTGTATTGGGTTTACAGATACCATAAACCCAGCATTGTTTTTGTTATTTTATAAGCTACATTGTAATCTAAAATCATGTTTACGATAAATACTTACTTTTTGAGAAATACATGAAAACCCGTCTGAAAACGTGTTTTTTAGGAAAAATTGACATGTTCACTCGCGAATAAGTCGAAAAGTATCGATTTTCAGAAAAATATTTATAATGACATAATAAAAGTTTCTTAAAATTGGTCAGTCTATCTATTCCCGTACTTATTTTTAATATAATATTTTTCACCCCAGAGAAGGGGTGACATTCACCCCTAGGTTAAAATATTAGAGAGGCCAGCTTTTATGGGGAAATCAGGATAGAATGAAACAAATTTATTAAGTAAAGAACCAAATTATAATGCGACTAATCGATTGTACAATTGTTATGAGAATGGAATACTTGATAGTTTTTATTATTTAAATGCTAGTAAAAGCCTACTCTAACACTCCTCCTCATTTAAATAGTTCGATTCCACACCATTCTCTGAAATTCTTAAAAACACCAGCTGGTTTTGTCAACATATCCGCTACGTTGTCATCTGTAGGACAATATTCACATATTATCGTGCCTTTGTCCACATAGTCCTTAACAAAATGCTCCTTTATATCGATATGTTTTGATCGACTTGATAAATTTTCATCTTAACCTAATTTCAAACAGCTCTGATTGTCTTCATAAATTTTTGTTGCTGCATTGACAGGTTGGTTGAAATCTTCTAACAAATGTCGAATCCAAAGAGTTTCTTTGCATGTTTCGGACAGTGAAATAAACCCAGCTTCTGTTGAAGATAGCGCAACACAAGTTTGTTTCTTGCTACTCCAACAAATGGTATTTCCATTGAACTTGAAAACGTATCCACCAATTGACTTTCGATCCTTCTTCACCATTGCCAATTAATAATGATAAATCTGCAGTACCTTTTAGATACTTAACGATACGTTTAAGCTCGTCCCAATCTGCCTGTGTTGGTTTTTCTACTTCCTGAGCCAAAATTGTCACCAAAATTATCTCACATCATCTGTGTTGTTTCCTCGTGGGTATGAAATATTTATTGGAACATCTGATGGTTTTGCATCGGCCAGGCCGTAATCATTGACAGTCTTCATAATGTATACGTTTTGATTTAAACCAAAACCCTTACCATTTCTTTGAATATCCATGCCAAGATAGCTTCGGATGTCACCAAGATTGTTAATCTTGAATTTTGAATTTAAAATGTTTTCAAGTCTGCCAATGTCTTATCGAATTTGCTCGCAAAAACTAGATCGTCCACATGGATTAAAGTGTAGCATAAATGATCACCATCAACAAATGTATATAGACACTAGACTGGTCGTTAAAAACTAAATTTTGCGAGACGCCCCCCTGGAAAAATTCTTTGTGGTCAAAAAACCACAACGGCATTATTTTTTTTTTTTAAGTCAAAAGAACACGTGCCGCAAAATCATCGAAGTTTATTTTTTGATAAAATTGTTAATATCTCATAAAATATGCAGATCTCAAAAAAAATCACATAACCATTTTTGTAGGAAATTTAATTCTCTACAAAAAAGGTCCGAGTCATTTTTTTCCTAAAACCTATATTTCTGATGATATCTTGAAATAAAACTTGATATTCTTCGAAACTCGTAAAACCAAATGATGAAAATTTCGACGAAAAAGTACTAATTTTGATTTTTTTGTCACGATTATTTTTTTATACATTTCATTCTATAGCATAAGAAGAAAATTAGGACTTTTTCGTCATCTTTATTTTTTATGTTTTTTAAAAATTACGAAAACTTACAAGTTCATTTTCAAAATATCATGAGAACTATACGTTTTCGGGAAAAAATTGCTTCAACCTTTTTTGTAGAAAATTAAATTTCCTACAAAAATGGTTATGTGATTTTTTTTGACATCTGCATATTTTATGAGATATTTGAAAAATTCTACGAATTTTTCAAAAAAAACAACTTCGACGATTTTGCGGCACGTGTTCTTTTGATTTAAAAAAAAAAAAAAATAATGCCGTTGTGGTTTTTTGACCACAAAGAATTTTTCTAGGGGGCGTCTCGGAAAATTTAGTTTTTAACGACCAGTCTAATAGACACAGATCGTTCTTGCTTTGAATGTATCCAGCATCTATCAACACTTGATGAATTAATTGGTTTCAAATCCTTCCAGCTTGCTTTAAACCATATATACTCCTCCTCAAGAGACAAACTTGTTTTTTCTACCCTTCGACAACAAAACCTTGCGGTTGCTTCATGTATATGGGCTCCTCTAACTCTCCATATAAAAATGCAGTTTTAACATCAAAATGCTTCTCAGATCATTTTCTCAGCACTGGCAACAGCAAGTAAAATTTTAAACGTTGTTTGTTTAGCAACTGGCGCGAACACTTCATCATAATCAGTTCCGAACTTCTGTGAAAATCTTTGTCCCACCAATCTTGCTTCCTTGACCCTGTCCACTTGCTGCCGATTGCTTTTCGTCCTTCCAGTAATTCTACCAATTCCCAAGTCTCGAATTCATTTCCTCATTCATCGCCTCTACCCATTTTGATTTCTGAGCAAAAGTGACCGCTTGGTTGTAACTTGATGGTTCAATTTCTTCCTCATTTGTCACACCCATTATTTGAATCAAACGAGTCGGTGGTATTCCTTTATTGGATCTATTTGATCTTTGCAAGTCCATATTTACTTCCACATCATTTTTTTCAACCACGTTTTGATTACCCAAACTTTTATTAGTAATAACAATGTTTTCCGTTTGTGATTCAATGTCTTTCCAATCGTTGCCTTTATTTACAAATTGAACGTTTCTACTGATAACAACTTTTCCAGTTGATGGCACATAATAGCGACAAGCTTTCGATTATAAATCGTAACCAACCATAGTTGTGTGAATTGCTTTCGTTTTTCTTTTTCCTTTTTTCGTTTTTCATCAGGAACAAATATATAACATTTTGATCCAAAACGCTTAAAATGTGTGATACTCGGTTTAAAACCGAACCAGATTTCATACGGTGATTTCTCAATGTCCTTTGCTGGTAAACGGTTTTGTATGTAATTCGCCATAACTACTGCTTCGCCCCAAAACATTTTTGCCATACCAGCTTCCAATTACATACACCGTGCCATTTCAATTAGAGTTCGATTTTTACGCTCAGAAACACTCAGAAACATTTTGTTGTGGAGTGAATGGTGCTGTTATCTTGTGTTAAATGCCCTTTTGTTTCAAATGTGTTACGAACTCATTATCAATATACTCTCCTCCTCGATCAGATCGAAGAAATGTTGGCTTAGTTTTCAACATGGTCTTGCACATTTCCACGTACTTTTTGAATTTTCCAAACGTTTCGGATTTGTATCGAAGTTGTTGAACCCACTGTATATTTAGAAAAATCATCAATAAGTGTCAACATGTATTTCTTACCAGGCGGAATAGGTGTTTGCATAGCACCACATACATCGGAATGCACAATGTGAATCATTCCCTTTGCTCGATTTTCAGACTTCTGTGGAAACTTATTTCTGGTCATTTTCCCTTGAAGGCATATTTCACAATTCAATATATTAGAATATTCAGTACTGCATTTTCCAAATTTGACTCCATCGACAAATCCACCTGATGGTAATGATTTCACAACCTTGATGTCTCTGTGTCCAAGTACTCGATAGAAACCAGTGAACTTCGATCGCATGACCTATGGCCAGAGGCGATCTAGGAACATAATAATGCTAAGGGCAGAAGTCCCATGGATCCTTTTTTAGAGGTACCATTAAGATTTTTATTTTATATTTACAAAACCTACCAAAAACTTACTTTTCAAAACTATTTACATAAAAAAAAAATTATCAAAAATATTTACATTATTTACAATATAATACAACTATTTACAATATGTACATAAACAAACAGTTTTATCAAAAATTAAAGAAGACAAAAATCGAAAAACAAATAATTCTAATTGGAAACTGGTTTGACGACCAACACCCAAACCAGATTATCAAAATAAAAACTACCATATAACGGTATTACCCCGAAAATTCCCACCAAAACGGAAAATTTGACTCATACATATAAAGACACAGCGTCCCTTTTTGTTCGGCGTCACTTATAATAATTTGAACTTTTATAGAAAATATTACTATTAATTAATAGTATTACACTACACCGGATAACTCAAAAATAAAGCTATATTACGAAAACCTGGAAACACTAAATCTATAACAAACACATTATCACCTGGAAATCTCTTATAATCATTTTGAAACTAATGATTAATTAATAACAGAAAAAAATCATTTACGACGCTAGATAAATTAACAAAAAAAAATTATACAAATCAAATTAAAAATTAGCTTACATTATATTTTTCTTCAACGTTGTCTTCATAGTGACTCCTTTAATTAATAATTTCTGATTGCACAATATGTTTAGCACACTCATTACATGGAAACAATGCCACATAAATTGTGCTTCCTTTGATACACGAACAATTTTTATTCAAATCACACTCACTTCTGCATGCACCACGTATAAATTTTAATGTATTCAATTATTTTCCCAATAAAAATTCATTATCACCGCAGCCAATTGGAAATCCATTATAACCAATTCCCACAATTTTACTATCGTTGTTTACGATAATGGCACAGACTTGTGTTGTTAAATCTGTACTACGCTTTGTTGCCAGAAATGCAGTTGCCATTAAATATTCAGACCAATGAAGACAAACAGTGGGTTGAACGGTTTCATCAACCTCACTTAAATAAATATTTTCACAACTTGTATATTTGTGTTTTAGATTCATCTTTTTTTTCACTTTCCTTTCATTTACAAATAAATTTACTAAAAACAATTTCCACTATACATCAGAATAATTAATAAATAGAAAAACTCAAAATAAATATCACAGAAATAGATTATTTAATTTTCTATAATAAAAAAACATTTTTCACATTCCTTTCTATTTACACCAATATTTTGTTTTATTTATAATGAAATTTAAATCTATCTAATTAACACAACACAACTAATACATAATATCAAATCGATTTATAAATATATACTGAACGAATTTATTATCAAAATTCTCAATTTCATTCCATTCAAACATGTTTATTGTTGAAATTGAGTGACGCAACTAAATTTTAACAGTAGCATACAAAAATGTTGCGCATTAATGAAATTATAATTGACAAATAAAAATTATTATTTTTAGAGCAAAATTAAAATAGTCCTGGCGTTACAAAACTAGAGGAAACTAGAATAATAATGGAGGCCACATTATTATCCGTTGTTTATCCTAGAAGAAAGGACTATGAAAATCGCCAATCGCAACTTGCTACAAAAATTACTTTGACTATTCAAATTATTGAACGATGATATGAGAATTTACGTAAAAAAAGAAGGAGAAACAGAAACAGAAAATCTGATGTACGAAAAAAATATGACAATACATATATTTAAATTATTTAAATTATTCTTAAAATTATTATTTTATATATATTATCTAATATAATAATTTTTATTTATTTAATTTAATTTCTTAATTGTAAAATCTTATAATTAATTTATGTGACTTAACACCTCTAAAGAAAAATATTTAGTTATTTAAAATTAAAAATAAAAATATTTGATTATTGATTTATTTGTTAGGTGTTATGTCTTAACTTAAAAATATTTATTTATTTAGAAAAAATAAAGATATTTAAAAAATTATTAGATTTAAATCTTGATGTTTTTGATTAATTAGAAAAATTTTTGTTTAATTAATTTACTTAAAATTATTTATATTATTATTCTAAAAGGAAAATTATTTATTTAATTTCTAAAAATTATTGTTTTATTTAATTATTTTAAACATAAAATATATTTATTTATCCTATTTAGAAAAATTGGTTTAGTTAAATCTTCAAAAAAAATTTTAATTTTTGAAAATTTAACAAAGAAATTTTTGTTTAATTTATATACCTAAAATTATTATTGTCAAAAAAAATATATTCTATTTAATAAATTTTATTCATTTGTATTTTCAAAAATTTTTTATTTTATTTACGAATAATTGTTTATTTACTTATTTTTTCAAAACAATAAGAGATTTCCAAGTCAAGACTTATTTGCTGACAAAAAAAAACAACCAAAATATGATACAAATGTCATCTAATTCTTTCTTGAATTCTCACACTCGCGAGCACTCCCCAAGAATGCATATGAGAACCGACTAGATAAGCCCCTAACGACCAGATTCAATAGAACGGTTTCTCCCAAACTTAAACTAACCAAGGCAATCACAACTGTCACGATTAGACTTTAGGCCCATTTCTATTGACCCAGTTGTGATTCCTTAACCTAAAAATAAACTACAAATAAATTACTAGAACTAATGACGATTTCTTGGAGAACGCTCCCGAGCGGCAGACTTCAAGCATATCTTAAACTCCATGACATTGTTCTATTGCAAAAGCTAAATTGTTAAAATGGTTAAATTTGAAATTGTGTGAGATCCTGAGAAAAAAAAAATATAAAATTGGTTCTCCTCTTCATCTCATTGAAGAAGCTTTTGTGCAGGGAATGGTACTACCGGTTTGTACCTAAATACAAACACAGCAGTAATCATTCCCTTATCACCAGAAACTTCCTCTGAAACGAAGAGGAGAAACCAATGAACTTAGATCGCATGACCTATGGCCAGAGGCGATCTAGGAACATATTAATGTTAAGGGGAGAAGCCCCATCGATTTATAAATATATACTGAACGAATTTATTATCAAAATTCTCAATTTTATACCAAACTTTCTGTTTCAATTACCCTCGCCAACATCAACAACCTCTCCAACGTACAAAAAAAAACATTAAATCAAACATGTTTATTGTTGAAATTGAGTGACGCAACTAAATCGTAACAGTAGCATACAAAAATGTTACGCATTAATGAAATTATAATTGAAAAATAAAAATTATTATTTTTAGAGCAAAATTGAAATAGTCCTGGCGTTACAGTTCTTTCGAAAATCGAAGGTGACCTTTTCCTTTGCAGAAATGGCATGAAAATGAGCCTTTCTTGAAGGTTGAAGATAATCATAAAATTGATTCTCCTGTACTCTCCGAATTCCGTTTCAAACGACGTTTATATTATCCAATGATTTTTGAACAAACGAAACTTGATGTTAACTCTACGTCTCTAGCTTCTAGTGCCGTTATTAAATTGTCATAGCTTTCTGGTAACGATCCAAGAAAAGTAAGACTAAATATTAAATCTTCTGTAATATTATCACATAGTGCCAACATTTTCTGGAAAAATTCGCTCATTTTATTTACGTAAGCTTCTGCATCGCCACCCTCTTCAAGCTTTTGAGTCATCAATTGTTGTAGAATATAAACTCGGTTGTTTGCACTGACCTTTTCATGAATGTCTTTTAACGTTTTCCATACATCCCGTACTAGCTTACATAGACGGATGTACTGAATTTGATCATCTTTAACATTGAGTGCTATTGTAGAATGAGCAACTTGATCATTCTTTTTCCATTCGTCTGTTATTGGATTAGGTACATCATTATCTATGACACTCCAAACACCTTTTTCAATTAACACCATTTGGACCTTATACCTTCAATTGAAATAGTTTTCTCCATTCAATTTCTTGATTGTGTATTTCGTAATGCTACTCATATTCTGGGACTATCTGAATAAAATTCGGAAAAAAAAAATTCTTGAACTCGGAAACGGAAATTCTTTCTTAACAAAATTTTTGCAAATCCAATTACTATCCTCTGGATGTGTGATTTTTTGTTTCTTCTATAAATGAACTAAAAAACATTCGATATTTAATACAAAAATAAAAAGATTGACTTCCAAATCACCCGGTATATTTATGATCATAATCATATTAATCAGTTCAATGATTTCGTTCAATAGTTTTATGTTGTAATGATAGTTTATAGTCGTCGGTGAGTGTGTTTATGATCGATGAAGATTGATTTTTTTATTTTGTTTTCCTTTGTATATTTTTTGTAACATAATCGTGTGTATCGTTGATATGAGGAAATTGAAAGATGATCAAAGAGAATGATAAATCTTAGATTTAGTTACTTAACTTGAGTTCGATTTATTTGTATATTAGGACTTTAATCGGCTTTTATTATTGAATTTAAGATGTATTGTTTCATAATGATGAGATAATCGGACTATTAACATTAGTCTATTCAATTAATTTGAAACCAATTTTGTATCCAAAATATAATAAATCCAATTTAATACTTTCAAATAGGTTTTGCTAAGATGTAGGATGGGATGATTAAGGTCCAATCCATCTTTACTTTATGTTAATACTTTACTTATCACTAAAACCATGAAAAGCTACAAATAAAATGAGTTGGTGTTTTCTTTAATTTCCTCAATCTTATTTTCCATTTATAGACATCTTATTATATTTTCTTACAAAATATCACAATACAAATAATTAACTTAGAAAAAACTACAACAATAATTGTAAGAAAATAGGTGCGTTTCGTCGACAGACTGATAATTCATATGAAATAATGAAACTAAGCTTGACAAAATAAATAAAATGTTTTTTTATTATTTTAAGTTGTAACGATCATGATTGAATCTATGTATGCCATTGAATCATATCGAAGCTAATTTGATGATTATTTTTTTTTTATAAGATTTCATGCTCGTTTAATATGTTGTAAAGTAAACTTCTGGTAAATGATAGTAATTTGTGTTGAGTATTAACCTACTCATTATGGTTTTATAGATTTACGATAGAATTGTTCAATGAATTTGTTGTTGTTGTACTTATTGAAAAGAAAAAGGGTTTGATGATGATGATGTTGTGATTGTTATTTTTTTGTGCACGCCTTAATAGACATTTGTTATGAAAATTTAGAATGTTGATTCGTAAAGGTATAGTTTTTAAAAAAATATTCTCAAAATACAAATACTAATATTTTTGTGTTTCATTCATCTGTAATGAAGAGCTTTCTCATTGGCGAACCAATGAGAATGGCATAGCAGGATGCGTACCTAGAGTAATTTAACGTCGTAACGACTAAAGCTCAGCCATCGTGGATTTGATAGATTTTTACCTGCTGCTTTAACACAAATGCAGAAATGTACGCAATATACGAAAATATACAGTAATGGAAAAAAGATACAAGTGAAAACAGGAGACTCTGGCGACCCCTTTTGCGAAACAACCACGATCAGCGCGTCCAAACCCCACAATCATTCTCAGACGCCCACCCACTCACGCTTCATACATGCTAACATTCACCCACGCATTCAGACTGCGAAGCAAGACAATTAAGCTCTAAGACCCACAGCAAGTACCGAAAGGGGTAGTAATCAAAATTACGTTGTATGGCTGTCATCTGACCCATATGATACAGCTCGTAAACCACTGCCATTGCGGGTACACCGTGAATCAAATCTTAGAGCACTGGAGAACGTCACACGCTATATTAAAAGTCTTTATTGATTATTTCCCTTTTTCTTTATTAATAACGGTTCTAACAATTTATAAAACCATAAGTAATTCCCAAAAAAAAAAATATTTACCGCTCAAACAAGAAAGGTTATAATTTTATTTGTAAGTTAAACAAACATGTCCAAACCAGTTTGTTTCAATACCTGTAGTTTACAGTTGGTTAAGGTATTATATAATTAATAAACCTAAAACATGACAAGAATTTGTTTTTTTTTTGTAATACAGGTTATTTGAGAATGATTTTTGATTTACTTAAAAATATAAATTCATAAATTCAGGCAACATAATAAAAGAAAAGGTATTTGGAAAACGAGACGTTACCTCGAAGCAAAAAATATTTTGATTAGAATCATTTCCAATTCAGACTACATGCATCTTGCTACACGCATCGCCAGCTCACACACACACACACACACACACACACACACACACACACACACACACACACACACACACACACACACACACACACACACACACACACACACACACACACACACACACACACACACACACACACACACACACACACACACACACACACACACACACACACACACACACACACACACACACACACACACACACACACACACACACACACACACACACACACACACACACACACACACACACACACACACACACACACACACACACACACACACACACACACACACACACACACACACACACACACACACACACACACACACACACACACACACACACACACACACACACACACACACACACACACACACACACACACACACACACACACACACACACACACACACACACACACACACACACACACACACACACACACACACACACACACACACACACACACACACACACACACACACACACACACACACACACACACACACACACACACACACACACACACACACACACACACACACACACACACACACACACACACACACACACACACACACACACACACACACACACACACACACACACACACACACACACACACACACACACACACACACACACACACACACACACACACACACACACACACACACACACACACACACACACACACACACACACACACACACACACACACACACACACACACACACACACACACACACACACACACACGCATCGACAGGCAAACCCCCATTCAATCACTGGCACACCCTTTTCACACGCATTCACACCTCTATGAAAAAAATTAAATAAAACAAATCAAGTTCGCTGACCCCATGTTTAAATCCTTCCGACTTCCAAGTCTTACGGCCTCAGTCCTCCATCAGCAATGAACAATCCATCAGGTAAAGTATCAAGAAAATTGTATATCAATGTTGAGTTGAATCTCAGTTGTAATCACACCAAAATTGGATATCAGTTGGAATATGTAAAATGTACGATAGCAACAGCAAAAATTGGATATAAATGTTGATTTGAAATGTGTGAAATACACGGTGGTAACAGCAAAAATTTGATATAAGCAATGCGTTTCAATATGTGTAATAAACGGCAGCCATAGTAAAACTTTGACACAAATGTTGCGTTGAAACAGGTAGTAATAGCAAAACTCTGATATCAATGTTGAGTTGAAATATGTAAAATAGATGATTTGATATAAATGTTGATTTGATAACAGCAAAAATTTAATATCAATGTTGCGTTGAAATATGTCTAATACACAGCAGTAATAATAAAACTTTGATATCAATGTTGAGTTGAAATAGGTAAGATATACGATAGCGACAGCAAAAACAGTTTTCTGCATAGGATCTTGATGAAACTTTGGCAAATGATACAGGTTCACTTGAAAATAGAAGATCTGGATTCATTTTAAATTTGGACAAAATGGCGGTGGGGGTCTCCCGAACACCTCTAAGTTTAAATCTTGAATAACTTCCAAGCTATGATCTTATTGAAACTTAGTATATAAGGTTTTAGTACTGTTTCCAAAATTTCTGCATACCAACTTCCGGTTTATCACTTCTGGTTAAACAGTTTTTTTCAGGTGTTTAATCCCTACTGTAGCCTACAATTACCGATCGATTTTCAAGAAACATTGCGAAAAGCTTTTAAATAACATGAGAAAGATTTTATCAGCTTTTGGAGCACATTGGATAAAGGGTTGGGGGGTCCACCATACAACAGGTGGTTTTTTCCACAAAGTTTTTATGTTTGTTGGGAGCATAAAACATTCATTCGTGAATGAATTTTGATGACACTTTGAAAAAAAACGCAAACATGTATGACAAGGAACTGATTAGTTTTTGAGCGATAGTGAACAAAGTGGTGGGGGGTCCCTGGAGCACCTGTTTTTTTAAAAGCTCTATAGCTTCTGTACCTGATAAGCGAATCGGATGAAACTTGGTACATGAGCATGTAGTACGGTTTAAAAATGTTCCGCATCCCAACTTCCGATTTTTCACTTCCGGTAAAAAAAATGTTTTTGTACTTTTTTGAAGTTTTTTCAGTGTCTTTATGCACACTACAGCCTACAATAATGAAGTGATTATGATGAAACTTATGGAATAGGGTTCCAATTAGTGTGAACAGATAATTATTATGTTTTGGGACAAATGCTGACTTTTCACACTTTGTTTTTTAAGTTTGTTGGGAGCATACAGACTTCATTCATTAATCAAGTCTAATGACACTTTGGAAAAAGATGGAGACTTAAGTAACAAAAAACTGATTAGTTTTTGGACAATATTGGAATAAGTGGTGGGGGTCCTCCCGAACACCTGTTTACTGTGTCAGCATTTTTTCAATGTTTGTTGGGAGCACACAGCGTTCGTTCGTGAACCAATTTTGATGACACTTTGGAAAAAAATGCAAACATGTATGGCAAAGAATTGATTAGTTTTTGAGCGATAGTGAACAAAGTGGTGGGGGGTCCCTGGAGCACCTGTTTTTTTGAAAGCTCAATAACTTCTGTACCTGATAATCGAGTTGGATGAAATTTGGTACATACACATTTAGTACGGTTTACATCAGTTCTGCATCCTAACTTCCGCTTTGTCACTTTGCGACGATTGGACAAATATGCACAGCTGTTTGAGGTTTGAAAACATTCAGGGCAATTACGGTTAGGGTCCAGAAAATTCAAATTTATGTAGGATGGTGAAGTAATGCTGGTGAAAACGTATTGTGAGTCAATAATAGGGGATTGTAAAGGAAATATTATGGTTACTTGTTTCATGCGAAGAACAAATTTATGTAACGGAAACTATATAAAAATATATCTATGGATTGTGGATGAATGAGAAACTATTATGAACTACGTATGGTAAGCAAAATTGTGAAATTTGAGAAAACAGACATTAAATAAATCGGGAACTTTACCGCTCTATATTAACATACTCTAGTCTACATAACACATCAAATAACTTGCATTTTAATGTGACTCAATGACTTCTGTGAAAATTGAAACGACGAATTTTCTTTATTTTCACTCATCTCAATCGATACTAATTAACTAGATCATTATCATTTATCACTTAGTGGTTCATTGTCAAATATTTCATAATTTGTGTCTTCTGTTACAGTTTCTAAAAAATTATTTCAAAAAACTTACAATATGCTTTTTTTTAAGAAATTTTTTTTACAGAAAGGAAATAACCAATCATGTCATTGTCAATGACTTCTCTTGTTGCTCTGCGCATGTAACTTTTTAAAAAGCTTATTGAAAAATATGACGGTCATCATCAGAAGCTAGTTTGATTAAAATATTACTTTTGGTGATTAATGATAACGATATTATTTTTATTTTTATATAATTGAAAATATTTACTGTTCTGCAAATGAAAGAAATAACTTAGTTTCAGTCCACGATCAAATTTGTTTTTTATTACATAATAAAGACGACATTGGAGTTACTCCTACGTATATACTATTGACCTGGTATGGCGTCACACATCCACAATTATGTTGTATCTTGTGAAAACTGCAAACAGACGAAAGTCTCGAACCAAATTTTCCGTACTCCAATATAATCTCAGTGCGTAACCAAACGTCTATGACAGAGAGTTCATATATGTCAATGTGATGTGTTTTTGACATATGGGGTACCAGAGTTTCTACACAACGACAATGGTTAATCGTAACTAAGCAAGCCTTTTCAAAACTTATTATCGGATTTCAATACTCAGCATGTTAGAACTGGGATCATAGTACACAGAGCAATACTTTTAGGAAAGGGTGAATAGATCTGCCCTCACTGCCATACGAGTGTATGTGAAAGGTCAACACACAACATGGGATTATCATTTGGAGGAGATAGCTTATGCCACTGCGCATAGTTCCACTCAATACTCTACGTATTAGCTATCAACTTTGACATACTTAGGAGTCGTGTTCAAACAAACCTTAAATCTGCATAGAAATCGCAACATCAATATAATCTGTGAACTCGTATAGGAAAATTTTTACCTCAACAGCGTGTTGTTTTCGTGCGGCAACATCATTCCAGTAACGCAGCTAATATATTCTCCGCAACACTTGCACCTAGGTTTATGCTTTCAATAATCGAATCCAGAATTGGTAACGTGCTTTTTCAATGTATAAACCTGGATGGGAATATTGGTGTTCATCATGCTAAGGATATTAAAGCGTAATTTTCTGTGCTGTTCATCGTGGGTTACTTAACATCTAGTTCATATCGGGGATCTGGCAATACTGTTGGATATTATTGACTGTGAAGCCCAGCGCTCCGTGACAGTTTTTTATAGATTCGGCGTACTTTGTGATTTATTTCGATCAGTTTATCATCTCCAGTTTGATTCCTGGCCCCTAATAATCGTGTTGTTCAAGCTGATTCCGTGTTCTCGTCCTTCTTCATCATGTTGTCGTTCTCTATGAGCTAAATTTCAAGAAGTAACTTTTACTTTATTATTTGTATTTAACTCAGTTGGTTGTAACGACACATTTTTTTTAAATATTCAACCTGACTTTTGTAAAACAAAACAAATAATTGTTATCTGGTAAACCAATTTCTGTGTTAAAAATAAACATCGAATTTGTTGAATCCAATATACTGCAAGAAAGAGAAAAAGAGATAAATCATGGTTGACATCATCCTTCTTGTAAAACTGAACCTCAGTTTTAATTTAGACGATAAATCAATTAAGTTGTTACAAAAGAAGAAAAAAAATTAGATTAAAGAATATCTTTTGTATTAAGGCCATACGCCATTAAAAATTGCAATTTTCTATTTTAATATAATTACAAATAGAATTAGAGTTTTGACTTTGAGATGAAAGCAATTTGCAGTTAACTTTTCGTTGCTCATTAAAAAAATGAAATGTTGAAATTTGATTTTTTGACTTAAAGCAGTAAAAGTTATTGAACACTACAATACCTGATGAAGGCTATAACAGTTTTTGTGAAAACAAGCAATCCACCCGGAATACCTAAAGATTGAGAAATTAATTTTATGGAAAAAGGCTGGAGATGCGTATGTACTGGAAGAAGAAATTTTAGTTATAAGTCTATAAATTATATTTATTTACACCTCGGGAGAGAGCATGCCATATCCCTCAGTGATATGTAGCCCTCAGGCTTCACCATCGGGTTCCAAACACACCTCGGTAGAAAAACATGGACTTCTTTCCCTTGCTGTATAATCTACTATTTATATAGAATTTTTCCAAGCCAAAATTCGCCAGGTATGTACGTTTTCTATTTTATTACTTTTGTTATTTGTATAAAAACTTCGGTAAAACAGCTTTTAAAAACGCTTAAAACCTATGCTATTCAATGAGTGAGGTGGTTATAAGAAAATTTTAAATATGTTTATAGTTGTATCGTTATAATACCTATTTGTAATAATATAGTTGCTTAGCAAAAGTAAACAGTTCCGATTAGAATTTTTATCTATTTATCAAGACAAGACAAATCTCAGAAAATAGAAAAATAGAAAATTTTGGTAAGAATTGGAGTTAATTGTCTAACAAAGTTTTTTAGAATAATCGGTGGAATACCATCAGGGCCAACAGATTTGTTGATATTGAGGAACCAAAAGGTCCGCCTTTTCCTTTGAGTCACTCACTGGAATGTCATTTAATACTAAGGCTGGAATAAATGATCGAGTAAAATTGCGCTGCACTGATTTAACTGCCTGAAAGAAATTACGAGAGCCAGATGGATATTCGGCGAATTTGTTTTCTTTGATAAACGCGTTTTTGTCTGGGGTGGGGGTTTCTGGCAGTGTTGCAAAACGAAAAAAAAAATTCGTAACGCTATGCATTTCGTTTTTATAACATTATATTTATTTTTTCGGTACGTTATTTCGTTATGAAACAGAAAAATATTATATTTTGTTATGTTATAACGTTATAGTTACGTTATTTTAAAATTAAATGTTATGTTTAAAACTAACCTATTTAAATGTACAAAAATCGAAAATTTCTTATGAACAGTTACTTTTTGCATGCAAAGTAAAAGAAAACGGTCATGTCTAAAACAAAGTGATAGTGGGTGAAATGGTGTGAATTTTCTGAGCCCCACTTCAAACTAAAAACCGAAGGAACCAAATCGAATTTTACGAAAACATGGCAGCATTTATTATTTATGCACCAGAAAGGTTGCCGAACTAACCAGCTTCAAATTAGCACTATGGCCACTCGCAACAGTGGTATAGTTACCGCATGGCAGATTATATTAGTCAACCGATTTAAGGTCGTTACGTCAGTGTCCCAGTGTAGTAATGATCTGCCTCACGGTTGGTTCCTTCTGCAGTACTAATTTACATTTTTTTTGCATTCTAGCTTCCAAACCGAACCGTAAAACATGCCCATTGGAGCGGCTATAACCATACTACAACCTTCAACTAAAATTGTCTGATTTCGGTTTTAATCGGTTCCTATAAATTGAATTTGGTGTTAGTTCACGCATACGGTGGTCCAAGGAAAATAACACCAATCACTGATTTAAAGGGTCCCAAATTTTAATTTTACCAATTTATCAAATCAAAATATATAATATCACAAAAATCTAAATAATCAAAACAACTCATCCACATAAATGAATTCATATACCATAAGTAAACAACAAAAAACCATAAACATAATGAAATATTATTACGAACATATTAGGACTTATAGGTTTCAAACTTAATTAAATTTTAGGTAGATTTCATATAAAAATCTACCTATTGCAATGGACTTCATCTCGGAATTTCGGAAAAATTTTTGTGCCAAACGACTATATATGATAAGCGGAGACGAAAAAAAAAAAATATATATATATATATATATATATATATATATATATATATATATATATATATATATATATATATATATATATATATATATATATATATATATATATATATATATATATATATATATATATATATATATATATATATATATATATATATATATATATATATATATATATATATATATATATATATATATATATATATATATATATATATATATATTAGGGTGGCCCTTAGATTACACTAGTATTTTTTTTTTCATTGTACAGTTTGCAGCACCCTCCCATTTCGTGTGAATACTCATAAAAATATTATTTGCAAAATCTGATATCAATCGGTCAATTCCAAGACGTGTCTCCGACCACTTAAAGTTGAGAAATTTTGTTCTGGACCCTAAAAAAGAATTTTTTTTTTTGTGCGACACCCTCTCATTTCGTGTCAATACCCATAAAAAAATTATGTGTAAAAATTTAAATCAATCGTTCAACTCTAAGGGGTGCCCCCGGCCACTTAAAGTTGAGAGGTTTGGTTGTGGCCATTACAAAGAAAAATTTAAATTTTTGTACGAATCCTTCCATTTGGTGTCAATACCCATAAAAATATTATGTGTAAAATTTGAAATCAATTGGTCAACTCTAAGGGGTGCCCCCGGCCACTTGGAGTTGAGAAGTTTTGTTGTGGCCATTATAAAGAAAAATTTAAATTTTTTGTGCCACACCCTCCGATTTGGTGTCGATACCCATAAAAATTCTATGTGTAAAATTTGAAATCCATCGG
This sequence comes from Diogma glabrata, assembly GCA_963693315.1. NCBI lineage: Eukaryota > Metazoa > Arthropoda > Insecta > Diptera > Cylindrotomidae > Diogma > Diogma glabrata. The sequence goes on from OY856188.1 coordinate 7,661,320, forward strand.
TCAACTCTAAGGGGTTCCCCCGGCCACTTAAAGCTGAAAGGTTTGGTTGTGGCTATTACAAAGAAAAATTTAAATTTTTTGTACGACACCCTTCCATTTGGTGTCGATACCCATAAAAATATTATTTGTAAAATTTGAAATCAATCGGTCAACTCTAAGGGGTGCCTCCGGCACCTTAAATTTGAGGGGTTTTGTTGTAGCCATTATAAAGAAAAATTTAAGTTTTTTGTACGACACCCTCCAATTTGATGTCGATACCCATAAAAATATTATGTTTAAAATTAGAAATCTATCGGTCAACTCTAAGGGGTGCCCCTGGCCACTTAAAGTTGAGAGGTTTGGTTGTGGCCATTACAAAGAAAAATTTAAATTTTTTGTACGACACCGTTCCATTTGGTGTCGATACCCATAAAAATATTATTTGTAAAATTTGAAATCAATCAATCAACTCTAAGGGGTGCCTCCGGCCATTTAAAGTTGAGGGGTTTTGTTGTGGCCATTATAAAGAAAAGTTTAAATGTTTGGTACGACACTGTCCCATTTCATGTCAATACCCGTAAAAATATTATGTGCAAAATTTGAAATCAATCGGTCAATTCTAAGACGTGCCTCCGTCCACTTAAAGTTGAGAAATTTTGTTCTGGACCTTAAAAAAACACGTGGTTAAGGAGCTAGAGCTTTTTTTCTAAAAAAATTGATTTTTTAAAACCGTTATAACGGCCGTTTGGATACCAATATTTCAAAAGATTTAACAAGTTTAGAATCTTTGAAATCTTTTTTATAAATTTGTTTTAAAAAAAGACCTCTGCAGTTAGAGGTTCTTGAGTGAGCGGCTCCAACAAAAAAGTTTACAAAAAAAAATTTTTTTTTGAAACAACTGGCACTCTCACGGTCGCATTTGTAAGGCCAGATCAAAAAACCTTTTCTAAAAATGTGCGATTTATTAATATCTTAGACAGGTTCGTAAATCAGCTAAATCCGGCGCATGGTTAGGAAACTAGAGGCTTTATACTAGAAAAAACTCTGTTTTTTCGATCCGTTATAACGGCCGTTTAGATTCTAATATTTCTAAAAACTTCATAAATTTAGAATCTTTGAAGCCTTTTTGATCAGTTTCTTAAAAAAAAGACCTCTGCAGTTGGAGGTTTCTGAGTGAGCGGCTCCAACAAAAAAGCTTGTAAAACACAAAATGCGTTTGAATCAACCGGCACTCTCACGGTCGCATTTGTGGAGCCAGATCAAAATACCTTCCGTAAACATGTGTGTTTTATTAATATCTTGGACAAGTTCGTAAATCAGAAAAATCTGACACATGGTTAAGGAACTATAGGCTTTATACTAGAAAAAAAAAGTGGTTTTTTTAATCCGTTATAACGGCCGTTTGGGTACTAATATTTTTAAAATCTTCATAAATTTAGAATTTGTGGAAACATTTTAATCCGTTTCTTATAAATATAAACCTCTGCAGTTAGAGATTTTTGACATGTTGGCTTCAACAACAAAGCTTGCAACAATCCATAACTAAAATTTCCAAAAACCTTATAACAGTCAATGAAAAAAAAATAAAAATGTTTGAATAGAAGAAATTAATTTTTCTTCTTAGAAATAAACTATTTTGATATTTTGCAGTAATTGGACGACATATGATATAGCGTAGGTTTGTGTCATAAATTGTCACTCACATGTTCTGTGGTAGATTTGATACTTGTTTGTTGCGAAATTGGATAGATATAGTCTTGCTTATATGTAGCTAATTTTCTTTTTAAAATTTGTTCGATATCTGTTTTAAGTTAGTTTGTGTTGTTTAAACTAATCTGATACATCAGATTCTTCTGGGATACAAAACTGTCTGATCTCGAAATCTACCTATTTCTAGCGGATATACGTGCCGCTTGGACTTTTTTTTACGTTGAAGTTATATATTTATTCCAGTATTTATGTTGCGTGTTTTATAAATAGTGTTAAATTTGGATTTCCTGTATTGTCATGACAAATTAAATTTTAATAACATTATAGTGTTAATTTAGATGATTGAAATTGATCGAGTTTTGTAAGAATAATTCATTTATGGAATTGGTTGTTAAACAGTGGATACAATTTATAGTATTTTTATGTAATGAAAAATGACCAAATAATTTAATGGTTACATGTTTTATTAGACAATTAGTAGTCTAATTTAAGCAATATATTTACTATACATATATACATATATATACGCTAGGGTGTTTCATTTTTCTAAAGATTTGATTTTCATATGACTTTGCTCACGCCCCAAGTCTCAGTGATCTCAGTAAGCTGGGGTTGTTCAGATGCTCAGCCATACCTGATGCTTGCATTGTTACACATAAATGCTGCACAGCAACCGATAGATCAAGGAATGTTTTCATTTTATCGATGGAGATTTTGAGAATTGCTCTAAATTGCTTTATCATCTCGTTCAATATTAACTCGGGTCTACCGAATCTCATACGTACTGCATTTAAAGCCCTTGGAACGGACTCTTCATAAATTAAAAAACTTCTGACCAATTTCATCGCATCACCTTTCAAACACCTTTGCAGTCGACATAGGTTATCATGATTTGTCAAACCTAAAGATCTCGTTGATTCCATATAACTGGAAACGAAAAGAGGCCATTCACTGGGACTTCCATTGAAATTAGGCAAATCATAAACATGTTTAGCAGTAATTTTTTTAATTGATTCTTGAAGTTCAACTTTATTTGGTGCTGTAGATGATCTTAATGATGTACTGTTCATGATTCGCTTTGGTTTCTTGCGCTTAGCCATGGAAGAGGTGGACGCGACGAGCCGAGAGCATTGAAATGACCTGTTGATAGAGTTGGTACTGCTTCATTATTTTTTGACTTCATTTGTTCCGATCGATCAGCTGTTTGTCGGTTTCTAAAGGACACTCTTTTTTGACTTTTTTGATCTTCAGCCCACTTTTTGGTTCTAATTTTTGCATAATTACTACTGCTTTCATCATCTGTCGAATCATCACAACCCATTTCACTAACTAATTTCATCTTTTCGACAAAATATATACGATCACGTTCTTCAACTGCACGACGTTGTCCATTTAATACTTCTAGCATTCTTTGGCCTTTGGAGCGATTACTTGATTTTGACGAAACCGATTTCTGAGCCAACGATTCATGATCTTTCTCTTTGCCTTTCATATTGACGTTATTATTAGATTTTTGCTGAGACCCACTGGCTACGGCTTCTTTGGTTGGAATTTTATCCTTGAGTGCAGCTAAATTTGACGACTTCTGCTGTTCCTTCGATTTACAGTTTTCACACATAAACGGAAAATTCTGAATAGTAGCATCTACCTTTGCGCAACCATAGTGTTGCCAGACACCACATTTGTCACATTTAACCATTTCGTTATTGTCCGCATCAGAGTATATATCACAGTTGTAATCATCATTCGTTCTGTTTGTGCCTGGCATCGCAACAAAGGAAGAAACTGATTTCGTGTAACTAACGGCAATTCAAGGTCATACAGATTTTCACAATTATCACGAGTTGTTCGCAAGTTTAACAAATATTTGAATGAAATTCCAATTCGACGTAATACTAATATCTCGATTCACGCCACTTTCCAAATTTGTCACCACACAATAGCAAAACAAATCTCCAGAATATTCAAATCACCCGAGTGCTGTATAACTACTTTATCCTTCCAAATGCTCTGAATCACAATAAATTATTAATTGCACGCTCCGCAACAATGAAGAATTAGCAGTGATTTCCAATTACCACAAGCTCCCGATGCTGATGTCACCAAATTGAATTTTTTAGTTTGTTGGTTTCGTTGATAGGTTAAGTTGCTGGACAAATGAAAACCACAGCTTTTTTTGAGCACCAATATATATTGCAGCTAAAACTACAATAATAATTTTATTTAATTTAAATCAAATTACAAATACATGAGTTATCCTTACAATTCAATTGTGTTTCCTTAAATAAATTTGTAATGGCACGATTGACATTCAAATTTTTTCCCGCGATATAACCTAGATTTCAATAAACTTTCAACTTCAAACAAAAATTTACAATAAAGGGCAATTATAATAGTTTACCTTCAACAATCAAAAATTCTACACTTTAACAATTTTAATCTACTAATTTAATTAAAAAAAAATTTAACTCGACTCAAACGAGGTTTGTATACCAATGACAACAAATTTCTTTCAAAATACGTACTTCAAATGTTCTTTCATTTTCACCATAATTTACTAGAGAGTAGGGTTGCGTTTCATATGCTATACCTACTCGAAACTGCTATACCATTTTAACATACTAACGCCTGGTAAGTTGATTCGGCTCCTCTTCTGGGGAACGAGTCGGCTTACCATCATAAGCTAAAACGTCCAGTACACCAACCTTGGCAGCCGGGCGAGAATAAATACCGCTTGCGGTCTTCACAACAACTTTCCTCACTTGATCACCACCATTCCCGCGAATCGCTTCTAACACCAGCCCTTTCTCCCAAGAATTCCGCTTACACTCGTCCATTATCACGACGACATCACCGACTTCTATAGGCTTTACTGTATTATACCATTTTGTACGCCGAGCTAATGTGGGAGCATATTCTTTCACCCATCGTTTCCAAAATTGTAGACTCATATTTTGCGATAACTTGTAGTTTTTCTTCATACTCAACGTTTCATCTTCGAATTCACGGAAAGGCTTGCATCCATTTGATGAGCCCAATAGAAAATGGTTAGGTGTCATGGCCTGAGGTTCATCTAGGCCAACTGGAATATATGTCAGAGGCCTAGAATTTATAATGCTTTCAACCTCCATCAAATAACATCGGAGATTTTCATCATCAGGTCGTCGGGTTGGCATCTTCATCTCTAAACAGTTCTTTATGGATCTAATTTGTCGTTCCCAACAGCCACCCATGTGCGGTGCGAGTGGTGTATTAAGAATCCATTCAATTTCTTCAAATTCCGATTGAATTTCATCAAAGGCAATTTTGCGTACTTCCTTCAGTAGTTCGTTACAAACTCCAATAAAATTAGTTCCATTGTCAGTCCTTATTTCCAATGGCATTCCACGACGCGAAATAAAATTTCTCAAGCACATCATGCACGAGTCCTTGCTTAATGAATATGCCAACTCAAGATGGATGGCTCGAACTGTCAAACACGTGAACAGACAACGATATCTCTTTTCAACATGACGTCCTACCACCACCTCTAGTGGACCGAAAAAATTGATCCCGACAAAGGAGAACGGCCTCGTAAATGCACCAAGACGCGCTTGTGGGTGATCTGCCATCAATGGAGGTTTCGGAAGACATCGCATATTCTTACAAAATTGACAATCAGTGATCACTTTGCTCAAGACTGCTCGAAGATGAGGAATAACATATAATATACGCAGCTCATTTACCACAGTTTCACGGTGTAGATGTAGATATTTTATATGATAGAATTGTACAATCAATCGCGTCACTCTATGATGTTGAGGTAATAAAACCGGATTGATGGAATTAAAATTGAGAAACTCTGCCTTTGTTGTGCGACCTTTCATTCTTAACACGGATAATTCATCCATAAACGGAGTATAACGATAAAGTGGACTACTTTTTTCTAAAACTACAGATGATTTGGTGTCAAGTTGTACAGCCTCTGATGAATATGAATCTAGTTGAGCTAGGCGATACAGTTTGGCTTTCGCTTGATTCAATTCAACTGCTGAAAGAACTCCAGATAATTTCGGTCGTTTGCTTATGTTGTTTTTATAACGAAGTAACCACGCAGTGATACGATAAGCACGTCTCCAACACGAAGTTTTGTTAATGACTGTTGACAAAATATTCGTTGGTGATACACCATGCATAACGGGTCTCAATTCAACATCGGTACCACTATCTCTTACTACAGAACTTTCAACTGGCCAATCTGACTCTGGATAGTACAAATACTCAGGGCCTGCATACCACTTGCTATTAACTGATAAATTATCATACTCTTTCCACTTCGTGGCCTCGTCAGCACAGTTCATTTTTGATGGAACCCAACGCCAGTTAGTTACGTCGGTGGTTTCCAGAATTTCACCGACTCGATGTGATACAAATTGCTTAAATTTTCTTGCATCTGACCTTAACCAATAAAGCACATCACGCGAATCAGTCCATAAATATGTTTTACTGCACTTAATTGAATGCCCTTGTCTAATAGAATTGCACAATCTTGAACCAAGGACTGCGGCTTGCAGCTCTAGACGCGGTATTGACATGGGCTGAAGTGGAGCTACTTTAGACTTAGCAGTGATCAATGAACACTTTATACCAGATGGTGTACTAAAACGAAAATAAGCTGCTGTTGCAAAGGCTAATTCGCTGGCGTCAACAAACACATGCAACTCGACGGCTTCATAACTTGACGCAAAATAACACCTTGGCACCTCGATATTTTCCATTTTCGGCAACAAATTCACCCATTTGATCCATCTCTTATAATGCTCATCATTCAAACATTGATCCCATTCTGTTTTCGAACGCCAAATGTCTTGTAACAGAATCTTGACAAATACCAAAAACGACGCAATTAATCCCAACGGGTCAAATATTAACATAAGAGTTCGCAGAACCTCCCTTTTTGTAGGTTTTCGAATCCCAGTGATGTTGTCAGTATTTAACCGGTTGAAATTTAGTTTGAAGTAAAACACGTCTCGTTGAACATCCCACCACATGCCCAACACCTTGGAAACACCATCTTGGCTGTCGATATTCATATTTTTATCATGCTTTGCGTCTTCATAGCCCAATTGATTGAACACCGCAGCCGAATTTGACACCCAATTTCTAATAGTAAATCCTGCAAGGCTGTGAATTCGCTTGACTTCCTTCGCAACTTTGCATGCCATCAACATAATGATGATCACGTATCTCCTCTACTGCTTGCTTACTGTTTGCAATGAATTTTTCTGCATGAGTATTTTTGATGTAGTGCGCTGTGGATGGCGAACATGAAGCACCAAACGTCATCACATTCATTACAAATATATCGAAGCTGTCATTGTGATTATTACGCCAAACGAAGCGCTGACTATTTCGGTCTTCTTTGATTACACGAACTTGGTGATACATCTCCTTGATGTCACCGGTTATCGCTACTTCATGTTCTCTAAAATGATATAGAATATTCGGCAATGCACACAACAAATCAGGACCTTTTAGCAGCATTGAGTTCAATGAGATACCATTCACGGCAGCCGCAGCATCCCAGACAATTCTGATTTTATCCGGTTTATTTGGATTGCATACCGGGAATATCGGCAAGTACCAAGTTCTTGACGAAGTTTTGATAATCTCAGCCGGACTGAGCTTTTCAATATAACCTTTACTCATATAATCTTGAATCTGTTGCTTCAAATTTGCGTATAGATCAGGACTTTTTCTCATTCTTTTTTCCAAGTGTTCAAACCGTTTTACTGCCATCTGAAAGCTTTCAGGAAAATTTATGGTGTCATAGCGCCACAAGAGGCCAACTTCATACCCAACATTTACCTTCTTCGTTGTCCTTCTTAGAATCTCATTCGCTCGTGCATCATATCGCGATTCTAACACTTTCTCCGGCACTTTCACACTGAGACTCTCGACAGAATAAAACTTCTTAACCAATTCATGCAGATCATTATTAGTTTCATATTGCGTATCATGACCATGAAAACAATGAAATTTTGATACGTTATTCGAACGATGTAAACCATGTAAGACCCATCCGAGTCTCGTCCTCGTAGCACCAGGTTCCTCTCAGCCGCCTTCTCGTACTTATAGCGGAACCGCCAATTGCCAGTGCTCCATTCCGATCAGTATAGTTGGCTTTGCATTTTCATAACAACTTATCGGTAAATTTTGCAAGTGCTGGTACTGAGTTTGCTACATATCAATCATCTGCGATTGTACCACTAGGTCTAAATCGTCCACCGTATGAACATTGAATATTGAATATTGTTTGTTCTCATTCCCAGATATACCAAGTGACACTTCCCGACTATTTCGCTCTACTCGGCGAATATCACCAGTCCATTTCAAATTAAGTGGTGAATTGGTTCCAGTTAATTCTAGCGCCTTTGCAATTTTATCATCAAGCAATGTAATAGATGAGGCTTCGTCGAAAAAGGCGAATGTATTAATCTTCTTTTTCGGACCATAGAGTGTTACTGGTGCAATTCGAAAAATAATTTGAACAGGAGACGAAGAGTGCGATGCAACCAGTGATGAATTGTCATTGACGTGACCACTCTGCTGAGTTGTGTTGGAATGTTTGTTCGTATCATGCAACAGTGAATGATGTTTAAATGTACAATCGTTCACACCACAGTTTTTCTTAGATTTGCAAGACTTCCAATTATGTTTTGTCAAGCATTTTCTACATAAACCATGGGCTTTCACTTCATTCCACCGATCCAAGACTGCTTTCTGATTGAACACAGAACAGTTAAAGACTTCGTGATTTTCAGAACAAATAAAACATTTTCTATCTACCGCCGATGCTATTGCCGGCACATTAGATGTTTCAGTATGTGTAGCATTAAAGTTTTCTTGCCTTTTTCCCTGACGACCAGATTTTTCTTCAGTACGTTTTTGACTATTCGAGTCCCACGGTAAAACGGACACTGCCTTCTCTGCAATCTCGGTCAACCACTCATCAAAGTGTGATAGATCAACAAATTCTTGATTTAGTTTGTACGCTGCCCATTCAAGTTTCTGAGCGCCTGGAAGCTTGTCAACAAGTTCATCATCACTTTAAGCTCAATTTAGTGAAATTTACTTTAAATTTACATAAACTTTTATAAAACTGGTCAAAGTGTGCAACCTCTAAATATTATCCAATCTTCTTGAAATTTGGCATATATATCTTTTACATCACTGAGACTCACGGCGCACAGTGGGATTTGTTCATATAATGTTTGGCAAAAAATATAAGGAGTGCTCGTAGAATGTTGAAATTTTGCTCTGAGCCTTTGGTTAGCTCAATTAAGAAAAATATAAAGTTTCATCAAAATTGGCCACGCCCACTACCCACCGCCCATAGAACCCAAAATTTTATGATTTTATGATTTTATAAAAGATTATTAATTATATAAACTTTTTTTTTTTTAATTGATAGTATGGAGTCTTACCTTTCATTTTATTATAGCGGGAGCACTTAGCAACCTTTTTTTTCTTCCAAGGAAGTTTGCAATCACGGCACATTATAGAACAAATTTTATTCTATCATATCTTTTAAACCATATGAGCGAACTTTATAATTTTTTTTTTTAAATACGCAAAAAAGGCTATATTTGAAAATAATCACTATTTAAATTAGAGCAATAAAGTTATCTTACGTACAAACACTATAGAAGTGCGTAAACAACAATTTTCAATATTTTGGACCAAAATTTACATGTGACTTTACTTCATTATTTCAAAGACAAATAAACTTTTTTTTGGGATACAATTTATGGATTCTTCATACTGAATCGATTTTCTACAAAACTGCATCATTACATTTTTAAAATTTTATGTGTCGAAAAAATTACTTACTACACAAAAAATCCCACTGTGAGGCGTAAGTAAAGTTTGCAAAAAATTCTACATTTTATTTTTTGCTTGTAAAAATGAAACACCCTAATATACGCGTACGAATAAACAACCCAAACTCTTCTATCAACATTTTTATTCCTTTAAACCATTGGCGTAACTAAGAAATTGTTCTAGGGTGGGCCTGGCCCCAATAATATTGCTGAGTAAAATAATTAATAAATTTTCCGTTTTATTTGTTTCTCTTAATACATAACAGGTGTGTCAATTTTAGGTTAATTTTCAAATTTACGGTTATTTATATTTTTTTGCTAGATTATTTATGTAAGGTTAGGTTGCAGTGACTGTCACCAAAACACAACATCAGGACGACATACTTAGACCAAAATACGTCGGTTGTGATACCAAAGGATCTCGTTCCCCAACTCGAACCATTTGGAGCTTCTAATGAAGCTAAGTATTTGCGTGATTTTTAAATTATCCAGGTCGGTGAGAGTTTTAAATGTGTGCGTTCCAAAATGAGTTTGCCGTATAATGGGCGAATGCTGGACATGTGCAAAGTAGATGAAACGCTGATCCTCCTCCTTACAGATCCTGCAAATCAACACTTGGGTGCTTTCCAAGGATCCAGTAACCACACTGAGAAAAAAACCAACATGCAATCAAAAAAAACCATTTTAATTCAAAAATAAATAATTATGAAATCATACTAAACGTGGAAATTGTAGTTTCAAAAAGTTAAGCTTTGATTTTAAATATATCTATTTTTAAAAAATATTTAAAGTAAATCAATTTAAGAATAATAATTTGAAATTTATTTTGCACTTCGGTTACATTAATTTTTACATAAAAATATTTTTGCTAATTTTCAATATGTCAAGAACAAAATAATTTTAGTACTTCCCTTATTTTAAAAGAAAAATGTTCCGGAAAGACGAGTATTAATATAAAAAACTTAGTTCTATTTCTTATTACTAAAAGAAATATTAATTATTATGGTTTATATATGGGTGCTTCATACAATTAAACAAAAGGAAAAAATAACATATCCTTTCTTATATTATTTTCAAAATTAACTAAGCTACTAAAAAAAGAAAAACTATTTAAAAAAATTTTATCTAACTCTTGATATCAAAATGAAAATACATAACGACTACATAAAAAAATACGAATACATAGGTCACACATCAAAGCTTAATTTTTTTTCTTTTATAACAAACTGTAAACATTTTATTATACGACAAGAATATTTATTTTTGCAAACAAAAATTTCACCAGCAATTGAAACAAATTTTTATTTTATCAAACTATAGCTAGAAATAAATGTTCAACATTGCTCATTCCTAATAGCCACTCTTTAATTTTTATGGTAAATTTATTTATGTTTTCACTCTCCTTTATCTGACTTGGTATTTTATTATAAAGATAGGCTCCATGGTAAATAAGAGACCGTCTAAAAAATTCCGAGTTGGCTTTGGTTGTATTACAAAGTTTTAAATTTCGCATGCCCCGAGCATGTGATTTAACTTTAAAATGGCCACTACGCTTATAGAATTCCTTCAAAGTTTTATATATATATAAGTTTCGGAGAGGTAGTATATTTGCATCTTTAAACAATGGATAGGAGTGTGTTCTTTTATTTTTTTTGTATATGACTCGCACAGCATGCTTTTGCAAGGTGATTAAAGGCTTCATGTTTGTTAAATAAGTTCCACCAAAAGCAATCAATCTATACTCTAGTTTAGAATGTACAAAAGAGAAATATACAATTTTTGATAATTTTTTTGAGTTTATACTTCGAATAAGATATAACTTTCGAATACCCAAAAAGAGGTCTTTTTTAAGTTTTTTAATGTGAGTTTTCCATGTTAGATTTGAATCCAAATCAAGTCCAAGGTAACGGAAGGTTTGAACCGTTTCGATTTTAATACAGTCCGTAGAGCAATCATTTTTTTTACAGTTAACTTTATGGTAAACATGATCTGCGCAAGGGATGTATTTTTTAGATATGTCAAAGTACATAATTTTTGTTTTCTCACTCAGGATCATAGAATGTAAATTAAACCATATCCTTAAGGTTTCAAGATCTTTGTTTATATTTATGTCTATATTCTCGCAATTTTTTCCTTCATAAACTATGGCCATGTCATCAGCAAAAGCAAAAATATCACCGTGTAAACCGATATTGAATATAGAATTTAAATAAATTAGAAAGAGAATAGGACCCAGAATTGATCCTTGTGGTACCCCTCTTCTAACTATGGCTATATCGCTCAGTTCTCCGTTTACTTTTGTTTGCTGTGATCGATTTTGTAAATAGGATTTAAACCAATTAAACCCTATGCCTCGAATTCCAATGTTCCACATTTTATTCAATAAAATATTATGACAAACAGTGTCAAAGGCTTTTTTTATGTCAATAAACAAAACACCAATTTTCTGTCGATTATTTAAACTATTGTAAACTTTATTTAGAAACTTTGCGAAAGCATCTTCCGTTGAAATTTTTGATTGAAAACCAAACTGGTTTTTGTTAATAAAATTAATTTTTTTTAGGAATGACATTAGTCTATTTTTAACAAGTTTTTCTATTATCTTTGAAAAAACGTTTAACAAAGAGATGGGACGATAATTTCCTGGATCACGTGTATCTCCCTTTTTAAACAAAGGTATTACTATAGCTTCTTTTAGATTATCAGGAAATACACCAGTTTCGAAAGATAGGTTAACAATATATGCTAACACCGGTGCAATATATATCCCAATTTCCTTAACGACACTGGTGGTAATTTTATCTGTCCCACTACATTTTTTGTTTTTAAGTTCAAGTATTAGCTTTAAAATTTCAGGCTCACTAGTGGGAAACAAAAAAAACGAGCGTTGCGCATTACCTACTCTATCATGTACGAAGTAAGAATTTTCAGATGTTATTGGATGACTTGGAATAGTTTCACACAGTTTTTCAGGACCATTTATGAAGTAATTATTTATAGAGTTAGCAATATTCTTATTACTATTTTGGAGGTTGTTCGAAGAGTTATAAACTTCTTTTATTATATTATTGTTTGCTGACTTATTTTTACCCAACAGTTCATTTAGTATTGCCCATTGTTTTTTAGAAACACCCTTTGTTTCCTTGAATTTTTTTTCATAGAAAGAATCTTTAGCTTTCTGAATTAAGTTATTATATTTTTTACACATTTTCTTGTAGCGATTACTAATGCTAGTGTTGGTAAAACTCTTCAATTTCTTCCCAAGCTTGTTTTTTTTATTAAGTTTATTACACAAGTGATCAGAGATCCAAGGTTTTAATTTTTTTCTTTTCCTTTTACATTTTATAGATTCCTGACAACTATTTATTAAAGCTTTTAGTTTATTAATAAAAGTATTAAAAGCTAAATTTGAGTTTTTTTGAGTATATACTGGAGACCAATCAACAGAGATTATATGCTGTATTAATAGATTAACGTTTAATTTTAACTTATTCATGCCAGGTGTATTTCTGAAATTGTTATTATTTTTGACCTGGTTGAAAATTTCAAAATTAGCCAAGACCATATGATGGTCAGTTATATTTAGATCATTTGTTTCAGCGGTTATTTTGATATTTGAATTTACCCTCTTTCTATAATGAAAATGATCTAAACATGTAGTTGAAGTGTTTGTTATTCGGGTTGGAGTATTGATTGCTGATTTCAGCCCATGAGATGATAACAGAGATAGATAATCGTCTGTGATGGTAGAATCAAGCAAGAGATCAATATTTATATCCCCCAGCATGCACAAATTTTTGCATTTAATGTTACCTAACAAGCTCCCGAGTTCTACCAAGAATAAGGAAATATAGTTACTTTTTGGGATATACTGAATTCTATAAATACATAGGAAAGCAAACTCTTCTTGAGCAAATCTAAGTTTAAGCAACAAACAATCACACGATTTTAGGGAGATTTCTGTGAATTCATAATTAAAATTTTTACTTACAAACACCGCAACACCTCCAGATCTATAATTATCATTACAATTAAAATGTGAATTATATCCATCTATATGATAAAAATCTGTTTCAAGTGTGGATATCCATATTTCTGATACAAAAATTAGATCAGGTTTAATTTTAAAACTGTTTATATGACAAATGAGAGAGTCAAAATTTGACCGTAAGCTTCGAATGTTCTGATGTGTGACCTTTAATTTATAAGAATTTAAAAAGTTTGGGAGAATTCGAATACTTCTATCGCTAACCTGTGGTTGACTTATATTATTTTGATGTTCTATTTTTATTTAATTTATTTTTTATTTCCTTTATGTCTTCCACAGATTTAATGACAAAAAAATTCGAATCCTCTTTTGATTTTTTAATAAAAATTTTGTTTCTTGACACACTTACGAATTTATAACCTAATTCATTACTTAACACTTTAGCATGAAAACACAAAATCCTTTGTTTTTTGGTTAAACTTTCATTTATGTATATTTTATTTTCGATAGTGTGATCCAACATTTTTGTAGTCAGTTTTGCACGCCCTTCTTTTGTTTTAGTTATGTCTGATTTAGCTTTAATAATTTCATTTCTTGTACTGCTGTTTATTAACTTGACTATTATTACCGGAGATTTTTTTTATGTGAGTCATCATGTATTTTTCCATGTCCTATGCGATAACAAGTTTCAATGAGTTGTTTATTTATGTTTAATTTTAAAACGGTGTTGAAAATATTTATGACGTTATCCGTAATGTTTTCTTCTTTCTTAACAGGAATGCCATGAATTTCAATGCATTTGTTCTTCTCAAATTGTTCAAGTTTATCCAATTGTTTTTCTAAGGTTGAAATTTGTTTTTTTAAAATTACATTTTCGTTTGTTAGGTATTCAATACTTTTAAGAGAATCTGTTAACTTTATGAGAACTTCATCAACTCGTTTAGAAAAGGAATCCATTTTTAAATTTTGTTTTTCCATTGCTTCAAAAATTTGTGTGATTTTATCGGATATTGAAACATTTGGAAGTTGATTTGTTTGAAAATTTGATTGACCCTGAGTACAACCTTGGCACAACCAGTCAGCCGATTTATATAACATTAAGTTACCTTCGTGATCTTTTGGTATATTTGCGCATTTTATGTGAAAAATTTCATTACAAGATCTGCAATTTATTTTATTTTCATCGCGATTCACTTTTAGATTACATTTCTTGCATTTAGACATTTTATAAATCAACTACGTAAACGATTAAAGTTAATATTTCAATAAGCATCCAATGACATGCAAAACAGAAACAGTCATATAACACTCAAATATAAACACTACAGTAACTGTGAAACAATTTTGTACAATGTATGTAAAACAGATGAGATTCTAAGTTATAATGTTTATAAAAAACTTTTCTTCTTTCGAAACACAATTAGAAAACTGTACAATATTCGATATATTATAAATTTTTGATTTATTTTAATTTTTGATATTTTTTTTTGGTTTTATATAATTTTTATTATTTTTTTTTTGAGTAATTAAAATTTATGATGTGCACCCAAACAAATCACAATTAACACGTTTAGATTATATATTTTTCTGATATCTTTCTGATTAGATTATAAAGTGTGTTTTTTCTCTCAGTGCAGTGACTTGCCAGACTAACTAACGTGACTAACCAGTGGTCCAGATGACTTTAACAATGAACTAGTGTTCTGCCTACTCAATGTTATAAGTTTTTTGGAACGCTGTAGGTCTAGTCTAGGAAAGATTTACCTGCTTATCTTGCAGCTAATGGTGTTTGACCACCGACCTATAGATTACACATTTAACCTTGTCATAAGTTAGTTGTTTGAGAGGAGCAAACGACTGGCTTAGAGCTTCCATTTCTTGTAGAAGATCGAGTTCAGTCCTTTGCCTAAAAAATCCATCCGCTATATAGTTGCATTTAACGCCACTGTGACCCGGCACCTATATAATATGAACGGTGAAATTGCCGCTAGTTTAGTGTCACTTTTGACGTCGTTGCTACTACATCTACCGATTTGAATGCAGTTGTTTATGCTATGTTGTTTGCAGTTATTTATGTTTATATTTTGATATATATTTGTGTAAATAATAAATTTTTAAATTATAAAACTAAAAGAAAAAAATGTTTTCTTTAAAATCGACATGTTTGACAAATTAAAATTGAAAAAAATCATATAAAATTATAAATTGTTATATCAGTATGATATTTTTATCAATCCTCACTTAGTAACTTTCAAACAAACAAAAATTATACAAAATCAACATTCCTAGTTTCTAAATTAAACTTTACATTCCAAGTCTCTAAAACTATTGAAAAAATAAAAATAAAAAATAGTTCAAAAATAACAATTCATTGTTTACAGTAATCATGCACTCCCCCAACCATTTAATGCAGTACTGTGCACAACGATCTTCATTTTCAGCCATACAAAATTCAGATAATTCCAAAAATAAATCCATCAGACTTCGAATTCCGTCGTCAATTCGCTAATGGTCATACAAACAAACGGGGATATTACTTCTACTTAGGCGCCAGGATTTTTTTTATTTGATATAGAATCACTCACTGAAGCGAATAAAACCAAAACGAGTTGTATATCAGCCCCGGGGTCCAAAATACAGGCCTTTGAAAAAAGCAAAATCCATTCAAAATTACAGTTTCGAAAAGAATTTTTTCTGTTGTTTTAATTTTTGCTTTATGTCCTATGTGCTTATAAGATAAACAGATCAAAACTGTCCCTTTTACTAAATTTTCTTAATTTACGATAAAAAAAACAAAAAAAAAATCCACTTGCGCCTAAGTTCAAGTCCAATCTTGCCTCAAATGGTCATAACGTGGGCCCCTAAGGTTATAATTATTTTTTTTAAGTTATTCATGTTGATTCTTTGTAATTGCATATCAAAACATTTAAATTGCAAAATTTGGTAAAAAAGTGTATTTTTATACGATATTTTTTGTTTCAAAGGCCTAAATCTTGGTCCCCGGGACTGATTTTCAAAAAAAAAATATTGTAATTTGCTTATAAAAGTACACTAAAAAAAAGAATTGGCTGGCGCCTAAGTAAAAGTAATCTTGCCAAACAAACTTAAAACTACGAGTAGTGTTGGTGTTTCGGTGTGGTTTTAGGTCTTATGGAGCAATGAAACCGTATGTTTTTAAAACGAAGTCTATATTGTTCTTATTGCGATGTTTTTCGTTGAACAAATTGGAAGGTGTGGTTTTCCAGAAATTATGAATTCATTTGACATTCTAACATCTGGCACATCACATCACATGTTGGAAAGAAAATGTTTGCTTTTTTAAACTTCGCTACTATGGTGAACCGATAAGATAAACGACCATTTTATAGATACTTTTGTGGCAATATTTTTGGTAGTGCTTATTAAACTTCCTAATTAAATTTAAATGAAGATCAGTGATATGAATAATATCATGAATAATATAATTGTACGTTTTGAAATAATTATGAACAGCAAATTCCTTAGTAAAGAAATACATTTTCATTTTCCCTAACTGTTATTTATACTTCATGAACTTTGTGTTCTAGGGGGGGCCAAAATTCGTCTAGGGGGGGCCGGGCCCTCTGGGCCCCTACCTAGTTACGCCTATGCTTTAAACACATATTAATATCGTTTATTCATTTTCTATTATCTGCATTACAACCTACAACTATAACACGAACATAATTTTAATGTCTAATCCAATCCCATTGCAATACCGCAAAATATCCATAACGATCATTTCTATTTTCATTACCTAAATTTATTACCTTAAAAAAAAAAAGAAAACATTTTTCCATATCGAAATAAAATTACATGTGACGATAAGTTTTACAATAAAATCGATTATTCAACAAATTTTCCAATAAATAATATATATCAATGATAAAAATTAAATTTAAAAAAACAAAACAAAATCAACGAGGTGGTCTAATTTGTTTATATATATTAATGTCAGTATAAATTATTGGATTATTAATAATTTTTTTTGTTTTTATTTCAATAAATAAATAAACTATAAAACCTATATAAATGAAATCAATATATTATGTATTTTGATTTCAATTAAAACCGATAACAACCTTTGACGAAACAGAAAGAAAACAAATTATAGATCGAATGATCATTTGTCATCAAAGACAAGAACCATAAAACAACGTTGTAATTGATAAGAGTGGCGCTAGAAATTTAAATTTGTTTTACATGTCTAATACTTAGATGTCATATGATTTGGTTGATTATACACGCGTATAAAGGATTATAAATAATTACGTGTATTGTTTGTGTTTGATTTACAGATTAGGTAATATGTATGGGTAAGCTATTCTTATTATTTAATTAGTGACGGTGTAAGTCTTGTGTGACGAAGGTGGTGAGTGTTTCAGAACGGGAAAAAAAATAAACCGGGAAAAACATTTAAAAGCAAGATAAATTTCTTCAATTTAATAAAAAATAAAAGTGAATAATTTTTGCACCACATTTTTCCACAAGGAAATATCAAATGATAAGAGATGGTCTAAATAAAAAACTATGCATATGACTTGACAGTGCTAAGTTAACTCTGGTCTGGAATAGAGAAATGGGTTTTGATAAATTGTTCATCCACCATTACATTGTAATATATGTAAAACTCCAAAGATACTTTTCCTAGTTATATAGTCAAAGCTGACGGGATGGAAACTGGTCGGTGCTGTTGTGGACGCAACGGTTTTGGAGATAGAAAATAATTTACTCTGACGACTGAACGCTTTAATACCGTTCAACAATATGACACATGAAGTTATTTTAGAGGCATTGACGGAGTTGGACGTAAATGAGTTCTTAGTTATTTGATCGAGCGTATGCTCTGTAAGAACATCCACACAGACCATTAAAAGTTTACGAACAAAAAATTTATCAAGCAAGGCATTCATTAAAGGTGCGTTTTACACCGATTTTGTAGGAAATTTTCTTAATTTCAAAAATAACAATTGTAATAATTGGATAGTTTAGGTTGGTTGAGATTTAACTAATTCTCAACCATTCCTTGAGAGCTTGCACTCCTAGTATATGCACTAGCCTAGCTCAACCTGCAAGTTCGATCTGCTCTCGTTCACCAATACAAAAAAAATTTTGAGTGCAAAAACAAAATAATTATATTTACAAAGTAAAACAAGATTTAATTTACGTTAGTTGAACTCAGCTGACCGTAGTGCTACGCGAGAAAAAATTAAATAATATAAAACCAACAAAAAAAACTCACCCCATACTAATGATGACCATAATGATCTTCCCTCCTTCCTAATAATAAAGCTAAATTAATTTATTTAAAGAAGTAACAGTATAATAAAAAAATTAGTAATATCCATTATTTATTGTTGATGCTGAAACAATAATTTTCTTTTTACTTCAGGTATTTTCATCCAAGAAACCTCATCCAAGAAACATTTCCAAAGAAAGAAATTAATATTTCTTTATCCACAATCAAAAGAGCAAAATCTTTCACTAAACACCCTTGCCAGATATAGGCTCTTATTTAATTTTAGTTTCCAATGATGATTAAAACTTGCATATTATTCATTCAAAATTGTCAAAATCTTCTTATCAATTATATAATATATTTCAAACCAAGAATAAAATTTAGAACCAACAAATATTTATTCCATTGTTCTATGTTTTAATACAAAACAATTGAACCAGTTTGGAAACAAAAAATCTTCTTTTGTTTCGAATTTCAAAGAAAAGATCTATTTCTTTTACCAAATAATAATAATTATATCTTTCCAAACCGCCTTGCACTGCACTATCCAATATGGAATTAATCAAACAAAATATATACTTCTCAGTTCTCATCAAATTCAAAGTATATTTTAAAAATACTCAAACATAAATCTTATATATTCCTAGTACATACATTACAATTTACAATCACATAATACGTTCTTTTTTTCACTGATGAAAACTTATTTATTACGATTATTTATTAAGAAATATTATTTATTAAGATAAACACAGATTAAAATATACAAATAACTTAAATTTATTAATTTATAATAATTCATTCAAAAAAACGATTAAACCTCAATCATGTTTAAAAACCGTCTGCCGATTCATTTTTTTTTCTCGATTTTGTTTCGTATTTTCTTTTCAAAAAAAAAAATTCCTCGCCAACTATATATTTTTTAGTTTTTCATTGCAAAACCAGGCAACTTTGTTTAAGAAAACCTTTTTAATTTTTATAGAGTTCAGGTTGCAAACTGAATCATTACACAATACATAACCAATCAACGTTTTAGATGGTTATCTTATCTATTCGATCAAGAACACGATTCCAATTTGTGGGAACTTTGGGAAGTAGAAATGCAAATGATATTCTTGTTTGGAATCTAACAAAAAATTGTTGGTATATGGAACACGAATTAGGTCATTCATCCGTACCTTTTAACAGGTCACGCGCATTTTTTTCTCGATTCAACCAATTATCTAAAAACGAATTTTTGGTGGCTGCAAAATTATCTATCACAATTCGTTAAATGTAAATGAATCAGATTGGTTGGAGAGTTTTGAAGAAACATTTTCTGACTTATTCTGATTTTGAATATTGCAGAACAAACGCCTCTCGTTCTTTCCTCCAACTCAAAAAGTAATCTTGGATATAGCCATTTTGTAAATCATATTTACTAACTTTTTAAAAATTTAATCAACTCATTTGCATATGGGCATAATTCGATTTGACTAGAGTATGCAAAAAAAAATCTGGTTTGAATATTTTAATTTAATTCCTATATTGAAACAATTTCGAACATTAACCTCAATATCGGTATACAGGGTTTGATAGATTTCAATACCGCAATGCCGGTATTGAAATTTAGATTTGAATGCAAGGAATCAAGTTTTGATATCCAATTTCGGTAGGTTTAAAAAAAAAAATTGCGACGCTGATGCGGCTGACTTTACCACAGCTCTGGAAACATAGTGTTCTGGATATATAGTAAGCTAATATCCTTTAAATACTTTAATTAAAGGCTATCCTAACCAATGTTATAGATTTCGCGTAGTTCTAGTTATAAAAAATATGAAGGGGCTGAAATCTCACAGCTCTGAGATATCAAGACTTCGGTCTGGGTTAAGGATTTTGATATAGTTTTCGGCAAAAAACTTTTATGAGGACATTGTTTTTAGTTTTGGGCAGTGATGTACATCAAACATAACTCGTTGTAAAAGTACAAGTATTTTTTATCTCTGTTTAAAAATTTATTACAAAACTAACACAAAACATCAATACGTTGCCGGAAAATTATAATCAAAATTCCAAAAATATTGTTAAATTAAATAAAATCAAACTTTTTCAAAATTCCAAAAATATTCCAAATATTAGAATAAAATCAAATATTTAAATTTTTTCTAAATTCCAATAATATTTCAAAAATTCTTAAAAATTCAAACTTTTTTCAAAATTCTAAAAATATTGCAAAAATTATTACAAAATCAAAAATTGAAACTTTTTTCAAAATTCCAAAAATTATAATAATATCAAAAATTAAAAAATTTTTCAAAATTCTAAAAATATTTCAAAAATTCTTACAAAATCAAAAATTAAAACTTTTGTCGAAATTCTAAAAATATTGCAAAAATTATTACAAAATCAAAAATATAAACTTTTTCAAAATTCCAAAAATATTTCAAAAACTATAACAAATTCAAAAATTTCCATGTCCAATCTCATTTTAAATTACATTTACGTCATAAAAACAACTACATTTTTTTCCCCAAAAAATTGGCTAAAAAATTACATGAAATCATTTTTTGACACACTTGACATTATTTTTTGACAAACTTATAATGCCACAATTCTCTATAATAATAATAAAATATCATGTCATACGAGCTATTAATTTTATTTTTTTCTAAAAAAAATGGGTAAAAAATAAATAAAAACCTTTCTTTTGACACACTTGACAACATTTTTTTGACAAACTTATAATGCCATAATTCTCAATAATAATAATTAAATTTCATTTCAAACAAACAATTTTATTTTTTCCAAAACATTAGGTAAAAAAATAAATATAGCTCTTTCTTTTGACACACTTGACAACTTTTTTTTGACAAACTTATAATGCAATAATCTAGTTTTTGATCTCCCCTTCCCATCCCGACCATCAAGATTTCTCCAAATTTAATGTTCCTACTCGTAATCACTTAAAATGAACGTTTTTTAAGCCAAAAATATGAAAATTTGCAATTTTTACACACATAATGATTTTTTTGACACACTTCCGGTACAGTTATCGAACACAGCGTCCTTTCTGACCTGTCCTGTCCTTGAGTATACCTATTTTTAGAAAAAAAAATGTTTGAAATCCCTCCAGCGGTTTTCCCTGTAGCGTGACGGCCGGCCGGCCGGCAGACAGACCTACATTTTTTTTTTGCTTTTTTAGAATCAGGAGGTCCTAAAATGTCGAGAAATGTCAAAAAAAGTGGGGGTAAGAATTTCACTTGGAGCTCATAAATGTAATACTTAGGTCTTTCAGACCGAAGTAATATTAAAGAAATCAGTAGTATCCCAACATACATAAATTCTGTTGTACGAAAAAAAGTAAAAAAAAATTTTAACCGGAAGTTGGGATGCAGAACTGTTGTGAACCGTTCTAAATGCGTATGTATCAAGTTCCATCTAATACGATTATCAAGTACAGGTGCTATTGAGATTTCAAAAAAACAGGTGCTCGGGGACCCCACACTATTTTGTTCACTATCGCTCAAAACCTAATCAGTTCCTTGCCATACATATTTGCACCTTTTTCCAAATTGTCATCCAAATTCATTCACGAACGAATGTGATATGCTTCCAACAAACATTGAAAAAATGGTGACACAATAAACAGGTGTTCGGGAGGCACCCCACCACTTTTCCCAATATTGTTTAAAAACTAATCAGTTCTTTGTCATTTAACTCTCCATATTTTTTCTAAGTGTCATTAAAATTGATTAATGAATGAAGTCTGTATGCTGCCAACAAAGTGTGAAAAGTCAGCAGTTGTATGGTAGACCCCCCGCCACTTTGATCAATATGTTCCAAAAGATGATAATTATCTTCTAAAGCTAGTTGAAACCTCTTTCATAAGTTCATCATAATTACTTCATTATTGTAGGCTGTAGTGTGCATAAGGTCATTGAAAAAAATTCAAAAAATTGCAAAAAAAAATATTACCGGCAGTGAAAAACCGGAAGTTGGAATGCAGAACTAATCCGTACTAAATGTTTATCTACCATGTTTCATCCAATTCGATTATCCGGTACAGATGTTATTGAACTTTCAAAAAAACGGGTGCTCACGGATCCCCCACCACTTTGTTCACTATCGCTCAAAAACTAATCAGTTCTTCGCCATAAATATTTGCATCTTTTTCCAAACTGTCATCAAAATTCATTCATAAACGAATGTGGTATGCTCCCATAGGTGGACCCCCCAACCCTTTATCCAATGTTCTCCAAAAGCTGATAAAATCTTTTCCATGTTCCTCGAAAGTTTTTACCAACGTTTCATGTCAATCGATCGGTAATTGTAGGCTACAATAGGGATATACATCTGAAAAAAAAAAACCTTTTCAACCGGAAGTTGGTATGCAGAAATATTGGAAACAGTACTAAAACCTTATGTACCAAGTTCCCATGAGATCATAATCCGGGATTAGAAGTTTTAGATTTAAACTTAGAGGTGTTTGGGAGACCCCCCGCCATTTTGTCCAAATTTGAAATGAATCCAGATCTTCCATTTTCAAGTGAACCTGGATCATTTGCCAAAGCTTGCCAAATCATGTTGCGTGAGTGAGTGTTGTCTCTGCTTAGTTTTACATAAAGGACCATTGGAGCTGACTTCTTGGAATGCGTTCGATTAAATGTATTTTTATTTTGCTATGGTGTGTCAGAGAATGTTTGAAAACCTAAAAAGAAAACTCAGAAAAAAGTTGATATAGGAAGTGCTTGTTCATAAAGTCAAACTATAAGCTGCACTATAGATAATAAACATATTAACTGCGCATTTTTTCTGTTCTTAAAAAAATTTTTGAGTAATGATTTCAAATTTGTTGATCCATTATGGTTATACGATAATAAGCGACAGTCCAACCCACAAACCAATGTGAAAATGATTAATTGATAAAAATTTCTAACCTCTTCTCCTCTTTAAAATTCTCCGAATTCATTCTCAATCATTTTTAAATTACAATTCCATAAATTAACACGAAACAAAATAAAATCAAAATCACACAAAAACCCAATTTCATTAATTAGTCTAGACAATTTAACCTATGACAAAATAAATATTTTAAAAATACTAACAACAAGCTCTTTGTCCACCATTCACCAAGAACACAAAAAAAACATTCAAAACAAAATTATTCAAAACAAGGATTAAAAAATAAGATTTTAATTTATCATTTTAAAAATTAAATATAAAAAAAATCAGAACTGTTATTTGTAACAAAATCTCACTGTCTGGAACTAAAATTTAAAAAAAAAAAATCAAGAATCACAAAAACTAAAGTTAAATGTGTCAGACTCTAACTCCATCGGGTCGATTCCTTCAAATTCAAAAAAGGATTACATTTTACTCAATTAATTATATTAATTTTTTTTTCTTATTTAAATCAAATAAAATTAATTTAAATAAAATATTATAAGATTCATCTCCTTCATGTCAATTTTGATTATCTCACATATTAACTTTTTTTCCTCTTCATATTTATTTATGTCGTCTTTTGAAATATAATGAAATTCAATGCATTTTATCGAAACTTAAAAAGATTTATAAAAAAAAACTAACATAAAAATCAATCATATCATAAGAAGGAATTCTTGGAAAGATGTTGCATTTTATTATCATAATATATTATAGTTGAAGGTTTTATTTGATAAGTGATAACGTAACATGACAGCTCTCATTTTTTTTTTCTCTGTTTAAGTTGAGATGCGTTAAATTCAACATCGGATTTATTTAGTTCCAGTTGAAAAATTTAACTGTTGAAAAGTAACCCCCATCCAATTCATTGAAATTCTTTCCATTATATCAGATGTTTTACTGTATATATTTTTTGTATAAAAAAAAACTAAACGAAAACCAAAGTGATTGATTATTCAGTTTTTTTTATATATCTTACATTTTATATTTATTTAAATAAATGTTTTCAGAAGTCATGAATGCTTTAAATTATTATCATGAATTACAAAAATAATGATTGTTCGACTCGAAAGACTGAAATAAAAGCAAAGCATAACGAAATTTAAAATATCATTAAAAAATTATTCTTCCATTATTAGTTCACAATGGCCAATAATCTTGGAAATGTTTTGCGGGAAAATGGAAATTGGATAAGCCTGCTCGTGGATCTGAATCGGTAGCAACAACATTTTCTAATTTAGTATATACATTTTATTTATTTATAATATACAAATTTTATTTATATGCAGATCTCGTTATTTTGTTGTTATTTTTTTTGAATGTTTGTTAAGACATATTGAAAAAAATTTTAATAAATTATTTATTTTAAATTAGCATACAGAATTGCATAATTTGAAAGCAAGGGAATATCGATGCTAGATTAAATTTTAAAATGCAATTGTAATAGATGAAATATTACACAGCTTTAAAATGTCAAACCAGTTTTTACAACTAACGACTTTAATAAATGCCAGTTAATTGTTGGAAAAATAAGTAATTATTTATATTGTTGCGAATATGACATATTTGTTTCATCATAGCCGTTCGTTCAATCATAATCTGAATCAGTTAATTCAATTTTAAACAAGTTTAGTAAATTTTTCCTACCATTTAATCTAGGACTGTGACAACTCCCCGTACTACAATCGTTATTATCGATGGCGCCCAAAGTGGGTCTCAAAACCCCGATTCTGAGATGAAGAGTTCCAAGTTTTACCGACTGAGCTGTAGTACAGAAAGAATAAGAATTTAAAAAACAATTCAATAGGAAAAAGGGTAAACTTTTTTTTTTTTTTTTTTTTTTTTTAAATCTAGAAGAGGAGAGTTGGGTAATTCACAATTGGCGCCCAACACGGGACTAGAACCCACGATCCTGGTATTAGGAGTCTCATGCTCTGGCGACTGAGCCAGATGAGTTTTAGTCCAAAGTTTGAATTATATGTGTATTCCAAAAAAGTATATCGAGTAGTGTCATTTGATAATCCCAAATTAAAAAATAAATATTGCAAATTTTCTAAATAAAAATGATTCCTTATAAGCTAAAATATAATTTTAATGCGCTGAAGAATTATTTTTCAGCACCTTACCTTTAGTGCGGGTTTCCCTATATCTGAACGCTTTTAGTGAAATCAAAAATCAAATATTTGTTTTCATCTATATTTTACGAACATAGATAAGGAGATAGTAAAACAAAAGTTTTTTGTAAGGAATCGAGTTTGGTTTAGAAAAATCGAAAAAGATCCAAATAATTCAAAAAACAATTTTAATGATTTTTCGACTGCTTAGTTTTTTTGATATTGCCAAAAACGAGTGATGTTTTTTCCTGTAAAAATATATTCCCTCCCCCCCCCCCCCCCTTAACTTCGAACATTACGAAGGAAAACATTTGGAAAAATTCATGGTTATGGGCAATGTTGTAAAGATTGAATGAAAACTATAGCAGTCGGCTCATCATTTCAAATTTTATTTTGAGGGGGTTGAGGGTGGAAATTTTGAAAAAAAATTATATTTGACCTTGTCGTTCATATGAAGGAGTTTTGCAGTTTTGCAGTTTTGAGTTATGTTCAAACATGTGAAAAAAATTTCCTGTAAACCTTCCCTCGCCCCCCCCCCCTTAACTACGAACATTACAAAAGAAAAAAATTGGAAAAATTCATGGTTATAGGCAATGTTGTAAAGATTGAATGAAAACTATAGCGGTCGGCTCATCATTTCAAATGTTATTTTGAGGGGGTTGAGAGTGAAAATTTTGAGAAAAAATTATTTTTTACTATGTCGAGTGGGATGTCTCATGAAAGGTGTATTTTTTCTACTCCAAAACAATTTTTTTGTAGTTTTCAAAAACACCGTTTTTGATTCATTTGATTAAAATTCTAAAATTGTGTTTTTGTGAAGGACTATTCACGTAAAATAATCGTAGAAAGGATAAATTTTGTCACGTTGTAGGAAATGTATATTATTGTCAAATCTGTTCTTTTTGTTAGGTCTGATACAATACCGCAGAAAAATAGTAGCCACCATCACTTCGATTTTAGCTGTGCTGGCAGTCATTGTGAATGTTCAACTAGCTGAAGTTCAAATCCTGTTGGTATACTATACCGATCTCCCCAATGTTCAGTAGACAAATCACTCGACTGTGTTAACAATTCACTCGTTGGCAATAATTTGATGACACTTTTTTTCCGTTTTTTTCCGTTGGTTTCAATAAAAACCCTCAAAACTGGCCTCCGAAGTATTTTCTACAAAAAAATTTCTAAAGAAAAATTCATGAACCAACAACAGTTGAAGCTACAACAATTGATAATATACTTTCCAATATAAATAATTTATAAGCTGGCGTTATTGCAGCTTTCTTTAGCCACCATAAACAGCTTTGGGTAAAATGCAACCCAACGTGAAGCTATGCTAACAAAAACTGTTGTTTTCTCAAATATTATATACACGGAACCCTCAGCGAGCGATTTATATTCGCACTTGCCTGACTTTTTTTCGTCTATGCCAAAAACTAAAACTTTCGAATAGAAAACCTAATACGGGGTTGTACAAGTGTTGATAATTCTTTAGCGGTTTTGAAAAACACCACGATATTGAATCCATTACAAGCATACAAAAACAGTAAGTTACAATAAAAATAATAAACAACACAAAGATTAATCCAAAACTGAACTTTAATGCATCATTCGAGAGCAATAATTACAAAAGGGGTCCACATTTATAAGTCCTATATTCGTCCGTGTATGGAGCATTGTTGTCAAGCTTGGGGCGCTGCATCTGTTACTATCCTGGCTCTTTTGGACTCTGTTCAAAAGCGAGCTATACGAATTGTTGGTGATCGAGATTTAACATTAGGTCTTGATTCCCTGCAACATCGTCGCACTGTTGCTGATCTCGTTGTTTTTTATAAATATCGTCACCAGCAGTGCTCGGATGAAATCAAGTCCATAATGCCTCAGGCATATGTTTTTCCCCGTTTTACTCGTCAATCGGTGTGTGCGGGCGGTCGAACTGTCGAGATTACTCACTGTCATAGTAATAGAATGCAAAGAGATTTCTTTGTGCGTACATCGTACACATGGAATGCTTTGCCCGAATCAATAGTCTCGAGTGCGTTCAATCCACAAAGATTTAAAAAAAGCGTCCACCTATACCTCAAGACGCATGTTGTTGTGGGACCTACGTCTTAAAAGGTATTTATGTGTTGTTGTGACACATTTTGTAATTCCTACTACACAACACTTCTTATTAAAAAAAAAAAAATTGTATATCATGATGTGATTCTTTGCAGACACTCAATTCCACAAAATGCATAAACGTTTTAATATTTACTTTTTAAAACTCGATTCATTACTTTATGTAAAACTGTTAAAAAAATGTTTAAATTGGTGACCCCGATGAGATTTTTGTAAAACCAAAGACTTTTACAAAAACCAAAGTAGCTTTACATAATTAACCGTTCAAACAAACTAATTGAAATCTTGGACAAAACGATCGTGTATCAAAAATTAAAAAACTAAAGTTTTCACTGATTACTCACAATCATGACGTCACAACAAGTATAAATCCCGAAACTAAATACAAACAAAATTTTGGAGACTTTCATTTCTGTGACAAATTAAATGTGATTTAATAGATTTTAATCAGCAGAATGAACATAAAAAAAATATACATTATATTCATGAACTTTAAGATCTGTTTTGTTGTTAGTGCGGTTAATTCTTTTTGAAATGGGACAATGAACTTGAATTTTTTTTTTCGTTCCTCT
The DNA here is from genome assembly GCA_963693315.1 of Diogma glabrata. NCBI lineage: Eukaryota > Metazoa > Arthropoda > Insecta > Diptera > Cylindrotomidae > Diogma > Diogma glabrata. Next base: position 7,689,840 of record OY856188.1, read on the forward strand.
TTTGTGTCACATACACGCATTCTTGTGTTGTTTTTGATCTTGAAAATTAAATTAATATTATTTTTGGATTTTCTTTCTGTTTTTTTTTTTTTTGTTTAAATTTTTTGCTAGAAAATTTAAGAATTTTTTGTTTATTTTTTTAAAAGTTTTTTTGGTGAAATATACTTATGTGTGAACATTAATTTAACTTATATTGTCATTCTTGAAGGTTGAATTTTTTTTAAAATGTGTTTTGTTTGAACGTTTAGAAATAAAAATAAATGCAAATATTTTGATGAGGTTTTTTGTTAGGTAACCCAAATTTGATGAATGAGTTGACCCAGAAAGTGGAACTTGTTTCTTTTATAAGTAAGTTGTAAAGTGATTGTAATATAATGAATAGATAGTTGTTGCGGGGTATTGACCGATCGATTTGTAGAATGATTGTAATTGTATTGTTCGTCACATTTTAACTGAATGGACATAATCCTTAAGGAACATGGCATCAGAGCTAACCTTGGCTACCCAAATTTAGAACTTGGTCATAAATGACCTGTTGCGAAATCTTGAGGGTAAAGATTGATTTCACAAGGATTTTGTGAGTTAAAATAGCTAGAATAACTGACACGTAGTCTCAGCATCAATGAGGCATAATCCATTTATTTTGCAAAAATCGGTTGAAAGTGTGATTTTAGCAAACTATCTGTATGGTTTTTTTTAGCTAGGTCACCGGATTTGTGATGGGAATAACAAACGTAATCGAAAAATTGTGTGGGTCCGCAATCTGCAAAAATTAACGGGAGGCGGGAGTTCTATATATTCACCTGTTTGACAATTAATGCTTAAGTATAAAAATTTATAATTCCAGTTTTTTATAATTTATAATTTCTGTAGCTCACGACTTTGTAATTCCTTTTCCAACAACGAAACAGAGATTTATTTTTGCAGGATTAGTATAAAGGTTTGAAATGTTACGAAGGATGTGGAATCTAAAAAATTGGCGTGTGTATTATTTTTTCAAAAGTTCTGTTTTACTTTATTTCCTTTTGAGTGTGATAATTCGGATGCGATGTAAATATCACCCAAATCCATCCCACGAAACAGGTATCGACTACTACCGAGCGTGTCAAAATATTCTAAATTTGTGCGCTTCGTAGCTCGATCACTATACGGAACTAAGTCTCAAGTGTGAGAAAGCACAAATCGGGTTAAGTATGATGAAAAGATATAAAAATGAAAATAACAGCATTAATATGTGCCGTTATTCGAAAGATTATGTGACATTGTTACCAAAAGGTGGGTAAGAGTTAAGCTTTTGTTTAGTTGACGTTAAGGCATGCGCAATCGCAATTGTGGTACAAAATCACCAAGCAGAGTCGCATCGACCATATGCAAAAAATTTGCTTTCAGTATTTTTCGTGGTATGTAGCGAGGGGGCAGGCCATATAAAACCCTATACAAAAATTAAAAAAAAATTTGCTAGAAAATAATTTCTAATTTTATTTAATTAAAGTTATACAGAAATTTATACAATTTGAGAAATTTTGGTTGAAAAACCAAATTTTTAGTTGCGTGGTTGATTACGTCGGGGTCACCAATTCTAGCTGGTACTGTTCCGGTTATTATATTTCCCAATGCAATTAGATTGGATATATTAATTATTTATAATTTTGTCGTATATTAATTCAGGAATTTATGTATGCAATTGCCAACTCACAGTTGGTTTGTCATTTTGAATATTTAGTTCGACTAAATTTTTAGTTGGCAATTAAATTAGCCAACATTCCAGGCGACACGAAAAACCAAACTTTATCAATTCAATTCAAATGGATCAACAGCAACACGCAAACACTTTTCAAACGGAACTTCTATATATGTTCTAAAATCTAAATCGTAACATTAACTGCCGATCTGATAAAGGGCATTAAATTCCACAAAACAAAATACCAAAATTTGTATCGTTTACATGAATAATATTTTATGTATGTTAAAATAATTAATTATGTTTTGAAAATATATCTCCATAAAAATTTTGTTTTGTTTTTGATTCAATTACTTGATATAATAACGACAGTTTAGACCATTAGAATTATATATTTTTTATATGAATCTGATTCAATTCTGTTTATATGTTTAGTTTTGATGAAGAAATGGCGAAAGCTCATGAACAAAAGCTTACATAAGGAAAATTAAAACCCTTTCATCCGTCAAAGATCAGATGAAGTTTTAAAAATTCAACGAATGAGAGTTCAGTTCGATTCAATATCAAACATTGTCTTAGCAATTTGTCTTAGATTTGTGTTAGATAAATTTAAACCACCCATAGTCTTTTCATCTCCATTTTAACTTAAACAGCTAATTGTATTACCAACAACATATCATAATTCTTCTTATCATTAAAATAAAATTAATAGCGATAAAATCTGCATTATAGTTTTATTTTTAAATAAACATTATATTAAGAAACATCAAAAACATATAAAAAATAAATTATTATTATAGCAGGCAGCCCACCCAAAATATGTTTGAGCACAGTGTACGAATATGTATGTCTTTTGTTAAATCGAAAAAGAAACTAAAGAAAAAAAATTTTATGCAAAATAATGATCGGGTAGAGCGGTCGCTTTATATTTCACAAAAGTTTAAAGTGTTAAAATAAAAACAAACTCACAAAGTTTGGTTTGATTACTAAAAACAAATTACATTTAATTTATAAAAAAAATCCTCGGTGATTTTTGTTTATTTTAAAGTTTAAATTAAAGAATGAGGTATGTGTGGTATTTTTTTGTTTGCAATAAATAATTCGAATCACCATTTATTATTGATCAAAAAATATAGCTTAGGGGAGTCAGAATGTTCAATGATAAAAACTAGATTTGTTATTAAATTTCAGAAATGTAAATTAGAATTTTTATGAAATTAGCTTTGTAAAAATCACCTACTGGCACACAACACTCCAGTTCGATTCTCTGTTAGAAATAAAAAGTTTTTAATCGAAAATTTCAATACCGAACTGCATGCCAGTTTAGAACCCGGGTAGGAGCTGCCAATATTAAACATCGGACCAATCTCGCAGGAACATCTTAAGCTATTAAAGGAAGCCAAAGTTTTAAATGAGCGATGTCACTTCGGGGTTCTGCTAACCGAGGGAACATCACTCCCAAAAAAAAAAATAATTAAAAAAAAATTTTCAAAATTCAAATTAAACAAAGGTTGCTTGGGTTAGCCTTGCCCTGCTCCAAGTTCACAAAAGTTTTTTATAGATAACTTTGGTTTAATAAAATAAAATTGATGACAAACTCAATCAAACTCTCTCATTACAAAAATAACCTCGAAAGCTGCAACCGGATTTAAAAATGGGAAACAGCAATACCAGGACACTCTAGAATTTTGAAATCATCTTTTTCAAAAATACATCGTCGCGTGAATCATCGTCGTGTGCTTCTGCTGTGCTAGAACTAAGCACAAAAATCGGGAATGAACATACAAGAATAGTAGGTTTTTGTAACTAGGTATGAAAGCACAGACACTCCGACTCCAGGTATCGATTAAAGAGCAAAGACGGAGGCAGGATTGGTGGTAGAGAATATCAACAACTACTCGTTTTTGAAAACTTCACCACATAAGCCACGGATGCGAAACTTTAGAAAAGAAAAGTGGATGAGATTTGGAGAAAGTTACAATCGGTACTCCCCGATAGGCAGTTGAAACGGCAAATACTTCCCGTTAGACGGAGAAAATGTTTACTGAAGAAGCAAAGACAGATATAACCGACAATGTTATTCAAGCTGGGCAGCTATAGTCAAAGGTAGTAGTAACACTTGGTAAACTTTCCAGGAGACCGGCTATCAAATATTCCCAGTGACACAAGTGGTATTACGAACATAAACCAGAGTTGAGATTCTGTTAGAATAATAATAATTAGAAGATCATAAAGACCAGGAATGTTTCAAATGCTACTTTCTTATCTGATCACAGAGCTATGTTGTCACGAAAGAAAAAGTCATCTCTGTTCAGAACCCCATTAACACAAGCTGGGACACAACGAAGGTTGTGGTTGCAGTCTGTGGATGTCTTCTAAAAGGCATAAAGAGCCAAATACTCTGAACCAATAAACACTTTTCCCTAGTTGCAGACTGCAACTTGCAAAATCGGTAGATGTAGTTTTTTTTTTCAAAACTTTAATTTGGCACATAAATGATTGCCATCTTATTTTACAATAAAGCATAAGGCGCACATATCATCACATCCAAAACATTTGGAGAAGGTGCCGAAAACTATATAAGCTTGGTAATAGTAAAAATGTAACAATTAGCTTGATATCTGTGCATTCAGTTCTAGCAGATAGTGAAGAAATCGACAGATTACCAAAAAATGGTGCAACAGCTTCATCTTTCACTCCAGAAACAATTTGTAAAAGTTCTGAAATGATGACGGAATGGTCTTATTACCTGAAATAATTCCACAGGTTAAAAACAGTCGCATGACGAATAAAAACGAATGTAGATTATTTTAAGGAAATGTAGAGACATTAGTACACCTTCTCAAAAGAGGTGGACTGCTTTGATGACAATAATCTCTGTGCAATGAATCCTTCCCATACTTTGAAGTTTCTAAGGAAAGGAGGGTTGAAAGAAGATATTTGACTGTGGAATTAACAGGGAGTAAACAGGTGAACCGAAATCATAGTCCAAAAATTTAAACCAAAGCCAGAAATTTGTTATTATTAGAACACGCTTAGGAAAGTGGTTTTCGATTGGTATAAAGAAGGAACAAATATGACCATTAGTCATAAATTTCTTCCTAAAATGCGTCAATCGAGTAACACAGAAAACTGCCAATTGAGTAATAGAGAAGTGAAGAAATAGACTCACTCCTGTAATGAAGAGCTTTCTCATTGGAGAACCAATGAGAATGGCACAGCATGCGTACCTAGAGTAATTTAACGCCGTAATGGCTAAGGCTCAGTCCTCGTGAATTTGATGGAGTAATACCTGCTGCTTCAACACAAATGCAGAAATGTACGCAATTTACGAAAATATACAGAAATGGAAAAAAGATACAAGTGAAAACAGGAGACTCTGGCGACCCCTTTTGCGAATTCGGTTGTAGTAACACAAGAAAGTTGTATATCAATGTTGAGTTGAACTTCAGTTGTAATCACACCAAAATTGGATATCACTGTTGCGTTGCAACACGATAGTAACAGCCAAAGTTTTGTATAAATGATGCGTTGAAATAAATCAGGTAATTGTAGTGATAAATAACATAAATTTGGACTAAATGTAGCGTTGAAATGCGGTTGAAATTGCACAAATTTGATGTAAATGTTACAGCAAACAATTTGATTTCAATGTTGCGTTGAAATACGATGGTAACAGCAAAAGTTTTGTAGAAATGATGCGTTGAAATTTGTATAATATACGGCAGTAATAGCAAAGCTTGGATACTAATGTTGCGTTGAAATAACATACGGTAATAACAGCAAAACTTTGATACCAATGCTGCGTTGAAATAATATACGGTAATAATAGCACAACTTTGATGTAAATGTTGCAGCAAAAAAATTTGATTTCAATGTTGCATTGAAATATGTTTTATAATTATATTGTGTTTGTTTTCTTCAATCACTTAGGAGTTAGTGAGAATACGTCAGATTTACAAAAAAATCATACTAGTAGAATATTTTTGGCTATTAGGTAATTTATTGCACCCAGAAATAATTTATTAGATATGGCCACTATCAGCCTTTTACAATGTTATTCGGTATCGTTTAATAATATCTGATTACTCACTCAAATGGATAACAACGTTTTAACTGGTAGGAAATTTATGTTATTTATGTTATGTTAATAAATGTTGGTACATTTTCCGTTTCACAAAAAAACTGTTTGTTATTTTGTAATACATAATATTGTAAGATAATTTCACGAAATAAGTTATTTCCAACGCATTGGTAAGAAATACTAAAATGGATTAAACGTAAGTTTAATCGATCTTATGATGTTTATGTGTTATGAAATAACAGCTTACAACAGTATTACAGTGAAACTTAGATCTATAACGGAAAGATAAATTGATAAAAATACCCATATAAGAAATCGAATACAAAACTGATTGTAGGATAATAATTTTTAGCTATTGCGACGATTGAACAAATATGCACAGCTGTTTGAGGTTTGAAAACATTTAGGGCAATTACGGTTAGTGTCCGGAGAATTCAAATTCATGCAGCATGGTGAAGCAATGCTGGTGAAAACGCAGTGTGAGTCAACAATAGGGGATTGTAAAGGAAATATTATTGTTAATTGTTTTATGCTAAGAACAAATTTATGTAACGGAAACTATATGAAAATATGACTATGGATTACGGATGAACGAGAAATTGTTGTGAACTATGGGTGATCGGTAAAATTGTGATATGAGAGGAAATACAAACTACATGAATCAGTGACTGTACTACACTACGTTATCATACTCCAGTCTACATAACACTCCATAAGAGAGCCCTAAGGCCACTATTATGCTTTGTAATTAGTTACTAACCGTGTTCGACTGTTTTAGAACTAAGAAATCACATATTCGTATCATATTGTCATGAGAATTGTTATCCTTTTATATTAAAGTTTTGATAAAACTATAGGAAAAAAGGCTTTCAGTGTTGTTTGCCATGGTTTTTAACGGTGGTGGGCAAGGGTGTTTCAGAAAAAACGTTTATTTGAAACTTCAGTATCTTTTATTTATTTGAAACTCGGGGCACATAAGCTTTTCGTGCAGTTTTTCAAAGTCATAGTCACAAAACTGGAATATTCCCCAAGTTTTGGAAAATGGCTAGTGTTCAACCAATATCCAAAAAAGGTAGTAAGACTGACCCTAACAGTTATAGACCAATTGCAATTCTCTCGGTTTTAGCTAAGATATTTGAAAAATATGTTAACTACAACCTAATGGAATATTTGGAGGTGTCTCCAATTATCGATGACAAGCAGTATGGTTTTCGTAGAAGTTATCCAACAGATGATCTGTTAGCCTACGTAACACATATGTGGAACAAATCTCTGGAGAACCATGGTGAAACCCTCAGTGTTTCTCTGGACCTATAGGTAAGTTAAAATCTTATGACATAGATGATCTTATTGTATCATGGATTCATAGTTTTCTTACAAGTCCCCAATTTCATGCCAATTTAGATGGCATTAGACGTCCAATGTTTTCACAACGAATACTGGTGTTCCCCATTGTTAATTAATTCTATCAACAAGGACCTACAGCGTATAATGCAATGAGGAGAGAGCAATCTTGTTGAGTTTAACCCTGCCAAAACCAAGTTATGTCGGCTTTCACGGATGGAACGACATAAAACTGCCCTCTTATGATAAACCACGAGGAATTACATGAGATTAGATCGACTAAACTTCTCGGAGTTGTCATTGAAAGTAACATGAAATGGAACAAACATGTGTTTAGTCTAGCAAAAACTGCAATGAAAAAATTAGGATTCTGGAGCCGATGTAAGAAGATTTTTAACTCTAAGCAACTTTTGTTTATTTATAAGTTATCAGTCCATGTATGAAGTATTGTTGTCATGTTTGGGGAGGTGCCTGTCAGTCAACAATAAAATGTCTAGACTCTGTGCAGAGAAATGCAATACGGTTGATTGATAATCATGCGTTAGCTGATCAACTTGATTCACTCCAGTACAGAAGAAATGTTGCCAAACTGTCAATCTATTATAAATACAATTTTTATGATTCATCCTTTAGAGAAATCCAAAACACCCTTTCATCGTGTGTGCAGTACAACCGATAAATTTCCCACCCATTTGCTGTTCAGATATCCCGTTGTAGAACAGTTTCTTTTCAGAACGATTATTTCAATAGAGTAACCAAAATGTGGAACTCATTGCCCCTTTCAGTTTTCCCTGATGAATTTCCCCCTCAGACATTCAAAGAAATGTCCATCGTCATTTAAAACAACTAAATCCTAAACAACCAATCCTCATTCCTTCCTTTTCCCATCCCTCATTCTTTCGTATTTGACATGGTATCCTCGGATATTCAAAAAGTCTAAATAATGAATATTTCATATTTAGTGTGCTAAACACATGTCCTACTAATTAATAAAAAAAAACATTTGAATCAAAATTGATAAGGATACATTGGAGTCTCATGTGTTTGCATTGGAGGATTTTGTTGACATATTGCAAATTTAGCACAACAGTGTTTCACATTACCTTACACAATATCCTTGATAACACAATATCCCCTGATTAACGAGCTAATTTTATAGTTGCTTCCATACCACATTTGGTCTTATTTATATGTAAATGAATCACTTTAATCAAATAAATAAATAAGTAAAAAAAATTATGACTTTTGAACGCATAAGTTTTCTCATTGAGTGTGGTATGAAAATTTAAAATCATTTTTAGGGTTCCGTACTTTGAAAAAGTAAAAACGGTACGGTACCTTATTGGTGAGACTTTGGTGTCCGTCCGAATTTCTACATAATCGATTTACTCACAAACTATCAGTGCTATCAACTTGAAATTCTCTACAGTTAATAAATGTGTTTTTCCACGCCTGCTGATAACAAAAAATTTCAAATATTGGTTTATATCTATATTTTATGAACATTGATAAGGAGATAGTAAAACAAAAGTTTTTTTAAGGGATCGAGTTTGGTTTAGAAAAATTGAAGTAATGGAGGAAATATTTAAAAAAAAAAATTTCAATGATTCTCGACTGCTTAGTTTTTTAGTTTTGTCAAACACGAGTGTTTTTTTCTGTCCTCCCCACCCCTCACTTTACTTTGAACATTACAAAAGAAACAAATTACATAAAAAAAAATGAAGTAATCTTTACACGCTGTTGAAGTAAAACTTCTTTGGCCACTGCAGCAGGTATTACTAAAAATATTAAATATAAAATAAAATAGATATGTCATATTGAAATTTAGAGTTTCTTTCTAATATTCTTGATAATATAATTACAACAATGTGTAATATAAAGCCATATTTACATGTTTTACAAAGTCTTACAACGTATTAGAAATTAAATTTCACGATGAATGCATGTCCACTTAATTTAACAATTGGTACAACAATTGATGCATTTTTCAATAAATTTAGCAAATTTGTCATAAACCTCTAATTACATATTTCAATTATGCTAATAATTGAATTGACTTTAATACATTATGTAAATATTGCTTTTTATTACACAGTAAATTATATTATCATGAAATGCAACTCTAAATTGTAATATGACATATTTATTTTATATTTCATATTTTTATTAATACCTGCCACAGTAGCCAAAGAAATTTATTTCAACCGCGTGCAAAGATTACACGCACTAATTTTTCTACTTAACAAAACAAATTTAATCAACACAAATATTTTTTCCCGCCCGGGAAAGCCCGGGATGCAAACTCTAAACACAATGACCACCATGACAACCGTGACACCATCATGACCATCATGATCACCGTGAACACCATGACCACCATGACCACCGTGACCACCAACCACCATGACTACCATCACCACCTTGACCACCTTGACCGCCATGACCAACATGACCATCATGACCACCGTGAACACCATGACCATCATGACCACCGTGAATACGATGACCACCATGACCACCGTGACAACCATGACCACCGTGACCACCATAACCACCACGACCACTATGACTACCATGACCACCATGACCACCATTACCACCATGACCACCATGACCACCTTGACCACCATGACCACCGTGAACACCGTGATCACCATTACCACTATGACCACCATGACCACCATGACCTTTTACCACCATGAGTACCATGACCACCATGACCACAATGACCACCATGACCACACCATCTACAATCCACACATCCAACTCATATAACATTTAGTACGAGACTGAATAAGTGAATAAAAAATATAATAACAAATGAACAAATGACCATACAAACTTGACCATACAAACCCCAAAGATCCACCACACATGCTTCCATTCTTGAACTAGTTATTCGAGTTTGCTCAAATTTCAAAACGGTGCTTTTTGTCATCTTATATTTCATTATATATGCCGTTTACCAAGATTTGCGACAACTGATTTCTCTGCCTTTAAAAAAGCCAAATATGCTTCCATTTCTATATCAATAAAAAACGAGTCTAAGTATCCATTGTAAACAAAAATGGAACAGACATATAATATTTTGAAAACTGATATTAAATTAAATTAAAATACTCCAAAAATTCGGATTAAAAATCATTAAATTTAATTCAAAATTAGGTTTTTTTAATTGAATTTCTGTTAAATTTTTAAGCATCGAAAAATATGAACTATTTCTATAATGCCCCAAAAAACCAGTGAATATTTAAAATATGTTTGTCATAATGGGATTGTATCGTATATTTGCCGAATATTATATTCGTTTTTTATACTTCCGTTGCAAAATTCTCATAACGCGCCTAAAGAAGTTTTACTTCAAAAATTCACAGTTGCATGCAGGATTTTTGCCTAAAATAATCCGTTTTTTTGTTTTGGTTGTTATAAATTAATAAATGTTCATTGGACCCTTCCAGAGTAATAATTTCGAAAAAAAAATTATTTTTGATAATGGCATGTGGGGTGTCATATGAAAGGTGATTTTTTTTTGTTATGTGTTAAACAGTTTTTTTTGTAATTTTCGAAAGCATAGGTTTCGACTTATTTTCGAAAATGTAAAATTTTTTTTTGTCCTCCCTTTTATCTGCGAACATTACAAAGGAAATTTTTTTAAAAAATTCACAGATGTACGGATTTCGCTAAATCTAAACTAAAATTTTTTTTGGTTATAATTTCAAATGTTCATTGCAGGGGGTTTAAAGAAGAAATTTTGAAAAAAAATTATTTTTGATCATGTTATGTAAGGAGTCATTTGAAAGGTGATGGTTTTCTGTAGTGCAAAACAATTTTTTTTGTAATTTTCGAAAGCACCGTTTTTGGCTCATTTCTAAAATTGTGTTTAGGAGAAGAACTATTCTCGCAGAATAATATATACACGGATGCCCTCAACGAGCGAGTTATATTCGCACTTGTCCGACTTTTTTTTAATATTAAATCATCTTCCACTGATAATTAATTTTTATATATATTTAGATTTTGACTTTATCCGGTAACTTCTGTATATTATTCGGCTAGCCATTGACTATAACTTCAATAGGCTTATGTAAACTAGGGTATTTACTGGTTAGTGGTTTTCCGTCGTGTATTTTCGATACGTTCATTAGATATGGTTTTATTAGTATAACTTCATCAACGTTTTTTTAAATATGTTTACCAAAGGCTTATGATCGGTTCTGATCAATACAAGATGTCCCACAATAATCTGGCCAAAACATACACAAGCGAAGACGATAGCTAGTAATTCCTTCTCTATTTGTTCGTAGTTTCCCTCGATGGGCGCAAGTGTCCTTGAGGCATATGCAATGATTTTATTTTGTTGAAACATTGTCGCATCACGACTAGTGCTGCTGCAATCACATTCGATTACGATGGACATACTTTTATCTAAATAGTACAAAGTTAGGATATCTACAACTAAATATTTAAGTTTTTAAATTCTTTTTCTTCATCGGAGGGACCTGTTCCATCGGGGGGACTTCCATGGAACATCATCGTAGAACACTTCTATAGAACATCATATCTGTCTATGTGATTCTTTTAAATATACTTTTCATCGCACCTAAATTTAAAATTGCCCTATTTCATCTCACTATAAAATGCTAGTCAAACCATTTCCATATATCATCTCAATAAACAATCCAAGTCAAACAAGAAGATATTCTCTTCTACAACTACTAAGGATATCTAAATATAATATTATGACAAAACCTTTGCATAACAAATTTTATTATTTATGTAGATAAAAACATGTATTATTAATTGATATTGAGAGACGCAACAAAGCAATTAACTGAGAAAATGTTAAAATTGGTAGCACACAAAAATCCTTTTTGTTGACATGGACCATTTTAATATAATGAACTGAAATAAGGCCGGGACCGAAATAAAATAGTAAATTATTTATCATCGTCATCAATCATCGAATTCTTAGTCTTGGATGAAGCCTTGAATCAACATAATTTTACGGACATAATCTTACGGAAAGTTTTTAGGACTTAAAATAATGGTTGGGCGACTAACACATCACAATCACATAAACAATTTTATGGTAAAATTTGGCTCAAAAGATGCGGTTTTCCGTTTTTACTTATCTATATCAAAATAATCATATTTGCAATAAAAAGCTTAAGAATGAATAAGAGTTCAAATCGCCCTCAATCATTAAGCTCATTAAATTCTGATGTTCCAATATCAATGCTCTGTGAACATCAAATGAAATATCAACCAATATCCGTCAACCTGAAACAAAACGGTAATAAAATTTAATTTCTTAACCTTCAAACCGTTACAATAATTTTCCTTTAAAAAATTTCTTTTTCTCACCAATTAAATGAATTAATCAAAATCGCACACAATCAATAATAACAAGACAACTATTTAGTTTAATTTTTTTGTTGTTGTTATTTTTATCATAATTTGATAATTTCAGATAAATTATTTTTCATTTTTATTTATCTTGTTAAATGTTTTTTTTTTGTATTTTCTTTCTGTTTTTCGTTTTCTTCGATAAAGATAATTTCCTGAAAATTGTTTTTGTTGTTTTTATAGAAAGTATATGTGATCGAATTTACGATAAAAATATTTAAATTTTTTAATGTTTTACATAATATGTTATAATAATTTTTCTTGTTTATTGTGTTACCTACTTACAGAAATTAATATTTTTTTTTATTCGCCTATATATTAAAGTGTTACTTTATTACTGTGATTTGCGGCTTTAAAGTATCACTTTTCAACTATTTATTTTGTCGTCATAGCTACGTCCAAAAAAGTAAAAAGCATTTGTATTTGTTTAAATTCTATGAAAAATAGAAATTTTTATCAAAGCAACCCGCAAATTCAAAATTTCATTATCCAATTAAAATAGTTGTTATCATTTGTTGTCATAGAATTTGGAAAAAATAATAAATATTTTTTCAAAGGTTACTTGTTCCACATATTTTTATTTTAAAATTTATGAAAATTTATAATTTTAATTTAGAATAAACAACTTTTCTTAAAATATTTTGCTTGCGGCGAATAAAAAATAGTATATGATGCACGGACGTAAGCTATTTTGGACTTAATGTGGCTTAAACTCCACATCCGTCCAAAATCTTTAGCTTTACGTCCTAGCATCATAATGTACTATTTTTTGGGTTTAATTTGGCTTGATGAGGAAATTTTTTGTGAAAATGTGATCGTGTTAGTTTTGGTAAAAAACGTTTTTTTAGTCATGTTAAGTGAATATTAAATGTCAAATTACTAATAAAATCGAACTGATAAAGTGATTCAAATGTGAAACAATGGGGAGTGAGCTATAGCAAAATGAAGGAAAGGAAAATAAAAATAAATGGAAGGAAGGAATGATAGAATTATACTGAGTGAGTGGGGTAAAAAAACGAGACCTCTAACTGATACAACAACGACGGAAACATCAAATTTGTTGAAAGAGAAACCTACTGCGAAAACTCAAATTTCATTTTGTGTGAGAAAATGCTCCTTCAAAATTTTTTAACTATTAAGAGGGGTCTTCAAATGTTTACAACTGTTAAGGGGTTTCACCGCAAGACAGTCATATTATTTACCTAATTTAAAAGAGATTAAATAGAAAAAGCCCAGGAGCATGACAAAACTAAGATGATGTATCTTTACGGTTGTGAAATAATCATCAAATAAATCGCACAACTGAGATCTCTTATCTCAATCATCAAATTCATAATAATAACTGAATGAAAATTTTAAAAAAGTACAACCAAAAAATCAAAATTCATCATTCGCTTTAATGTTGTAGCTTAAGATGAACAACATCAAACAACAACAATAGCAAAAAAAATTCAGGAAATAATAATTTTTTTTGTTACTGAAAATTTGTTGTCTTGACCGTCCATTAAAAATCAATCATCAAACCATAAATGGTATTGACTAGAGAGATATTTTTAATGTTGTTGATGTGACCGATCTGTTTTTTTTATGTTTTTGTTTTAAGAGAAAAGACTTTATTCTGATCTTGGTCGATTTCTGTACATATTTTAGTGTACGTGATATGTCAGGTTGTTTTAAATGAAATGAAGGAAGGAGTGGGAAAAGGTAAACCATTACAGTGGTCTAATTTTAAAACAGATCCGAAACCAACGAGTCATTTGCTAAGTTTTGCGCTATTGTTTAGTGGGCACAATTCGAATTGGTAAATTTTTTCCACTTCAAAAATTCTTCGGATTGGATTAGAAGTCTTCTAGAGAACTAATTGTAGGTTTCCCAAAAATTCATTAGATATGTTCGGAGATGAATTCGCTTCTCCAAAGTTTAGTGTAGTAGACCATCTTGTTTGACTATTTTCTTCTAGATTTATTATATCCACTTGAATGATTTAAACTGATCAATTATCACCCTATCGCCCTCAACCATCGTTTTCATCAAAATTCAAACAAAAAAGTAATAAAAATATACAATTTCATCCAAAACGTTAACATAAAAATACAGCAAACATATGCGAATAGTTAATCGCGATTTTGTTGTTATTCTTAAATAAATATAAACACGTGATTTTTTTCTTTAATAATTTATAATTCTCTTGACGAATGAAAAAAAAAAATTATAATAATAAAAAAGCAAAATGTCAAAAAACTTGTTTTAATTTATTTTTTCGTTCTTAAACTTTTGATAACAAAAGAGAAAAAAAATTATAATTTATGTTAAGAATTTGTTATTTTCTTAAATATTAATTGTAATAATTGAAACCGTTATTTTTGTAATTCATTAAAAAAATTTGGTTTTACGAAATTCAAGTATTAGATTACCTCATTTGGGTTTAATTTTTTCATGCGAGGGTGAGCTGATAAAAAGTTGGTGATTGGATTGGCAACATGAGACGAACCAACAATGACAAATATTGTATGATCAGCTTTAGAGGTTCACTCTAATGTTATAGAGTTGTATTTATATGTTGGTCATCAACAATTTGGTTATAGCGTTAGAAACTGAATTATATACACTGTCACGTTATGCACCCTTCGGATTGGCCTGACTCTAAATTCGAAAAACGTTAATGCTCAACCACTTACTTTCTGGATTCGTCCACTAATTCTGTTGTTGTTGTATCGAATTTGGTTATAAGAATTATTTAATAAATGTTGATTGATGACGATGGCTTAAATAATTTAAGTATACAAATCTTACGATGAGATGGCGTGCTTTAGTTAAGATTTAAATTTTTTATAAATATTTTGATGTCTAACATTTAGTTTTTCGCGTGCAATAAGTATTTTCGCAGGTGAAATCTACTATTTGAAATTAATATCTTCTCGTAACTATACATTTTGTTATAACTTTTGTTTATTTTACTGTCAATGCTAATAATTATCATTCAATATTGTCTATCTTATCCTCACCCATTCACATTGTTTCCCAATCTAAACAATTAATCTTTAACTAATTTTCAATAAAAAAAAAAAATTAATTCGTTAACTTTTTCATTTATAAATATTTTGATTAAAGATGCACTCAATTCGTTTCGGTTTATTTAGATTTATGCCAACATCAAATTGTTCTTTTGCAATACGTATAATAATCAATTGTAATCCAAAAACTATGTAAATTTATTTTTCTTTCGATTTTAAATTAGAAATAATAATTTTAATTTGAAATGTTTAGATATACAATTTTTTTTAATTAATTTTAATGTAAACCGAATGGATTAACTTAACATATATATATATTTATGCGCTTATATTTGTTTTGGTTATAGTATGTCTATGTACAACAATAAATATTTAACTATTATTTTATTATTATTCATTTTCACAATTATGAAATGTTATGGAATAAAAACATAAAAATATAAGAATCGTAAACTGTAGTGCGATGACATGTTCGACAGAAATGTTTTCATTATGTTATACTCGTAATCATATCTATTGTGCAAGTTCTAAGATCCAAATATCAATAAACTATGTTGTTTTATTTTTTTTTTTTAAATTTTATGATGTTAACGGATACGTTTCTGTATTTCTCTGTTCAATATTTCGTTAGTGATGAGGTCACGCTGGTTAATACATAATTTCATGGATATGAATTAAAAGACAGCGTCTAGTCAGAATTCTAGTGGTTGAAGGACTTGGTTAACCCCACACTACAAGCAAATTATTTATTTCCTTATTCTATACAAGAATGAATTTTTACTTCGCCACAATTTTGAATTGTGTGAAGTAATGCAATCTATCGAGAAAAAAAAAATCTTACATATCCCAAATTTTGGTTTAGGTAGATTTCATATAAAAATCTACTATTGCAATGGGCTTCATCTCGGAATTTCAGAAAAAATTTTGTGCCAAACGACTATATATGATAAGCGGAGACAAAAAAACAAAAAAAAAAATTTTATATATATATATATATATATATATATATATATATATATATATATATATATATATATATATATATATATATATATATATATATATATATATATATATATATATATATATATATATATATATATATATATATATATATATATATATATATATATATATATATATATATATATATATATATATATATATATATATATATATATATATATATGACTGGTCGTTAAAAACTAAATTTTCCGAGACGCCCCCTAGAAAAATTCTTTGGGGTCAAAAAACCACAACGGCATTATTTTTTTTTTTTAAATCGTTGAAGTTGATTTTTTGAAAAATTCGTAGATATTTTCAAATATCTCATAAAATATGCAGATGTCAAAAAAAATCATAGAACCATTTTTGTAGGAAATTTAATTCTCTACAAAAAAAGTCCATGTCATTTTTTCCCGAAAACGTATAGTTCTCATGATATTTTGAAAATGAACTTGTAAGTTTTCGTAATTTTTAAAAAACATAAAAAATAAAGATGACGGAAAAATCCTAATTTTCTTCTTATGCTATAGAATGAAATGTATAAAAAAATAATCGTGACAAAAAAAATCAAAATTAGTACTTTTTCGTCGAAATTTTCATCATTTGGTTTTACGAGTTTCGAAGAATTTCAAGTTTTATTTCATAATATCATCAGAAATATAGGTTTTAGGAAAAAAATGACTTGGACTTTTTTTTGTAGAGAATTAAATTTCCTGCAAAAATGATTAAGTGATTTTTTTTGACATCTGCATATTTTATGAGATATTAACAATTTTATCAAAAAATAAACTTCGATGATTTTGCGGCACGTGTTCTTTTCACTTAAAAAAAAAAAAATAAAGCCGTTGTGGTTTTTTGATCACAAAGAATTTTTTGGGGGGCGTCTCGGAAAATTTAGTTTTTAACGACCAGTCTAATATATATATATATATATATATATATATATATATATATATATATATATATATATATATATATATATATATATATATATATATATATATATATATATATATATATATATATATATATATATATATATATATATATATATATATATATATATATATATATATATATATATATATATATATATATATAGCTGGACCCGGCCACGCGTTGCAGTGGCCTAGTATGGTTAAATATAAGAATTTAAGAAAACAGAACACACACGTTTCTAATATGTTTAGTTTCATAATGCTTAAGGGTATACAATGTTTTTTGTTGTTCCATTGTCTGTGCAGATATAGAGACTGTCTGGTTTACCGACTCTAGAACATGCAACATATAATTGTCCCTGTGAGAAACAATCGGTATCTAGATCTAAACCACACACTTCTAATGTTTGGTCCTGAGCTTTGTTGATGGTGATTGCAAATGCCAATTGAAATGGGAATTGCAATCTTTTTAATTAAATTGACATATCCGTTAGCATCATAGGTATGAAAGGAATGAGGACATCTTCACTTTTGAAATGTCCAGTCAATACTGTTGATTCTACTACATTGCTCATTAATTTTTTCCCCGGCGAGTCGCGTGTCATTGCAAGGTTTTGTCTGATTGATATTTTGCAACATGATAATTGGCACGTCGAATTTTAATTGCAGAGCCTTCGGTGGCATCACTGGCAGATCAAATAAATGCAAAGTTCTGTTGGATAGTTAACCGCTTCTTCTGCTTCCATGACAGTGTTTTCGGACTTGTGTGTGACTGCCTTGCTTTAAATATAAGACTAAATTATACTGTTAAATTCTTTGTTTGTGCCGCAAGAATGACTCAGCCAATCGTGATTCTTATGATAAGTTTGAATATTTGAAAATATTTTTTCAACTAATTCCCATTTTGACGGCACTAAATTAAAGAAGTTATGAAGCAATAAAATTCGTCCCGAGGTTAGATCAACCGATGCCTTTCTGTCCGCAATTGATATGAGAATATCTCAGCAGATTTATCGTTTTAAAGCAGAATACGCATATTTGTAGTTAATTTTAACCTTTTTACGTGTCGCCACAAAGTAGAGTATTTCAGACAAGCATTTATTTCATCTGCTGGTGTTGATCGAGGAACTACAGGTAATGTTTGTCCGAAATCTCCTGCAAAAAATATTAATGCATTCCCAAATAGTCTGGTATTTTAACGCAAATCTTGCAAAGATCGATCAAGAGCTTCAAGCGATTTTTTGTGCGCCAATGTGCATTCATCCCAAATAATAAGTTTACATTTTTGCAATATTTTTTTTCCATTCCGGATTCTTTGCAAATGTTCTATGTAGCAATTGTTGTTCAATGGCAATTTCAAAGTGAAATTATCAGTTCTTCCACCTGGTAGCAATGTCTCAGCTATGCCGGACGACACAAATGCTAAAGCGCTATGTCATTTTATGATTGAATTGCTGCTAGAATTAGACTGATTAGGAACGTTTTGCCAGTTTTTTCTGGCGCATCCAAGACAAAGATTCCTACAACCCCGTTATTAACATTTTGCATTAGTTGGTCGTAAATGGCTTTTTGTTCAAACGTTAGCTTTTTAATATTTGAATACATATACGCAAAAAGATCATCCGTGTTGTTATTTTGTTCACGATGCAATTCTACTTCGAAGGAAGATGCAGCAGCAGATCGATTCGGTGATGTCATTCCTTATTGATTGAGAACTTTGTTCGCGATATTTGAGCACAAATATTCAATCGTTATCATCGCTTCGTTATAAATTTCTGTCGTGAAATCTTGGAAAATTAGCATTTTCCTTGTATATACGACGTAAAATATCTTCAGCCATGTGTGATTTGTATTTTTCCCATAACTCTGTTGTAGTTGAAGGAGAGCAGGTGGTCAATATGATATGCATTTCTGTGACGGTCGTTCTCCAATAAATTCAAAGCTTGACATCCAATGTGTAACTCCGTTGACAACTCTCAGTTGCTGAAAAGACATAGGATCGGGCATCTTTATCAATAACATGCGAAGAAAGAAGCATTCATCTTGATTGGGATGTACGGTGTACAGTCTGCCTATTGAAGTACAAAGATATGCCGAGTGTGCTGCGACTCGCTCCCCGCGTTTGTGCAATCACACTTACTTATTTTGCTGATCCGTGTTTATCGGGAAAAATATCTAGTAAAAACTGTATGTTGTTCAGTGTCTTCTTCTTCCTTGCCTTTTTTCTTTTACATCGAATAAAAATATAAAAATTTCCTGGTTCTCTCGTCATAGACCTCCAGGGTTGGTTGGTAAATTGGATGTTTGTATGTTGTTTAGTGTAAAATATTTTATTACAGTTTGTTTAAAGGAGAACATTTTAAAATTAAATTTAGGGACGGAGGACATTCTTGCTTCAAAGGAAGACAGTCCAAGACAGTCTAAGACAGTCCATATTAGATAAAAGAATCTATGGGCTGATCACTATACAAAACTAATCGATTAAATTAAGCATGAAGTAAAACTCGACCATAAAATTGTGTGAATTGAGAATAAAACAGGTGAGACACTTCTACTTGTTGACAGTCTTCGTTATGAAACATATACAGCTAAACCCGTCTGAATTCAAATGCAAAATTTTGTCCAAATTTCAACGGAATCTGTCTAGAGACTACCTGTTTTGTACTATCGAACATTTACATATTTTTTTATATAAGTAATAATTGTCACTTTGTTTATAGTGACAATTGAATCTTCTTGCATTTGAAAAAATGCACTAATTCGTTTTTTTTCGATGAAATCTGGTATTCAAAAAAATTATCTCTTCCATTCGGTGGGGAAGTTTTTGGAATAATATACAATAGAACCGATTTCCATGCAATGGGCAACAATGAAATAGAACATTTTTATGTATATAAATGTACGTATGTATATAAATGTATGTATATGTGATGAGTGGAATAGTGGAACACACTGGTGATACAATTAACATCCAAGAGTGCTTGGTGACAGCCTACATCCCTATATGGAGCACATATGGCTAAAAAAAAACTATATAAAAACCTTTCTGAATTTGAATGCAAAATTGTGTCCAAATTTCAAATGAATCGAACCAGTACTTTCCGAGATTACCTATTTTGAACAAACGAGCATTTACATTTTTATTTATAGATATATATATATATATATATATATATATATATATATATATATATATATATATATATATATATATATATATATATATGTATATATATATATATATATATATATATATATATATATATATATATATATATATATATATATATATATATATATATATATATATATATTGGATTTCGCTGATGATAACTTTTTACGTAAATGTAGCTTGAACGATAGTTTTGGTGTCTGTTCTATTCCAAGATATACGTACGATAAGAATATTTCGAGTTCGGTACCCTGGAAATGCCAACGTTCGTTTATAGATCTTCTTCCACCTGCACCAAAAATCATCACTTTAGATTTGATTAGATTTATGGTAAGATTCCACAAGCTGTAGTATAGTTCAAGCGACTTTATCATCTTACTGAGAGTTTCGGGTGAATCAATCATTTAAAAACAACGCAAACAATAGAGGACTTAAAATAGAACCTTTTTTAACTCCTACATTGGTATTGAACCAAGATGAAACCATTTCCCTGTCCCAGACACATTACTGTGTTTTCATATAATTTACGGATGGTATTGACAAACTTGGGATGATATGCCTTCATTGTGAAGCTAGTAAAACATTGCGTCTCTATCCACACTATCAAATGCTGATTTGAAATTCACAAAGAAGGGTACAGTTTTCTTTTTGGCTTCGAACAATGAATCTTAATGATGCTGGCTAGGGAATATATGCAATCCATAATTGAATAAACTTTTCTACACCCCGCTTGACATTCATTCCATATACCAAATGATTCAACCCATGACTCAAGCCTCTGTAATAAGACACCTGTAAAAAGTTTGGCTACAGCATCCATGAAAGAGATGCCTCTATAATTAGCAACAACATCTACATTTCCTTTCTTATGTTACGGAAAAATAATTGATCTACGAAATGAGTCTGAGAATTCATTATTCGAAAATATTCTATTGAACACATTTTTCAGTTTTTCAATGTATGAAATCGGAGCATTTTTATAAAATTCATAGGGTATTCTATCAAAACCGGGTGCTTTGCCATTCTTTGTGCAAGGTTAGTAAGATCTCGTCGATTGCAATGTCCTCATCCAAGAATGTCACACTAATTTGTGGCTCTGCATAATGTATGGTTGAAACTGAAGGTAGTGAATTACTAAGCGATTTAAAATTAGTCAGGAGGTCAGCCATTCCAATATTGTTGCCACAGACCAACTTTTGGTTACGAATTTCTTCAGTGCTAGACCCCATTATTTGGAATCTTTCACATTACTAAGTTTGTCTACCAACTTTTGGTCATACTCTTGCTTTTTCCTAGTAACACCTCCTTGTACTTGGAATTAGCACTCAAGTATAAGCTACGAATGTAATTTGATCCTTGCTTACGGTACAAGTTTAGCAACTTAAATGACGTCTCCCTTGCATTCCAGCATTCAAAATCAAACCGTTTAGATTTGAAACTTTTATGAACGTTCAGTGGTAGCACCCCTGAGTTGCAGTTGCTTGACTCATAAATAATGTTTGTCCAAGAAGCGACGTTGGCATTTTCCATTTCACCCATTTCATTTTCATTCCACCCCATTAACGTATACTTTTAAAACTATCGGCATATGATCAGAAAAAGTTTCTTTATTTATACAAAAATCAAAATTCAGGTTTAAGAATTCCATGGGTACGCAACAGAAGTCATTTACCGATGATCCCAATACACCAACGAAAGTAAGTTCTCCCTCAGAATCACACTTGTTGCAGTTAAGATAGGTTGGAATAAAATTATAAACGGTTTTGCTAAATTTGTACTGAATTACATCAATATTTCCTATCCGTAGTGTTTATACTCATTGCATCATTCAATAATTTGGAGATGCTCTGCCCAAACAATTTATCTAATCCATGTAATTGGTTTGTGTCTTCCGGAATTAAATAGCCACCATTTCGACGAAAATGGGTACCCTCCACCTACTAAATGAACTCCACGAACTTGATCTTTGGCTTTTGCATTTACGTTTATTAAATATTTTTTTATTCCTCTCTCTCATATTTTTAGAGTAATCTCAATTTTTTGAAATTTTAGTTCCCTTTAAACATTTTCCTTTCGCTAAAATAGCACCAAGTTGATCTGCACTTGACATTTTTACCAATACAATATTTCTATGCTGTGGTCCTATAAAATTCATTCGCACAATATTTAAGTTTTCTACCGCCATCACGCGTTCACAAAACTTGCTTACATTTTCAACTATACTTGGATTATGGTTTGGAATTCCTTTGAAGATCAGATTATAACGTCGTTTAACATTTTTTAAGCGTTCAATTCTTTCTTCCAAATCACTTCCGCGTTTCGATAGTTGCTCTACCATATTTTTTAGCATTTATTTTTCTGCACATATGCTCTGGAGTTTTTTTCTGCAGATCCTCTTTCGTTGCAACCTGTTCTAGCTTGTGGTTAATATTAGTAAGTTATTAATGGAAAATATAGTAGAGTACCAAATACTAATAATTATATTTATTAAGGGGGTGGAAATGAGAAGGGGTAAAAACAAAATTTAAAACCCGGTCAAGTGGGGTGTCATTTGAAAGAGCGCCAAAATTAAGAAACATTACAATTATTTTTTAGAATTTTGCGATGCACAGTTTTTGGGTTATTGTCAAAAAAGTGCAACAAAAAGTTGACCTCCCCTACGTTTCTTCGTTGATTGACAGAAAACTTTGAAAAAATTCATAGAGATAGGAAATTTGATTTTGTTTGTTTGTTTATGGGATGGGAGAGGGGAAGGGCGAAAAAAGGTTTTTTGACCCATATGAGCCATTTGGAAGAGTACCAAAATTATGAAACATTAATATTTTTTTAGTATTTGGCGATGCACAGTTTTTGAATTATTGTCAAAAAGTCCTAACAGAATTGATTCATTCCTTAGCTACCATAAAAAGCTATGGATAACATTTAACCTAAAGTAATCCCAAGTAACAATTTTGCTCTAAAACAGTTTTAAAAGCGCTCCTAGAGCTATTTATAGAGCTACCAGCTCCGAGTATTGCTCTAACAGCGCTTATAGAACTGTTATAAAGCTTCAATAGAGCAAAAGTGCCCCTCTTAGAGCTAGTTTTTAGCTGTATAACAATATATTTTGACTCTTTTATAAAGCCCTTTGCTCTAAATAACGTTCTTAATAGAGCAGTAAGCAGCAAACAAAATATATTTGTCTTAAAATGGAATCATTTTACACCATCAAAAATTTCGTCATCAAAATATTGAAACGAAAATTAATTTCGAATCGGTTCGAACGATGTTGGACGAATCCATTATTTATAAATAAATAACTAAATTTTTAATGGTGATTGATTTAATAAAAATAACAGAAATATTTATTTGAAAATTTGGTTGATAAATACAGAATTGCTTATGCAATTTTATATTTATCGTGTAATTTATTACGATACCTACAAAAATCAAAATGGGCCACTAAAATATATAATATTTATTTTCATTATTTATTATTTATTAAAAATTAATATTTTAATTTGGTAACCAAAAGTTGTATTTTTCATTTTCTTTAAGATAAATTTAATTCTTTTAGCATTTATTTGTCGAAAATCCCTCACTTTTCATCTGTAAATAATAAAAATTCGATTTTAATTTATTGGCATAAAATATAATCCAACATGGACGGTATAATTTTCCTTTTTCCCAAACAAAATATGGACGACTTCCCAGTAAAAGTGTTATACCAGATTTACTAGTAACTTACTATTAACGCGTTATAGTAACAAGACCAAGACAAACCCAAGACCGCGCGAACAAAATGTTCCACCTCGTCTTGTATAACATGTATAGGGTTTGTCTGGTAAGACGTGTCTTTAGTTTGTCTGGTCAGACATGTCTTTAGTTTGTCTTGGTAAACCTAAATCGTGTAACCACCTTGATATAGAATTTGGAATTTTTGTAAATAAAATACATTTTAATAATTTTGTTTAAGTTGTTTATTATCTGTAATAAAATAAATAAATATAAATATAAAAATATTTCTTAATTATATATTTAAAATAATACTATATATACAGTTATTAATTATCATATATCAATCTGAAAAAATAAAATGGGGTTAAGCTAAAAGAATAACATATATAATGTTTTAAAATTTGAGTATTTACTTATATATAAATATAGGTACTTACGTTTACAATTCGCTTAATTATATTTAAAAAATTTAAATATGATTAATAACTTTAATTATAAATTCACTTTATTAAAATTCGACATAATATACATAAAACGTAAAAACACAATTGTAAATTGTTCTCATATAATAGTTTCGATCTTTTTCGTATGTGCGTATAAGCAGTGGCACTATAAGAGATATATGCCTCTCTCACTTCCACTAACGCACTCTTATGAATGATAACAAACTAAAGACGTGTTATACTAGTAACAAAAAGTTTAGTGGGTTGTTGTTATGCTTTAATTATACCATATTAGAGCATTCCATAAATATTTGCATGTATTAATTCTATAATAGCGCTCTAATACAGCACTCAGCTCTATATTAGTGTAAACCTATACCATCGATGTGTTTAAACATTGATATAGAGCTCTGATATAATTTTTAAATTTTACTTTGACGTTTATCAAAATATCATTCTCATGCAAGAATTTTGTGTCGGTATGTCTGTTGATTTGATTATTTAATTATAAAAAAGTTTTAATTTACTAATTTTTGATTTACATTTTTAGAATAAAAAATAAAAATAAATTTGGATAAAAAGATATACCAAAATGTCATTCAAAATTATCCAGGAAATGCAAAAAAAAGGATATTTTCTTGTTATAATACCAGAAGCGTTTGAAGAAAATGGTGTGTTTTGGTACCCACCATCAACAATCAGCACAAAACAACGCAATGTAATTGTTAAAAATGCATTTGCAAAACCCAATAAAATTGCATGGGTGGCTCGGCCTTGTATTGTGAAAAGAAAAAACATAAAAAGTTTTGAAAGTGCTGAACAGTATGAAGAAGAGCTATTGGCGAAAAATGTGACGACAGCGTCAGAAGGTAATCCTGATAGTGATAGCCAACCAACACCTAGGAACAAAAAAGCACACACCTCCAGATCACCACAGCCAAGTTTTGAGCAAATAGCCCAAGAATGCTTGAGTATTGAGAGGGATGCAAACCCAATTGTTATAAACGACATAACATTTCAAAATAACAACGTATCAGACATAATGCAATTAGATAATAATACTATGTATAATGATAATAACAATTATAGTATTTATGGTTTAAAAGATATAAAATTAGATGAAATTCTATTGAATCAGGATAATATAATCAGGATAATATAAAACAAAATCAACAACTAATAATAGAACTTGTGGATTCATTTTTTAAAAGGTCCTTCCTAGCCGAATGCTCATGGACTGAAGCCTCCACATTACATGAAGAGGGTAAGATACCCTTCCGATTATTTCAGAATGTTATCTTATGTTTTGCCAAAATAATAATGAACGCCGATCCTAATTTCTCTTTGGCGGCAACCCAGAGTTTTTTCAAAAGTATATTACGGAACTCAACAAGGTTTTTGAGTCAAGAGAATAAGCAGTGCAGAAAATCTTCGCAAAGACACCGGGCGAAATCAAAAGAAAAGCCACAAAAAGATTGAATGATAAGAATAAAATACGTATTTTTAGTTTTATTTTGAATTAAATTTTTTTTTATTATTTTTAAATTACCATGAATTTTATTTAAATTATTTTAATAAATGAATTATATTTACAATTTAATTTAAAGAACCTTTATTGTGTGATTAAGTGGAATAAAAAGTACACTAGTGTTACTATAAGGAACAGCAACTAGTTTACATTTAATATCAGTCAACTTATAAAGTGCTTCTGCATTTTCATCCAATAGAGAAAAATATATATTTAAACGTGATGATTTAATAGGTGTTGAAAAGAAATCGACACTATTCTTTAAGGCCTTGCCTTTGATTATGATTTGATTATTTTTAAACATTATATTATGAACTCCAACAACTTCGTTATCTTTAGATAAAAACCATTTGTTAGACATATCATTGCTTAAGGTAAATTCATTCAAATCGATTTTGTTATACGTTCCATCTCTATTCTGTGGTCCCAATTTCGGATCTTTTCTTTTCTCGGGTTGGTATTTATATGTTCTACTAATTTCTCCAATCTTTTTGACCGCTTGAGCCAATAGATTATTTCCAGTTCGTAGCATTAGTTTTATTAAAAATAATTTATTTTCAAATATATATGAGTTAAAAGTATCTAAATTTCCAAATCGGGAAACTTCGTCAACCAGGTGACATAAGTTGTGGACGTTGCTTGTAATTGATCCATGCTTGTAAAGTTCCATGTATCGCTCTACATAATATTCAAGTAGTGCCCTAGCGAGTGGGAGAAACATAACATATGTTTCGGATGAACATATAGTAATAGCACAAAAAAAAGATAAAAAATGCTCATATGCGTCGTATCGTAAGAAGTCCTTTAAAATAACAATACCCAAATATAATAAAAACGTATGGTATTCAGTACCTTTCCAGTGTGGTAAACATTCTAATCCTCTTACAGTTCGGTGGATTTCTAATGGCATTTTGAATTGCTTAAGCTTCTGAGATATACTCTGAATATCTGCTGCAGAAAACCTTATATCAGTTAATTTGAATAATCCATTCGTCCACCCTAACAAACATTTTTTCATTATTCCTATAAAAGTATTGAATATTAATGATTATTTTTTAAAGATAATATTAAATTACCAAGGTCTATTAGATGCAATGAATCGCCAACAGGAAATTGCTCAATTGTTCTAGAGGCGAACATAGTTTATGATGAGCTCCATAAATTTTATCACGAAATCCCTTATCTGCTCTTTTACTGCAATCAGTCCTTAAGAAAACAATACGGTTTGAAATATATTCTCCTACCACAGTGCATTTCAAACATCCATGCTTTCCATTAAAATTATGTCGAATTCTTTTTGCCACAAAAATTTCTCTAAACACGCCCATTTTTGATCTAGATCAAGTTTTTTTGACATAACGTATTCTATTTGACAAAAAAAAGTGATTTTTTTTTGCCCTAAAAACTTTTGTTTGAATCTAGATTTTTAGCTAGAGCAAGCATAAAATACAATAAAGAATACAAATACATTTAAAAAATCTGTCAAAATTAGTAAACAAACAAAACAAAGATATATCTGACTTTTTGTTAATACCTTTAATATATGCTCTGGCTGGTGAATCACAAATAAAACATCTGATACTAACTTTTATATGGTATCCTCTAATCGTTAAACCATTTTCTAAAAGATCTATACATTCGTTGACAAACTGATCTAAATATTTTTTTAGTTCTACTGGTTTTCCTTTTCCACAATAGATGCCGATCACCATAGGTTTGAAAAATTCAATTTCATTAATTGAAAACAGTATTGGCCAAAACTGTATTTGTGAACTTTTGTATAACGGCAAACCATCAATATTTATATTTAATGAAATGTTTATAGGTTGGTTTAAAATATCATCGAAGTACTGCCTTAAGCAAAACTCTAAACCCTGATGCCAATAAAATCCATCACCAATCGAAATATAGCAGGTTGAAAGAGGTGTTTCCAATAAAGTACGTGGATCGCTGGGGATGCTACCTTCGGGAAACACTTTAATCAATATTTTCATTAATTTTTTTAAAGCCTGGTGTCTTATGTTGTTATCCAAAGCCCACAATTTTAGTTCCTCTTTAATATTGGTTTCTGTTTGTTCTTCTTCTTGCGTGGAGCCATAGTTTTCTTCAGTGTCAAACTCCGTCTCTCTATCGGCACTTATATATTCATCCTCAACGATATCAGGATCAGTTGACACATTTAACGGCATCACAACTTCAAATTTAGCTTTATTTTTATTTAATTTTTTTTTGTAGCTACTACTAGATTTATATTTTTTAAAAAGTTTAAATGTTGACATTTTTAAATATAGTTATTATATTTTTTGTAGTAATTTATTCACACACAACAAAAACCTATCAACATTTATTTTATTTGACGTTTGATTTGAACGAATGATTAAACAGTTTTCAAATATACTATTTTAAAGCAAAAAAATAAGAAGCTCTTAATGTGCTTTAGTAAAGCTCCTTTTCAGTATAAAATTTTTCTAGTAGAAACATTTTATTCTAAAAATATTTAGCTCTATATGATAATCAAATCTAGATCTAATTGTGACTATACACCATACTAATAGAGCTTCAAGCTTTAGAAGCAAATAGAGGTAAAAGCATAATAAAATAATGTTTAAGAGCAGCATAAATTTATTTAAGAGCTGAAAACTGTAAATAATTCTATTATAAAGCTATTGGTCTCAATTTATTAGTATTAGAGCTGTAATGGAGCTCACTGTTGCTATTAGCTCTGAAAATTGTTACTTGGGATATTATTTCGGTCTAAAAGACCGAAATATTACATTCATGAGCTCAAAGTGAAATTCTTACACCCACTTTTTTTGACATTTCTCAACGTTTTCGGACCTCCTGAAACTAAAAAAGCAAAAAAAAATGTATTTCTGTCTGTAGGCCGGCCGTCATTACCTGCGCTGCAGGGAAAACCGCTGGAGGGATTTCAAAAATCTTATTTTCTAAAAATAGGTATACTCAAGAGACAGGTCCGAAAAGACGCTGTGTTCGATAACTGTACCGGAAGTGTGTCAAAAAATCATTATGTGTGTCAAAAATAGCAAATTTTCATATTTTTGGCTTAAAAAACGGTTATTTTAAGTGATTACAAGTAGGAACATTAAATTTGGAGAAATCTTGATGGTAGGGATTGGTATGTGAGAACAAAAACTAGATTATTGCATTATAAGTTTGTCAAAAAAATGTTGTCAAGTGTGTCAAAAGAAAGATTTTTATTTATTTTTTTACCCAATTTTTTGGAAAAAAATAAAATTGTTTGTTTGAAATTAAATTTTATTATTATTATTGAGAATTATAAGTTTGTCAAAAAATAATGTCAAGTGTGTCAAAAAATGATTTCATTTATTTTTTAGCCAATTTTTTGGAAAAAAAAATGTAGCTGTTGTTATATCGTAAATGTAATTGAATATGAAATTGGACATGGAAATTTTTGAATTTGTTATAGTTTTTGAAATATTTTTGGAATTTTGAAAAAGTTTGTATTTTTGATTTTGTAATAATTTTTGCAATATTTTTAGAATTATGGAAAAGTTTGAATTTTTAAGAATTTTTGGAATATTACCGGAATTTAGAAAAAGTTTAAATATTTAATTTCATTCTAATTTTTGGAATATTTTTGGAATATTGAAAAAGTTTGATTTTATTTAATTTAACAATATTTTTGGAATTTTGATTATAATTTTCCGGCAACGTATTGATGTTTCGTGTTAGTTTTGTAATAAATTTTTAAACAGAGATTAAAAATACTTGTACTTTAACAAAAAGTTATGTTTGATATACATCGCTGCCCAAAACTAAAAACCATGTCCTCATGAAAGTTTTTTTGCCGAAAACTATATCAAAATCCTTAACCCAGACCGAAGTCTTGATATCTCAGAGCAGTGAGATTTCAGCCCCTCCATATTTTTTTTATATCATTTCGATCAATTTAGACGAGATTGACATTTACTATTGATATTTACGATGAAACATGTATTTTTTATATGTCTATGGTCTGGCAATATAAACACTTTACAACACAACTTTATGTTAATTATTTTGATATTGTGTTCTTTACATTCACGGAACCCTTGACGAGCGAATTTTATTCGTACTTGTCTGAATTTTTTTATGTTTGTTGGCAGCATACAGCATTCGTTCGTGAATGAATTTTGATGACACTTTGGAAAAAGGTGCAAATATGTATGGCAAGAAACTGATTAGATTTTGGCCGATAGTGAATAAAGTGGGGGGGGGGGGGGTGTCCCAAACGCCTGTGTTTTTGAAAGCTCAATAACATCTGTACCTGATAATTGAATTGGATGAAACTTGGTACATAGGCATTTAGTACGGCTCACAACAGTTCTGCATCAACTTCCGGTTTTTCACTTCTGGTAAATATTTTTTTTATAATTTTTTGAAGTTTTTTCAGTGTCTTTATGCACACTACAGCCTACCATAATGAAGTGATTATGATGAAACTTATGGAAAAGGTTTCAATTAGTGTGAGAAGATAATTATCATCTTTGGGATACATTGATCAAAGTAGCTGGGGGTCTACCATACAACTGCACACTTCATTCATTAATCAATTTTAGTGATACTTTGAAAAAGATGGAGACTTAAATGACAAAGAACTGATTAGTTTTTGGACAATATTGGGATAAGTGGTAGGGGCCTCCTATTTACTTACTCCTATGTACTGTGTCATCATTTTTTCAGTGTTTGTTGGGAGCATACAACATTCGTTCTTGAATGAATTTTGATTAAACTTTGGAAAAAGATGTAAAGCATTTAGTACGCTTCACAACAGTTCTGCAACTGCCGGTTTGTCACTTCCGGTTAAATTTTTTTTACTTTTTCTCGTACAACAGAATTTATGTTTGTTGGGATAATGCTGCTTTCTTTAATATTTTTATAATTAAAACTACGCGAAATCTACAACATTGGTTAGCTTTTAATCAAAGTATTTGATGGATATTAGCTCACTATATATCCAGAACACTATGTTTCCAGAGCTGTGGTGAAGTCAGTCTATGCATCAGCGTCACAATATGTATCAATATAAATTACTTTGTATGTATGTTCCACACTCAAACTTTACAGAAAAGAAAAATATACAATCGAATGAAGTAAACGATTACAACGAGTAACTCGAGTGAGTTTGAATCCTCAAGTTAGTAAATCAAACTTACGGTTGGTAAAACAGTTAAAAACTACAAGAAAAACTTCATTGCTCTTCGTCTTTTGTGTGGAGTCCCGCATGTTCCAATCCATTGGCGGACACACTAATCAATTACGCCACCGAGGCCATGACTATTTCGAAGTTTAAGCTGCATCATCTACTTATTTATTTACTTAAGTTGAATTTCTCTACTGTCATTAGACAGTTGTGTTTTTGGCATTGATGTGTTAACAATCTTCAAATGTCGCTCATCCGCATTAATTTCAATTCAATTCAGAAAGTTTTTCTCTGGTTGGGTTTCTTTTGAAAACTTAATTTAATCAATTATTTTATTTTTTGTATGCATGGGTCAGTTTTTGTTTCATTCATTGTTTAAACTTTTGAGTTTCGGGTACGTACTCCAGTTCTTGTTATTGACATACGAGCTAAGTACACGTACGTCAACTAACGATCCGTGATCTTCTTGTGTACGGAATGGTTCAATTGTTTCCTATTATGTGTTTCTGAGTATTTTAACTCTTTAGCGAAATATGTCAAAATGATTTTTTGACACCCTAAACGATTTTTTGGCACACTTACAATTCAGTGTTCGAGCTCCAGATCTTGTATATAGCTAGAAACTATTAACATGGTTAATAGTTTAAGGTTCTGTCAAAATACTCTATAACCAAGATCGAGGTTGCTATTGTTGACTGAATAGAGTTCATCCACCAGCATTCCTAAGATATCACCTTAGCTAGTGACATCTCACTGCTATTGCCGTTGGTATAGAATATATGATTTGGAAACCCTCGGGATGATTATTAAAACATTTTTATTTTCCTTAAATTACGTTCCCATGGTAGATTAGTTATTTATTTTCCTGAAAAAATTTTGTTTAAATGTACTAATTTTACGCTTATTGAAATCGTTATAAACATTTACGTAAGACTACAAATAAATGATTAAAAATTTCCATAGGTCTCATATTAATTTACAATCAGCATTAATTTGTCATTTTCGTATTTTGCGATATTTGTAAAATTATTCAAATAATACAAAATAATTCGTACTTATCACTGCTTGGGTTTTATGAAATCATTTTGTCAGTTGATTTAGTTACTGCGCTAATGACATTGATGAGTACAAGTTCATGTTTGTACTTTTTAGATAAAGTTGTAGCGACCAATATTTTATTTATTGTTAGGTTAAGTTTCATCGTAGGCTATAGTGTAACGAAATATGGTTGGTGTCTTGGCATTGAATTAGTTCATTTTCGATTCACCCCATGCAGTTTATCAACGATTAGAAACACAAAATTATTCATTATATCTATATCTACCTCCTACCTTCACAATGACAATTTGTGAGAAATTGTAAATTCATTTCGCAATAAATTGAACAAGAATTTGTTATAAGTTTTATTTAAAAATAATAATATTATTATATTAAGTTAACAGAAAAATCAATCAATAGTAATAAAATTGATTATTAATTGAGTAAATATTTCTGTAAAACATAGTTTCTTGTTTCTTATTTAATTTTTTTTTAATAAAATTGTTAGACATACAGACTCACTAATAAAAAAATTAAATTTGA
The DNA here is from genome assembly GCA_963693315.1 of Diogma glabrata. Lineage (NCBI taxonomy): Eukaryota > Metazoa > Arthropoda > Insecta > Diptera > Cylindrotomidae > Diogma > Diogma glabrata. Next base: position 7,722,917 of record OY856188.1, read on the forward strand.
ATAAAATATTTTAGTTTTGTTGCTTTGATCAGCAAAATAAGTTTTGGCAATCATATGACACCGCGATGTGAGAGTAAAACTTTAAATGCAGTTAATATCAGATATTAGAAAGGAAGTTGTTCTTGGTGAAGGTTGCAATAAGGGATTAGATTCATATTTTAAAAATTATTATTGAATCCTTTAACTATTAAAAATTGGGTTAACCCATGCAGGCAGCCCCCAGAGTTGACCAAGGGGCCAGGCCCGGGCCAGTACTGGGAAGCCTAGATTCCGCGTACCTGTATTGGCCCATGCCTGGGCCAGGCTGTTTAACCTAGCCTTGGCCATGCCAATGATTACCCAGACTCGGGTCAAGACTGGTTGACCCAGCCTTGGCCATGCCTCTGATTATCCGAGCTTGGGCAGAGTCTGGGTAGCCCAGCCTTACCATGTATTGGGAACCCGGGCTTGGGCCAACACTGGTTAACCCAGTCTTGGCCATGCCTATGATTATCCGAGCTTGGGCCGAGTCTGGGTAACCCAGCCTTGGCCATGCATTGGAAACCCGGACTTGGGCCAAGACTGGGTAACCCAGCCTTGGCCATGCCTCTGATTATCCGAGCTTGGGCCGAGTCTGGGTAACCCAGCCTTGGCCATGCATTGGGAATCCGGGCTTGGGCCAAGACTGGGCAGCCCAGCCTTGGCCATGCCTCTAATTATCCGAGCTTGGGCAGAGTCTGGGTAGCCCAGCCTTGGCTATGCATTGGGAACCCGGGCTTGGGCTAAGACTGGGTAACCCAGCCTTGGCCATGCCTCTAATTATCCGAGCTTGGGCAGAGTCTGGGTAGCCCAGCCTTGGCTATGTATTGGGAACCCGGGCTTGGGCTAAGACTGGGTAACCCAGTCTTGGCCATGCCTCCGATTATCCGAGCTCGGACCGAGCCTGGGTAACCAGCCTCGGCTCTTCAACAGGGACTCTAGCTTAAGCCGTTCGGTCACATACGGCGTGATTCGAGTATTTTCGTTCAGCGCCCCATCGGCAGCCATACTTGTTTTTATTATGTTTTTTGTCAATCCGATTTTCAGTTCAGTGTATTTTTCAGTGTATTTCAGTCAGTGTATTTTTTACGATAAGCTTTCAAGACACACTTCTTTTACTATTTACTACTGTTAAAAGTAATCATGTCTGCTGCATACCTTAGAGTTCAAAGGTGGCGTGTCCTAAATAAAGCAAGAAAAGTTAAAAATAAAAAAAATTATTCAGTGAACAGGCAAAGTTTAAATAATCCAACCATAAACCTCAGCTCTATAAGTAAGGTTAGAAGTGGTACAGACTTGAGTAATTTACAAGCGTTTGATAGTAATAATTTGAATAATGATAATAAGATAATAATAATGATTTTAACAGTACTAGTAATAGTGACTCTGACAGTAATAGTGATAATGAATTAAAAGGTAGTAGCGGTGATTCCGTGAAAAATAACAATTGTGATCAACTTCCAGACGATGCTGCATATAGTTCTGCACAGCATCATAGTGAAGTGACAACGAAAAAAACATTAAGTGAGAAACTCCGCTGTTGGACATTAAATAATTTAAATATACTAACATTAAACGTCGTAACAGAATTATTGACAATATTGCGAGAAGGACACGAAGATTTACCTAAAACTTCGAAGCAATTATTGAAAACGAAACACTGTCGTCCGATGAAGTCATTTTTAAGCAAGCGTGAAACCAGTGGCAGTTATATTTATATTGGGATAAAAAATGTACTTGAAAAAATAATATCTCCTGATGTTTATAGTGAAAAAACAATGACAGTTCAGCTCCACATTGATGGGATTTCAATTTATCACAACTCTTTAATTCAAGTATGGCCAATTCTCTTAAAAGTTTACCATCGTGATTATGAAACTAAGCCTGTAACTGTCGCATTGTATTGTGGTGACTCCAAGCCTTACTCTGCAAAAAATTATCTCAAAGATCTTGTAAATGAAGCAAATAAATACATTTCAAACGGAATAGTTTTGAATGAAATTAAATACACATTTAAAATATTTTGTGTCCTTGCCGATTCTCCAGCAAGAGCTTTTATTAAAGCAATAAAACATCCGGGTGGCTTTTTTGCCTGCGGAAGATGTACTGTCGAAGGCATAACAAAAAATCATAAGCGGGTTTATCCTAAAACAAACTGTAATTTACGAACTAAAGAGTCATTTATAGAAAAACATCAACCAGAACATCATTTGGAGAATTTTAAGACTAAATTGTCAAAATTAAAAGAGTTTGATCCTGTTCGTGACGTCGTCCTCGATTCAATGCATTTACTCTACCTCGGAGTAATGAAAAATTTACTGGAAAAATTGTTAGTAGTGAAAAAACACTATGCTCGTCTGAAAAAACCTGAGGTCAAAATTTTGAGGAAGACAATGCAATCGATAGCATTAGATATTCCAGTTGAGTTCGAGAGAAAACTTTATGATATTGACCAAGTTTCCAAATGGAAAGCGACTCAGTTTCGATTTATTTTACTTTATATTGGACCAATTATTTTCAAAAATGTGTTATCTGAAAATAAATATAGACATTTCTTATTATTATATATCGCTTGCCGAATTTTGAATGATGATTTGAATGCAGTTAGATACGCTGAATACGCTCAAGATCAGCTGAGATTATTTTTTAATTTGTTGCCATCTGAATACAGCGAAGATGCGCAAGTATTAAATATGCACAATTTAATACACATATCTGACGATGTTTGTCACTTACAAGTTCCCTTAAGTGAAATATTGGCATTTTGGGGTGAAAATTATATTGGTTTGTTTAAGCATCTGGTGAAATCACCTTATAAACCACTGACCCAAATTGCAAACCGCTTTGATGAATTAGAATCGGCTGATCAAGTAAAAATAATAAAAAAAAATAATTTATGTGAGTGCATTTATGGAAATGTCATTGAAACTATTAGTTTTGATTATAAGCAATACATAATAATTGAAAAAGTTAAATTCCGTGGTATTACTCTTACCAGCAAACATCCAAACAATATAATTCAATTGAACAATGATAAAATATTTGTGATACATGGGCCAACCCTGGTATTAAAGCTTGGGCTAGTCCTGGCATTAGAGCATGGGCCAATCCTGGGAAGTAAACATGGCCCAGTCCAGGCATTAAAGCATGGGCCAGCCCTGGTATTAAAGCATGGCCTAGTCCTGGCAAGCGAGCATGGCCCATCGTTTTCACTCCAGACTTATACCAGGACTGGGCCAAGCCTGACTTACAAGCTTGGCCCAGAGTCCTTCATAGTTAGGCCAAGCCTGGGCCGAGCTTGGGCCCGTGGTACTTTCCTCTATGGGAATATATAAAGACAGTCCAAACAATATGGTAATAACTGTGAGTTAAGAACTAGTCTGAAAAGGATGTAATCTTATCATTCCTTATTACTATCATTCACTGCCAAACCTTCTTCCGTCTTACTGGACTGGACGATATAATAGTTTTAAACCGTCTTTCGATTAAATTTTTAAGCAGAATGAAGAAAATTCTATATTTAAGTTGTGTCAAAATCTTATACAAATGGGCGAAGTTTTGTTGTAATTTTGGAATTAGTCGAATTCTATTTTAATTCTTTCAACTTTCATTTTATTATTTCACATGTTAATAATCTATTCCCTCCCTCTCCATCACTATGTACAAGTTTTGAAAGAACTAAAAATTTTATGGTTAAAAAAAATGGCTTAACTGGAATTTCCAAACCGGAAGTTATTATCCAGAATTATTGAAAATTATACAAAACGCTTATATAACAAGATTCATTTCCAGGTGGTGGGGTATAAATGGGTACTCAACTTACTCTCGGCAATTGGAGAAACAATTCATGATTATCACTACTCTTGTCATACAACTCCTAACATTTAGCATCTTTAATTTCAAACAAATGTCATATCCACATAGATATGAATTTCTAATTTTAAAATTCAACGAATATAAAAATGTTTCTACACTTGCTTTCAAGGTCGTATCTATCTTTAAACATGACAAAGTTCTATAATTTTTTTTATGAATTTTAAGGATGACGTTAAAATAACGTCAACAAATATCTCATTGTAATAAAATTAATATCAAAAGAGTTAGAGGTCGTTGAATTATTTAAAAAGTAAATGTTTGTTTGCGTTTGTTGAACTAATAAATATTTGGGAAACTTAGAAGTTAGAAGCATCATGATAATGGTCATGTATACAAACGATCTATATATTAAGTTTATAATAACATTCACTTTTGTTCTTAAGTCTTCTGGAATTACCAGCTTTTACCTGTTTTGGGCCTAAATATAAGTCTAATATTTTCATTATTTTTTCTTTCAGGTGAGCTTTCAAACATCGAATCCGATTGCTTAGCTTCATATCTGGTAACATTTAACAAATTTTTCTAAAACAATTTTTTTTGTTGCTTCTTTAATCTTGAACAATCTTAAGTTTCCGATTACCATCAATAATGAAATATTTGTGTTATTGTTTTTTAAAACTTACGTATAATAAATTCACATTGACACCATTGAAAATGTAAAGTTTGTTATAAATATATGTTTGTTTAAAGTCAAAAAGCAAACTAAGTAAATTAAATATTGCAAATATATGCTTGATGATATATAATTAATCTTATAACAACTCAATATAAACCTGCAAAAGTTAATCGTTTGTAGGTAGTAGTTTTTGTACAAGCTTTGCAGAAGAATTTTTTTAGGATTATAAAGTATGTCACAAAAACACACGCAAAACATACGCATTTTTGAAAGATTGATCGAAAGAAACGAAGAATATTGATGCCGGCATCTTAGACAAAAAAAAACAGAAGTACGACGCCAATGGTATCTGATTAAAAATTAATTTTATCTGATACCAAAAAATGTACTACTAATAATTTCACTTTCAAGGATTCGTACTTGAACTGGATTTGGATTTCTGAAAAAGGATTGAAAATTTGTGTACCTTGCTAGAACCTTAAGACTCCTTCAAAATAAATCGATTACTATAAATCGTTAAACTCATTCATTATCTCTTTTTTGGAAATTCTTATACATTGTTTACAATTAGCCCTCTTTTTCGATAAGAAATGGTGTAAGAAGATTAGCTAAGGAAAATTTTCATTCAATTACTAATCTGATGTGTGAAATTCTATTATGCTTCGTTTATTTTCGAAGGAAAGTGATCAATTCATATTCGTTTTATTTAATTCTTTTAATCATTTTAAAATTCATATTCTGCATTTGAATGTTTTAGAATCAATTTATTACACGATCTCCATTTTATTTTGTTATATGTATTTCAAATTCTTTTATTTTTGTTAATCGAATTCTCGTGTAAGAAAAAGCTAAGAGGCCAAGCCCGTGCCATAGCTTTTGGGGGATAGACCAGGTGTAACATTTTCAAACGGCCCAAATTTGGGCCAAGCTTGGAGTGATGTCCTGAGGCCAAGTTTGGCAAACCAGGCTTGGGCCATGTCTGGCAAATAATACTTGGGCCATGTGTCCCAAACTAATTTTTTTTCAGACCTCCTTAAAATGTGTGGAAAGAGGTTGTGGAAAGAGTAACATATATGAAAATAAAGAAAAACATATAATATGGCCTGCACATGTTTACAATGCATTTTTTTTTATTAATATGAGTTGTGTAATAGGGTTTAGAATATGTGTCATAACAACACATAAATACCTTTTAAGACCTAGACCTGGGTCCCACAACAACTGGCGTTCTAAGGTGTAGATTAACGCTTTTTTTAAACATCTGCGGGTTGAAGCCACCTGAGACTAAGTGTTCCGGCAATCTATTCCATTTGTATGCAGTTCGGACAAAGAAGTCTCTCTGCGATCTGCCAGTATGACAGCGCGGGATCTTTATCGTTTCATCGGTTGCGGCAGCCGATTGCCGAGTGGAACGGGGGTAAGAATAAGTTTGAGGCATGATGCCACTGATTTCATCTGAGCACTGCCTGGGTAAGAATTAGCTAATGGGCCAAGCCTGGGCCAAGCCCGCGCCACAGCTTTTGGGGTTTGAGCCAGACTTAACATTTTCAAACGGCCCAAGCTTGGCCCAAGCTTGGAATGATGTCCTGGAGCCAAGACTGGCAAACCAGACTTGGGCCAAGACTGGCAAATCAGACTAGGGCAAAGCCTAACAAATCAGACTAGGCCCAAGCCTGGCAAATCAGACTACGGTCAAGTCTGGCGAACCAATTTATCAAATACCAATTTTTTTAATACAAAAACACAATAAATTAAATATGATCATAATTTTTATTTAAATTCCATGTTAAAAATGTTAAAATTGCAAGTTCGGTTAAGTTATTTTTTATAAAAGTTTTAACGAAGGCGTCTTCCACCCTCACGATCTCCACTGCCAGAAAAATATGAACTGGTTACACTTACAATCTTCAATTTTTTATTTGAATCTTCGTACGTGAAATACAATAAACTGAATCTTGGTTCAGTCTAGGCATTTACAACTGGCCCAGACTAAAACCGGGGTTAACTAACTTAACGGGTGCTGATGACGATATTTGTAAAAAACAACGAGGTCAGCAACAGTGCGACGATGTTGTAGGGAATTAAGTTTTGATGTCAAAGTTCGATCACCCACAATTCGTATAGCTCGCTTTTGAACAGAGTCCAAGAGGGCCAAGATGGAAACAGAGGCAGCACCCCAAACTTGACAGCAGTACTCCATACAGGGACGAATATAGGAATTATAAACATGGAGCAATTGGTATGGAGTGAAAAATTTTTTGCATCTATTTATGAGGCCGATTTTTATAGACGCGCTTTTTGCCATCGCCCTTACATGATCGTTCCAGAGTAGGTCATTTGAAATTGTGACACCCAATAAACGAATGTTTTTACATTCACCTATTGGTTCATGGTTATGGTTATTAGACTGGTTTATAACGCGTAATATAATAAACTGAACCTTGGTTCAATCTAGGGATTTACAACTGGCCCAGACTGAAACCAAAGCTAGCTAGCCAAAGTTTGGCCCGCCAATACCAAGATTGGTCTGTTGTTTCACATTGGCAGCTCCTACCCGTAGTTCAAAATGAATTTTATAAAAGTTTCTTTTATTTATTTATTATCGACGCGTTTCAGCTTTACTCCAAAGCTATCATCAGGTCCAACAAACATAAATAACTAACAACAAAAATAACAATTTAATAAAACTATTTATTTTGATCTTCCAACTGTTAATAAGGCGCACATCAACTTATAGAATAACTATCTAGTTCAAAAATTTTCCATGCCACATTTTCGTAATACAAACAGTTAATTTTTTTGACATTCTTGACAACATTTTTTTGACAAACTTATAATGCCATAATTCTCAATAATAATAATAAAATTTCAGGGGCCCTATTCTCAAATATCACATCCATTTTCCACATGTGGACATCTGTCAAAATTCCCTACCAAGCGAATTTGTATTTTCAACATGCATATTCCACATCCAACCTAAAACCGTATTCTTGAACCATTCGTAATTTTTTATTCACCACCCTTAAATTGAAACTAACTTCATTGTGTGGTAAATTTATTTTTGACATTTTGTTTATTTATTGTCATGAAATTTTCAATGTAAATGGCTGGATTAGATGAATTAGGTTTTCTTTTTGACAGTTTTCTTTTCTTCTGCAGTGGAACAGGCAGAGGCAATGGAATTTACCTGAGGTATTCATCAACGACAACATTGTTTCGATCTGCCCGAAAATAAATTTATTAAATTGTTTCGGATTAATAAATCTATGGCCGAAGAGTTCATAGAATATATATCGCCCCAGATGAAATTTTTACAAAATAATAATAATTATAAAATAAACATAACTTTCCAAATATAATTTTCAAACATATAACAAGAATGACAGTTAAAAATTTTAGATATTTAATGTACATGGGGAATTTTTACACATACTTTAGACCCACTCGGAAATATTCCCTTGGTAGGGAAATTTTTCCTTGGTAGGAAATTTGAGAATACATGCATTGTAAATTTCGAACGTTTTTATGAATTTTGACAGTATTCCACATGTGGAAAATGGATGTGACATTTGAGAATAGGGCCCCAGGTCATACAAATAATTTATTTTATTTTTTTTCCGAAAAATTGGGTAAAAAAATTAAAAAATCTTTCTTTTGACACACTTGAGAACATTTTTTTGACAAGCTTATAATGCAATAATCTAGTTTTTGGTATAACATACCAATCCAGACCATCAAGATTTCTTCAAATTCAATGTTTACGTCCGGAATCACTGAAAATGAACGTTTTTTAAGCCAACAATATGCAAATTTCCTTGTTTTGACACACTTGACGATTTTTTGACACACTTTCGGTACAGTCATCGAACACATCGTCCTTTCAGTTCTTCCCATTGAGTAAACCTATTTTTAAAAACAAAAATTTTGAAAATCCGTTCAGCGGTTTTCTAGATGATCCGGCAGGTTGTAACACCTTTCGATTTGCCTGGCAGATACTTGTGCACCTCCAAATCGCCTGTCAATTTTTTTGGACTCTAGTCTACAATAAGTGAGCTAAATCATATAAAAATTTCAAGCTTACAGGAGGAAATTTTTTTTAAAATTTTTTTTACACTTTCAAACATATAGGGGATGATGACGTGCACGGCTGATGCCTGCCAGGTTGTGGTTTCCGTACTTCACATTTCATGAACTATCACTAAAAAAAGTTCTAGCCTTACAGGACGACCGTTACCCAAAAGGTTCACTAGCTCTTGGACTATTACATTTTTGAAACTCTTGTTCCTTAGATTTCTTTTGCAATAAATTCACCAAAGTCAATTATTGTTGACGAGCCAAAACTTGTATGCGCCAATTTACAAATTAAGCTCAATATGTTCCTTTTACACAACTTGAAGTGTATTTTAATACGAAGAAATTTTAAAGAATTAGTTTCACCCTTTTCGATCACTATTTATTACTTTCCAATTAATAATCGTCCTTCACATTTTGGTTCAGCACCATAATTCTAATTTGTTACAATAGATGGTACTTTAAAACAACGTTTCGTTTTCTTCGAAGTCGTTTAAAAAAAAAATCTACATAAAAAATGCTACTTTTTTTCATAAATAAAAATGTTGAGATTAGTATTTTATTAAAAATTGTTGCCAAATCTTTATACGCAGAACTCAGTAAAGTGCCACAAAAACGTAACTAATTTAAGTAAAATAATATAAATTAAAACACTTGTGGCCTAATAACATTCTGAAGTTGGTTACTTAGCTTTTTGAGTAAAATTTACAAAATCTACTCGATGGAATAAATGATCGAGTATATATAGTAAGATTCTCCATCTCTTGTTTCTTTTTAATAATACGCTTTATCACACACCAATTAAAAATCTCCTCATATCATCTCAAATATAATGCAAGTATTGACATATATTATCTCAATAAACAATTTCTCTATAACTACAGATAATAGTTCTACCTTCTATAAATTTGAACAACCGTATTATATCTACATATAATACTATGACTATAAGCTTCACACAAAATATAAAATGTTTGTCTTTTATGTAGATAGAAATTTGTATTATTAATTGATATTGTGTAGTGACGGATCAAAGCAATTAACTGATATATATTTTTTGTTTATTTGAAATGAATTATTTTAATTTAAAGGCCGGAACCGATAACAAATTAGCAAATTATAAGCGGATTTCTTTAAATATGAATATTCTTATTTTTAGAGTAATATTCGAAATAGTCCGTCATTATTGTACATTGTAAAAGCAGATAACACAAGAAAACTAAAGCCCTACTATGGCCTGCAGACTCGTTAAGGTGTTGTGCTAAATAAACAAGCCAAGTTCTTTTTACTGTCTCCAGTTTTTTAATCGTTATGCAAGGGACTTGTACTGGACAACTACTTTATATAACCAGTAGACCATGTTTCAGAGTCAGATTCCATTTGTCGTCAAAAAAATTTCTTCATTGGTTCATCTGTTCTTTGAGAGTGAGGCTATGCAATTATGTGACTCTGTTATGCTGTGTTGGAAATTAATTTGATGAAATACCTTTGTGACAGTAGTTGTCATTTATGTTACCAATATAGATCCAATATATTTAGCATTTACACTGAACCCCAAATAAAGAAAAGTTTCACGATTGAACTTTGATTCTGTCCTGACTCCTGCCTTCGTTGACCAGAAATATACAAGTGGTTATCATCAATCGAGGTTTTATTCTGGGCCAGTGTCTTCTCCTTGCCTCAGTTTCTCTTTGACCTAGAATCTAGATTTGTGACAGATACATCACAAATCACAGATTTGCAATTCCAAAACACATGCTCTTCCGCATGTAATTGTAATTGCTGTGATCTTGATTGTTTATTCCATCGACTGACTCGACAATGTAACACCTCTGTTAGCCGCTTTGGGTGTATCATGGTGCAGCCTCGTTCCAACCCGTTGTTATCGACGAATTCAACGGTACCTTTGAGACATTATCACCCGAAGCCAATTCGATTTGTGCTTCAAGGCATCTCGGTAAGTTGTCTCGTTGTCATATTCTTTTATAAGATTTATGCCCGGTTGCTTGAACATTTAAACCTTCGATAATGATTTTAATTCTTTATTTAACTAGTTTTTTGTTCGCTATTGGGTCTTTACATTTCGCTATTGGGTCTTGTCATTTAGTTAAATCTTTGTTTATATTTGTCAAAAAACAGTATGATAACTGTTGGAGAAATATTTTTAATTTTCAATTTAGCTAACTCTCATTTAATAAATGTTCAAGCAACCGAGCATTAGACTGCTACACTTAAATGTATTATAATTTAAACGAAGGCTTGTCATTTGTCTCTAGACTGACTTGATTGGTAGATGAGTCTGTCGGTCCATAATTAAATGTGTAACAAGTCATGGGATAAACATATTTTTGTAAAAAATATCATGAAAAAAATCATGAAATTTTAAATCGACGCCATTTTGTCTAATCTAAAATTCTGTATAATTTGGAACAGTGAAGTCAAAACATCAAAAATCACAAAAATTAGAAAAATCTGATAATTTTTTGTACAAATATGCTATTTAAAATATTCACAACTTCTAAACAAAAATTCTTAAATCTATTTGCGAATAATTAACACTTAAATCAAACGAAACCGTTAAACATATTTTTATATATCTTTAATTTTTCATCTAAAATTTATTGCTTTTCAATAATATCATGCTATGTCCATATGTATTCTATTTGGCCAATTGATATTTTTCCAATGATCTTGTTTTAAAGTTAACGAAAATTAATTGCTTCACAACAGGGTGCGTTTGTTAACGAAACAATCCCTTTAAAATAAATTATTTCTTATTCGACAATAAATAAAAAACGTTTATTTCGTGTTACGATACAATCACTGTAAATCGTAATAAAACTTTTAAAGTGCTTTAGCACGAACCTCTTTAGAAATTGTAATGATTTTTTAATATATATATACTAAAGATACAAGTGATTCGATTGTTTTGTATGATTTATATGATTTTTCAAAGAATTTCGATTGATACTGGAAAAACAAATATTGCGACGCTGATGCATAGGCTGACTTCCCCACAGCTCTGGAAACGTAGTGTTCTGGATATATAATGAGCTAATATCCATAAAATACTTTAATTAAAAGCTAACCAATATTATGGACTTCGTAGTTCTAATAATAAAAGTATTAAAGCAAGCAGTAGTATCCCAACAAACATAAATTCTGTTGTACGAGAAAAAGTAAAAAAATTTTTATCAGAAGTGACAAACTGGAAGTTAGGATACAAAACTGTTGTAAACCGTACTAAATGTGTATGTACCAAATTTCATCCAATTCGATTAACAGATAAAGAAGTTATTGAGCTTCCAAAATAACAGGTGCTTGGAGCACCCCCTACCACTTTGTTCACTATCGCTAAAAAAACTAATCAGTTCCTTGCCATCCCTTGCCTTGCCTTCTTTTTGCAAAGTGTAATCAAAATTACTTAACGAACGAATGTTGTATGCTTCCGACAAACATTGAAACAATAAACAGGTGTTCGGGAGGACCCCACCACTTATCCCAATATTGTCCAAAAACTAATCAATTCTTTGTCATTAAAGTCTTCATCTATTTTCAAAGTGCCATTAAAATTGATTAATGAATGAAATCTGTATGCTTCCAACAAACTTTAAAAATAAAGTGTGAAAAGTCTGTAATGAAGAGCTATCTCATTGGCGAACCAATGACAATGGCATAGCAGGATGCGTACCTAGAGTAATTTAACGCCGTAACGACTAAAGCTCAGCCATCGTGGATTTGAAAGATTTTACCTGCTGCTTCAACACAAATGCAGAAATGTACGCAATTTACGAAAATACACAGAAATGGAAAAAAATACAAGTAAAAAACGGAGACTCTGGCGACCCCTTTTGCGAAAGAACCACTATCAGCGCGTCCAACCCCCACAATCACTCCCAGACGCCCACACACTCACGCTTCATACATGCTAACATTCACCCACACACTCAGACTGCGAAGCAAGACAATTAAGCTTTAAGAACCGCAGCAAGTATCGCAAGTGGTAGTAATCAAAATTTCGTTGTGTGGCTGTCATCTGCCAACATACGCAACGACAAGCACGCCCCCACTCAATCACGGATACACCCTTTCACACGCATTCACACCTTTACGTTAAAAAAAGTAATTAAAATAAACCAAGTTCACTCACCCCATGTTTAATCCTCCCGGCTTCATCGTCTTAAGGTCTTAGCCCTCCATCAGCAGTGAACAATCCAACAGGCAAAGTATCACGGATAAAATTGTATAGCTAATACTGATGTGTTGAAATACGGTCGGAATGCGGCAGCAACAGCACCAATAATTTTAAACAAAAGTGGCGGTGTGATACGGTTGAAATCCAGTAGTAACAGCAAAAAAATTCGATAGTAATGTTGCGTTGAAATATGTATAATATCCGGTAGTAATAGTAAAACTTTTATACTAATGATGCGTTGAAATAAGTAATACGTTAGTAATATCCAAAGTTTTGTATAAATGTTACGTTGAAATCAATCAGGCAATGGTTGCAAAAAATAACATAAATTTTGTATAAATATTGCGTTGAAATGCGATGGTAACAGCAAAAGTTTTGTAAAAATGTTGCGTTGAAATACTGTAATATTAGTAAAAATTTGATACAAATGATGCGTTGAAATAGGTATAATATACGGTATTGACAGCAAAAATTTATATATGTTTAATATATGGTGGCAATAGTAAAACTTCAACACAAATGTTGCGTTGAAACAAGAGGTAATAGCAAAAAATTTGATATCAATGTTGCGTTGAAATAAGCAGTAACAGCAGTAATGTTTCGTTTCGATATGTTTTTATATTTCGATCCAATAATTAATTTGCATGATATCTTAACGTACTTAACAGCAAAAATTCTTTTATTTTTATTACAAATTTTTCCTTCTTATTTTAATTTATTTAGACATAAAAAAATAATTTTAGCGAGTGCCATTATTGCAACGTATACAACAACAAAAGTTTCTTTTTTTCTATTACAAATTTTCGCTTCTTATTTTTAATTCATTTATAAGAAAAAAATATATTGATTTTATTGGTTTTGTAGTTTTGTTTTTGATTTGCTACTAACACCTTAATCTCCGTAATTCCATTCACGAGATATATCAAATTTAATGTTAGATTCATAGAAATCACTAACATAATATTTTTAAAATGGCCATACCTAAGCCATTGGAGGTAATAATCACCGCCGCAAACTTTTGCACATCACTATTTTTCGAACTAAAAGTTACAAATTTTGATGACACGTATATAAATTAGTTTAATAAATTACTAAACCGAAACACTAAAGACTTTCGACACATAAAACACAAGTCATTAATTAATTTTAGTTTTGTTTACGGACAAGAACAACACCGCGTATTCAATATTATTTAATATCATGCTTGGACCGCACTGACAGTCCTAAACCAAAATATGAATTTAATCAGATTCCGATAAAATTAATACGACCAAGAGAGCAAAAAGCATATATCCATCTCTTTTATAGGATTTTAAATATCGAAAAATTCGACAAAGTGTTTCTGTTGAAAGGAAATTTATATTAATCCACGTTATGTTAATAAATGGTAGGACCTTTTCCGTTAAAACAAAACCGTTTGTTATTTTGTCATACATAAAATTGTAAGATAATTTAACGAAATAAGTTATTTCCAACACATTTGTAAGAAATATTAAAATGAATCAAACGTAAGTTCAACCGATCCTATGATGTTTATGTGTTATGAAATAATAGCTTACTATAGTATTACAGTAAAATGTAGATCCATAACGGAAAGACAAATTGATAAAAAAAATATCCATATAAGAAATCGAATACATAACTAATTGTAGGATAATAATTTTTTCTACTGCGACGATCGGACAAATATGCATAGCTGTTTGAGGTCTGAAAACATTCAGGGCAATTACGGTTAGTGTCCAGAGAATTCAAATTTATGACGTATGGTGAAATAGCGCTGGTGAAAACGCAGTGTGAGTCAATAATAGGGGATTGTAAAGGAAATATTATTGTTAATTGTTTTATGCGAAGAACAAATTTATGTAATGGAAACTATATAAAAATATGTCTATAGATTGTAGATGAATGAGAAACTATTATGAACTACGTATGGCAAGTAAAATTGTGACTTATGAGAAAACAGTCATTATACGTTATCATACTCCAGTCTACATAACAAGTCAGCAGTTGTATGGTAGACCCCGCCACTTTGATCAAGGTGTCCCAAAAGATAATAATTATCTTCTCATACTAATTGAAACATTTTCCATAAGTTCTATCATAATCACCTCATTATTGTAGGCTGTAGAGTGCATAAAGATACTGAAAAAACTTCCAACAATTAAAAAAAATTTTTTTTACCGGAAGTAAAAAACCGGAAGTGAGGATGCAGAACTTTTGTAAATCATACTAAATGCTTATGTACCAAGTTTCATCCAATTCGATTATCAGGTACAGATGTTATTGAGCTTTTAAAAAAACAGGTGTATGGAACACCCCCCCCCCTTTGTTCACTATCGCTCAAAAACTAATCGGTTCTTTGCCATACATGTTTGCATTTTGTTCCAAAGTGTCATCCAAATTGGTTCACGAACGAATGCTGTGTGCTCCCAACAAACATTTAAAAAATGATGACACAGTAATAGGTGTTCGGGAGGCCCCGTACCACTTATCCCAATATTGTCCAAAAACTAATTAGTTCCTTGTCATTTAAGTTTCCATCTTTTTCCAAAGTGTCATTAGAATTGATTAATGAATGAAGTCTGTATGCTCCCAACAAACTTTAAAAACAAAGTGTGAAAAGTCAGCAGTTGTATGGTAGACCCCCCGCCACTTTGATCAATGTGTCGCAAAACATGATAATTATCTTCTCACACTAATTGGAACCCTATTCCATAAGTTTCATAATAATCAGCTCATTATTGTAGGCTGTAGTGTGCATAAAGACACTGAAAAAACTTCAAAAAAGTACAAAAACATTTTTTTTACCGGAAGTGAAAAACCGGAAGTGGGGATGCAGAACTATTGTGAACTGTACTACATACTCATGTACCAAGTTTCATCCAATTCGATTATCAGGTACAGATGTTTTAGAGCTTTCAAAAAACAGGTGCTCCAGGGATCCCCCACCACTTTGTTCACTATCGCTCAAAAACTAATCAGTATCTTGTCATACATGTTTGCTTTTTTTTCCTAAGTATCATCAAAATTCATTCACGAATGAATGTTTTATGCTCCCAACAAACATAAAAACTTTGTGGAAAAAACCACCTGTTGTATGGCGGTTTTTTCCCCCCAACCCTTTATCCAATGTGCTCCAACAGCTGATAAAATCTTTCTCATGTTATTTACAAGCTTTTACTTACGTTTCATGAAAATCGATCGGTAATTGTAGGCTACAGTAGGGATAAACAACTGAAAAAAAAACTTTTTAGCCGGAAGTGATAAACCGGAAGTTGGTATGCAGAAATATTGGAAACAGTACTAAAACCTTATATACTAAGTTTCAATAAGATCATAGTCCGGAATCAGAAGTTATTCATGATTTAAACTTAGAGGTGTTCGGGAGACCCCCCGCCATTTTGTCCAAATTTGAAATGAATCCAGATCTTCCATTTTCAAGTGAACCTGTATCATTTGCCAAAGTTTCATCAAGATCCTATGCAGAAAACTCACCCACCCACCCATTCCATACATCGATTTAAACGAAAAACATCATTAAAAACAAAATTGCACTATAAAAAAAGGAATATAATGTTTAAGTCCTGACATGTAGTAAAATTTTAATTTTTAACGAAAGCTTTAGCTATTAGCTAAGGTACAACAAACAATTTTATTTCACAGCAAATTATGTCAACAAAATTAAATTAAATCTGAAAAACTTAAATGAAATTAATTCTATTATACAGCATCCATCCACCAACAAAAATTAACAATAGTAATAAAAATAATTTAAATACATATATATGTACAAACAAATGTTTTTTTTCAGAATCAATTATTAAATCATCTTCGTAATCAATTTTTTGCTTATTTTTATTTCACAATTCATAATTTGAGTATAATGAATAAATGTTTGAGAGAAGAAAAACAAATTCATATATCACAATGATCGGAATCATAATGAATATTTGAAGACGAAATACATAAAAAGTTAGTGAACGACGAACGATGTTTCAGTTCAATTAACTTCGGTCGTTCACGATCGACACATCGCTACTGCACAATACAAATTCATAATGATCAAATAAAATATTATTTTGCACCACAAACTATATATTGCAGATAACAATTTTCTAAATGATGAATTTTTTAGTACCTCATTTAATTTAATTTTAGGAACCTTCCGGTAAATATTCATCTAAACATCTTAAAAAGTCAAATAAACCGATATAACCTAATTTAACATATAAATCATCTAAATAAAGGGGGTGGGGGGTGGGTTCGTTGGAAAGCTTAGGTGGTGGCTGTTATATTTATGACGTACCTTAGGCCGGATGTGTGGGGTTTAGGAGCTATGGGTGGTTGGATTCTCCATAGACTTAACATAGGAAGTTTCCAGAAACTGTTCTAAAACCTAAAAAGAAGTTCAAAATTTTGAAATTTTGACAATTTGACTTTTGTATTTATTAATAAAAATGTAAGTATAATAAATATAAGTATAAGTAATGTAAGTATATTAACACGCAGAACTATCAAATTATAACAATAGTAAAAAATTAAATAAAAAAGGTTAGGTTGGGTGGATGAAGAGATCGGGGGAAGAGGGGGGAGATGGGAGGGGGTGGTGTTGAGGGGGTGCTATTGTTTAAAGGTCTGCAGGGTCGCAGAAGCGAGTGAAAAAATAAAATAATATATCTTAAAAAATATTTCATTTCAAATAATCTAAACCCCACCCCTCCGGCCGCCCCTCCGCCCTCCGACAAACATACCTACATACCACGCAGAACTATCAAATTATAACAATAATAAAAAATTTAATAAAAAAGTTTAGGTTAGGTGGATGAATGGATGGGTGCGGCGGAATAGGGGGAGGGGGTAGTGTTGGGGGGGATGCTATTGATCGAAGGTCTGCAGGGTCGCAGAAGCGAGTGAAAAATAAAATAATATATCATAAAATATTATATCTTAAAATATTTCATTTCAAATAACCTAAACCACACCCGTCAGGCCTAAGATACCTACATATATATAACTCCCACCACCTAAGCTTTCCGACGAACCCACCCCCACCCCTAGGGGGTTGGCCCCTATATATCGAACCGTAGCCATTTTTGGCAAATTTTAATAATTCTAAAACTTTAAAAACATTAAATATGTTTAATTCAATCATACGAATATCACGATCACCTGTTTGTATAAAGTTATAGGGGTTCATCTTCAAATACTTTTTTTTTTCAAAGAAACAATCTGACTTCCAATAAACAAAACAACAATAAAAATTAAAGTTCATTATCACACAAAAAACGTGTTATTACTTTACTACTATATAAAGACTTTATTCAATAAAAATTTTGATAAATCGATCATAAGCATGATCACGAAATTTTGAGCCAAGTCAATGTAAATTTAGTCGAGAAATGAATATTATTACATCATATCGTTTTATTATATAATTTTTTTTATTTACTATAAAATTAAATTAGTTTTAATTTAGGCATACAAACAGTTGTCAGTATCTCTTAAAGTTATTATGTAATTAATTAAACATGAGAGTTCTGTTTTATTTAGCTTTTTTTATGTTGATCGCGATAATGTTTTGATCAATATAGAAACTGCGATCGAAATATGTTTTCGTGTTTGTTATCTCATATTCGGTTGTATCTATGGGCGGGAGGAATGTGTTTGCAATTTTTAGTTTTTATTTGTATATAATTAATTGAATGAATGAAATATTGATTAAAATGTCTCATGCGGTTTTGATATCTATTATTTGAGTGATCGTGAAAATTTTTGGATCCGTGCTGGTCATTTCTGATATCAAAAAAAGGTCGTTGAAGATCAATGATCATAGCCCATAGGATACTATCCAACCAATTGATTAACCTTTCTTTTCGTATATTCTTAAGGTATTCGACCACCGTTCCCAAACGCAAAAGACTTCCAAATTTCTGGAGGGTGCAGATTGACTAAATGAGTTGGAATAGTTGGATGGACTAGATTGGATGGATTGGATGGATTGGATGGATTGGATGGATTGGATGGATTGGATGGATTGGATGGATTGGATGGATTGGATGGATTGGATGGATTAGATGGGTTGAATGGGTTGAATGGATTGGATGGATTGGATGGATTGGATGGATTGGATGGAGTGGATGGATTGGATGGATTGGATGGATTGGATGGATTGGATGGATTGGATGGATTGGATGGATTGGATGGATTGGATGGATTGGATGGATTGGATGGATTGGATGGATTGGATGGATTGGATGGATTGGATGGATTGGATGGATTGGATGGATTGGATGGATTGGATGGATTGGATGGATTGGATGGATTGGATGGATTGGATGGATTGGATGGATTGGATGGATTGGATGGATTGGATGGATTGGATGGATTGGATGGATTGGATGGATTGGATGGATTGGATGGATTGGATGGATTGGATGGATTGGATGGATTGGATGGATTGGATGGATTGGATGGATTGGATGGATTGGATGGATTGGATGGATTGGATGGATTGGATGGATTGGATGGATTGGATGGATTGGATGGATTGGATGGATTGGATGGATTGGATGGATTGGATGGATTGGATGGATTGGATGGATTGGATGGATTGGATGGATTGGATGGATTGGATGGATTGGATGGATTGGATGGATTGGATGGATTGGATGGATTGGATGGATTGGATGGATTGGATGGATTGGATGGATTGGATGGATTGGATGGATTGGATGGATTGGATGGATTGGATGGATTGGATGGATTGGATGGATTGGATGGATTGGATGGATTGGATGGATTGGATGGATTGGATGGATTGGATGGATTGGATGGATTGGATGGATTGGATGGATTGGATGGATTGGATGGATTGGATGGATTGGATGGATTGGATGGATTGGATGGATTGGATGGATTAGATGGATTGGATGGATTGAATGGACGCACTGTTAAGAATAACCATGGATGGTTCGCAAATATGACTCCAGTTTACACCTTTTAGTAAAAATAGCAGCTATAGTACTATCACTTACATTAACACTTATACATAAAGTCAAATTGAGAATCGACAAATATCAAATTAATTTAATATCCATTATTTCATAAATAAAAACCAACAACAACCGCGAAAAACTCTCCAAAAATATATATAGACAATATAAAAAAAATCGCGTGCGAATTTATTTTTATCAACCACAAAAAAACAAACGGAGACTACGAAAATATAATTAAAATAAAAATATATATACAACAACAACAAATTGATTATGTATTTAGTTTCACGGTCAATTTTAAGTTTCTTATTAGCAACAATCGCTAACATTTTTTTTAGATTTTGATTGTATTCGCCACAATATATGTTGAGAATTTGAATGAAATTGATGAAACTCATACATATATTCTCTAATCGTTTGTTCATTTTACATATTCCATTAATAGACACAAATTAACATACTTACTTTATTTTAATTACATGATCATATATTGTGTATATACAGTGTAAACCAAAAGTAATGGAATTTAGTAGGTGCTCTCCACTATTGGTAGATGTTATAGCAATATTATTTTGATTATAAATTTTTAAATCTACGAATATGTTGCGATCAATTAAAAACCGTTCTTTTTATTTTCCGGACCCCTTTTCTTCATCATTAGAAAGTGAACCTAAACGTTTTTGCAAGGACGTTTAAAATCTTTTAAATGATTGTTTTTGAAATATTTCAGAATTTTGCCCAGTTAATGAAAATCTAAATATACATTTATAGATGAACAAAATTCAGAATTTTTGTTAAATTAATTTAATTTAAATTATTAAATCAAATGAAACCGCTACAAACAAGAATTATGAATGGATTGAAATTTAGGTGTGGGATTTTTCTTTGATCAATTTATTATTAGATTCTTCCTTGTTTTCATTCTATCAAACGATCACGATCCACTACTTTTTTTTATTAATACTCTTTTGTATTATTAAACTTGGTAATGGTTCTGTTATGATAGATCGTGTTTTTAAATACACATAAATGAAGATCAAATAGATCAAGATCGAGATCAATAAATTATATAAGATCAAGTTTAGGAAACTGTGTATATTTTTGCTACAATGTTTTGAATGAACTGTAGAACATTGGAAGTTATATGTATTAATATATGTTTTATCAAATATGCTTATCACTTCGAAATTCACCAATTTTTTAATTTATTTTGGTCTTGTTACACATATTACTATTATTGTCATCCATTATTTTGTTTTTATCTTTTGCTTATTAAATAATCGCAAATAATTTAATTTATAACCACCACTGTATTTCCTGTCCAATATCGAAGCGGTTCTAAAGTCGAACCAAAATTTTGTTGTTTCCCTTGTTTAAATTACATAAATCAAAACTTTCCGTTTTTGAAATTAATAAAATGGTGTAAGAAACTATATTTGTTGCAATCAAAAATTTGCATTTGATATTCAGGTTTTTTGTCCGAGTTGATGAATAGAAAATTATTTGTGTAGCTGTTCCGTTAATTAAATCTTGTATCACGAAACCGAAACAAAGACCTGACGAACATATTTTGATTGTGCATAGCAACAAACATAGTATTAGACTACATCTTTGCTACGAAGAAATGGAGATTTTTCACTTTTGCATGTTTTAATATAGCAGGTAGGTTTGATTGATTCGAGACAGGCAGGCTGGGGGGGCGAATCTGTAAAAGAGATAGTTTGTGGTTCACAAATAAATTAAACCCTAATGTTGAAGTTAAGTTAAGCGATAAGAGTGCCGCGTGTGTGACCATCACCGCTAAGAATTTAAATGAACACCTAGTTCAAACTATTAAAACATTAATTAATCTGATGGCGATGTATTTGTCACAATCGCTTACACAAACTCATCATTTTTTAACGTAAAATATTACAAAAACGATAGAACTTCGGATGCTAACTTTACTTCCAGGACAGCTTCCCGAGCAGAAATTTGTCAGGGATCAAATAACAGGACTTTATCAGGTTTGCCTTATTCTTGATCAGGCCTTGGTAGGGTAGCCTGATTTATTTTTTTTATATGTATTATTTTTGTTTATATAACACGTATTCATAATGCGCAGTAACTAATAGTAAGTAATTAATTAAAGAAGAAGAGTGGAAAGTGTAGGAGCAAGAATTGCCAGGAGGTATTAGAGGAAAAGGAAGGAAATGTGTAAAACGGTGGTAAGATTTTTAATGTGATAGAGTTAGTTTCTTTATGTTAAGCTGAAATTTTTGGAGGTTGTAGCTAAGTGACAGTTGATTCTAGAAAATTCCATAAAGAGGTCGTTCGTGGGGAAAAAAAGTCGAGAAATATTGCCAAATAATGGTTCAAACGAGTGCTCATGAGAGTTTATTGTTAGTCGAGTAGTGCTAGAGAACTGGCGTTGTGGAGGCATAAGCGATTTTATCTCAGCTGAACACTTACCATAGTTACTATCAGTAGTATTTGTAAAATACACAAAGGGCTCCGATATTACGTCGATAATCGAGGGTATCCAAAGAGTTTAAGTTAGCATCATCATCATCAATTAACTTGCGTGCCCGGCGTTGAATTTTATCTTATGCGACTAAATGAGTTTTTGCTGCCCCCGCCCATATATGGGAATTATATTCCATATGGGGTCTTATAAAAGATTTATATCTAATCAACAAGTCAGAAGGAGTAAAGTAGAATTTACTTCTCTCAGATAACCTAAACATTTAGCTGCATTTTTGGCTGTTGAGTAAATATGGTTATCCCAACAAAGTTTGGAATCTATTTCTAGACTGAGCATGTGAGCCGATTAAGAGTTGTTAATAGGGGAACCCTCAATGCATAGCAACGAAGTGGCATAGCAGGTCGCGTACCTAGCGAGATTTATTTATAGCCCCATACTAGCTTCAATCCATGGGAACGAGTAAGAAATCCTGCTACTTCAACACAAATAACCAATAGTACGCGAGAAACTTGATAAGAACGGCAAATAGAAGAGAAACAAGTGAGTTAATTAGACAAGGCGACCCCCGTACACGAAAAAATCACGATCACCACGTCCAACCCCTACAATTCACACCCATTCACGCGCTCCCACTCCAAAAGCACTCACGCATCCTCACACATGCACGCATACAACCATGCATATGTCCATGCCCATTCAGCTAAAAATAATAATAGGGACCACACCAAAGGCTATACTGAAGAAGTGTCCTAAAGTTAAAATTAGACCTTAACGCAAATACGACAAATCAATGTAAATCCATAAAAAACGAATGAGCCCACAGTATAACAAGACTTGAATTACAGCCAACCTCCAATATCATTGAATTTTCTTTTTATAACAAATACGATCCCAGGATACGGTGGTATCAACTGCTAGTGGATCATAGTTACTAGGTACGTTGGCAAGTGATCCAAGGAACAGTTGTCAATCACTATCTATGACCAATCAGGTGTGTTTAGTTAGATATGTTTATATCATCAATACTGTCGTTGGTGATATTCCATCCACTGACGACTTTTTCTATATTTAATATGAAATTCAAACAATTCTTTGATAAATGATAATTGAAACTGAAACTGTTAGTCATATTATCCTTACCATTCACCATCGGCAAGAAATTTTATTATTTAAACATCAATTATTATAAAAAAAGAGAGAAGAAGGAAAAAAAATAATATTCCATCCGAATTTTACTGAACGGTCTTTGTAATGAAGAGCTTTTCCATTGGCGAACCAATGAAGCGGCATAGCAGGCTGCGTACCTAGAGTTTTTTAACGCCGTAACGACTAAAGCTCAGTCATTGTGGATTTGATAGATTGTTACTTGCTGCTTCAACACAAATACAGAAATGTACGCAAATTACGTGAATAAACAGATGTAGAAACAATACGAATGAAAAAATGAAACTCTGGTGACCCCTTTTGCGAAAAAACTTCGCTCAGCACGTCCAACCCCACAATCATTCACATACGCTCACACACTCACGCTACATACACGCTAACGTTCACCCACTATTCAGACTGCGAAGCAAGACAACCAAGCTCCAAGACCCGCAGCAAGCACCCTAAAGGGTAGCAATTAAAAATAAGTCGTATGGCTGCCATATGATCAATCTGATACAGTTCGTACACCACTTCCATTGCTGGTAAACCGAGAATCAAATCTTGTAGCCCGGAAGAACGTCACACGCTATATTGAAAGTCTTCATTATTTATTTCCTTCTTCTTCATTAATAACCTTTTTCCAAAAAAAAATTTTGAAACCATACGCAATCACCACAAATTATCAAAAAAATTATTTACCGCTTCAAAAAAAAGTTACCATTTATTTGTAAGTCAACCAAACATTTCAAAACCAATTTAATTAAATACCTGTAGCTTACAGTTGGTTAATGTATAATATGGTTAATAAACATAAAGCATGACCAGAATTTGTTTTTTTTTTGTTTTTTTTGATTGGATTTCCTGTTATTTGGGATTGATTTTTAATTACTTAAAAATATAAATTAATAAATTTAGGTAATATCATTTAATATAGTAAAAAGAAAATGTATTTGGAAAACTACGTATTACCTCGGAGCAAAAAAATATTCTGATTACAATCACTTCCAATTTAGACTGAATGTGTCTCGCTACGTATCGACAAGCATGCCCTCATTCAATCACTTGTACACCCTTTTACGCGCATTCGCACCTCTACGTTAAAAAAAGTAAATAAAATAAACAAAATTCACTCACCCCATGATTATATCCTCCAGGCTTCTAAGTCCTAAGGTCTAAGCCCTCCATCAGCATTGAATCATCAGGCAAAGTATTATTGGTAGAACTGTATAAATCCGATAACTGGTTGTATAAAAATTGTACAAATACGATGTAACAGTTGCGCCGCAATAGCTAGGCGATTGATGACCAATTGATACCAATACTAGGTAAGTATTGATATACATACGATGTACAATTTGATATAAATACGAAATTTATGTAGTATGGTGAAGTAATGCTGGTGAAAACCAATTTGTGGAACGGAAACTAGACGGAAACTACTAGACATGCTAACTTGACGATCAATATTGAGAAGAGTAATTTCTTAATTCCGAAAGTTAAATACTTGGACTACGTAGTATAGTAGGTGGAGGTGTATTAAAAATCGATGAAGATAGAACCGCCCCAATTGCTGAGTTTCCCATGCCAACCACGGTGAAACAGATTAGCAGATTTTAAGAAGTTAATAAATCGGTGACTAACTGCACTACGTCATCACATCCCAGGCTACATAACATCTTGAATTCATACCCACTGCCCAGTTCAATGCTGGTGATACATTTTAATGTTGTAATGTTATTTGAAATGGGATTAAGAGTTTTTGTGTAGATTGACTCATTAATGAGATATTATTTAGCTCAGTAATGTAATTTAAGTAATATATCATTATCTACGTTAAAATCATTTATTATTAATAATCATTAAAGGAAAATAAATACGATAAAATTTCATTTATGAACACTCACATACACAACAAGTAAACATATATATATATATGTATATATATATATATATATATATATATATATATATTATTAATTAGGAATTTAATTAGGACGAGTACTAGACACACAGTGACTGGCCTTATTTTTTCGGCTGTATCCAGAATGAATTTCTAGTTATATACACATCCGCCCTCCAAACCTGCATGCGCACCAAAACACACTCACGTACGCCTTCATACATCCATAAATAACTATAAAAGCAATGCGTTACTCACCCCAAGGTAAGTCCAGTTCCATTAATAGTTTAGCATCAACACATTCCTCGTTAAACAAGTTCAGCAATCAGGCAGGCGCCAAGGTTGGATAATAGCGTTAGCGTTGTTGTTTTTTGTGTATCCTCCCATGGAAACATTTGTAATCAATATATCAATTTTAAATATTTATTATAACCATCGGTATATAGTTCATTCAGCTAAATTTTACAATCAAAAACTAACAGCTAATAATAACTCGGCAAAATCTTTTCGTTACTTATTTTGTTTATATTAACATGAATCTGAATCATTAAATTTTTCATTTGGTTATCATTACACTAGGCAAGATACATCTACGTTAATATTATTTCCACAATGTTATTTTTAACTAGCTTTAGATTAAATTAACTTTCCTTTAGAATAATTTAAATTATTTTTCTTTTGACTTACATTATTATTAGTTTTAAATTAAATTAAATTAACAGAAAAAAATCACGACAAAAATGCATAAAAAAAACATTTACCACACGGACCTGTCAAAACGAACAACAGCTGATTTCTAAATATCACAATCGAATAAGAGACCCTCTATACGTCGATAGACATATTTATAGGCAAAAAAAAAAAAAAATAAAAAAAATTAATAAACGCAATAAGCCTGTTTATAGGACATTTGCCTTCGATAAATAGGTGTACCAAAAGTGTCTTCACTAAAAAAACAGAGACATCTGAGAAATTTCAGAGAAATTAGATTTAGTAGTGTATCCACTAAGGAAATATTATCTCCAACAGGCATTAAAATTGAAGACTACAACCAATTTATAGCAGAATATTGATTGTAATATTTATATGATATAGCGTAACTTATTTTAAGATAATCTTCCAGCAACCAAAGAACACAAACCGAATACAGGAAACTACATTGGAAAATATTATTAATTGATAGACGATTGTAGGAAATCTATATAAAAATAGCGGAAGTACGAATACAAATTGAGTAAAGGAAATTACATTGGAGAGATATTACACAACTATTTTAGGACAATTATTTTTTTTTAATGGAAACCAAAGCAGATGATGATTATGGACTGAGTATGCGAAACTATGTGTACAAGACAAAATGAAAACGACTAGAAAAATCTCTGTCAAGGCAAACCCGGTGTATGCGGGACAGGGGTTCGAATTACAATTATGGAGCCTGAATTACTCGTCATAACAAGTGAAAGTTCCGGTTTGTCGCGTTTGAAGTTTAGATGTAATTCGACCCGGTTAGCTTTCACCCATTTAAGGATAGTATGGATGTCCTCTGACAAAGAAGACATCATATGATGTTGTTTTGAAGCGACTTTGATTGAATTGATGGAGGTATGGTTATGGAAATTGTATCAAGAGGATAAAGTACTGTCATCCGCGTACGAATGGACAGGATTAAGAGTGGAGAGTAAAATATCGTTAATGAAAATCAAGAATAGGGGGAAGAATGGATCTTTGGGAAAGACCAGCGCCAAGAATATGAGAGTAAGAGGTGGCGCCATCGACAACTACCTGAATTATGCGGTTATTCAGAAAGCTCTTAATCCAGGAGACTAAGGAACTATCAATTCCCAGTTGCGTTAGTTTAACAAGCAGTGACTTATGCCAAACACGGTCAAAAGCTTTAGAAATATCTAAAGCTACTATTTGCGTTTCACCTTTATTAACAATATTACGGTTCCATAAGTCAGTCAAATACACCATTAAATCACTAGTTGATCTGCCTCTTCGAAATCCATATTGGCGATCCGATGAGAGTATGGAGACAATAGCAATCGGCCTATAGTTGGAAGGATTGGTCTTATTTCCTTTTTTTGGAATTGGGTGTACAATGGCGGCTTTCCAGGATGATGGAAAAGTGCAAGTTGTCATGGAAGAGTCTACATAATGGTTAAGATAAAGAGTGATGGCAGTTTCTAAGGACGATGGCTGATATACCACCTGGACCCGCTGATTTGTTCACATTTAGCTCTTTTAGAACCTTTGATACAACTCGGATGCGAAAATAGACCTGTTTCATAGAGTGTCTACCTCATAGAAGGGAAGGCGGTAGCTGATTTGAAGCTGGCAGTTGTGAGGCGGCTGCAAAGTGGGAAGCTAAAAGATCAGCTTTTTTTCAGAGGTGGAGTAAATAACATTGTGTGGTTTGAGAGGAGGAACTTGTGATGCTCTTCAACCCACGAAATTTCTTTGTACTATGCCAACAAATGACCCAGAATGATTTGTGGGTTTTTATAACCCTTCAGGATTTCTCTAATTTTGTCACGGGTTTTCAGAATGTCCAATCGTTTGGCATTGTTTATTGCATTTTTAGCACTTCTACGGGTGGCTATTAAAATTTCACGATTATTAGCGGTAGGTGTTTGTTGAAACTGCGCATGTTCTCTATGTTTGAAATCAATTGCTGACCGATAAGCTTCATTAAACCATGAGTTGTTTGCGGTCTTCGGTTTCTGAATGAATGTTGGAATGAAGCGTTCCATAACCGATCGAATGACTGATGTTATTCGTAGTGCGTAGTGCATCTATACATTTTAATCTGCAGATAAACTAGCCCAGTTGAGATGGGTCAAGAAGTCGTTCATAGCACGCCAGTTCGCATTCTTATAATGCCATAAAGATCGTGGAGGTGGAGTATTGTCTATTGCAGAACGATTTCTTTTGAATTCTGCCCTCACCAGGCAGTGACCAGATGAGCCAATGGGTGGATCAATCATTATGCTATTTTTATCTGGGTGACTAGAAAGGAATAAATCCAAAAGATGAGGTATGTGACTGATAATGTCAGGGATGCGAGTTGGTTTATCGACTAGTTGAGTGAACAAGTGGAGATCTTCAAAAAATTCGGTGGATTCACCTTTGCGGTCCCGAGGAGCAGAATGAGGGAGCCATGTGTCATTTTGAACATTCAAATCACCTGCTATGACTTTTCGTCTTTAGGTGACATCAATATTTTTTTCTATGGAGTCTGAAAGGGCGTCAAACTTCTTTTGGGTATCGTCCACTTATAGAATCGGGCTCCTATAAATAAAACACAGAAGGAGGGCGTGCTGGTCAATTTTAAATTCAACCCATAAAAATAAATTTCGGATCACTCACTATCTAGATTAGACGGAACAGAGTAGGAAACGTCATTTCTGATATAGAGGACTATACCGGTTACGGTTTCGGTTACGAAATAGCCTATCTATTAGGGTATAGTTTTTTATTTGATATTGGAAAAGGTTGCCGAGACTGCAGATTTTAGTTTCTCCGAGAACAAGCACAGCTGGTTTGTCAGAAATTAAATGGGCTTCAACGGCTTTATGATTCATCTTTAGACCTCTAATATTTGTATAGTGGATTTTAAATAAATTCATAATTTATTCAAATGAATACCGTAAACAATTTAAATAAAAAAACTGAGACTAATGGTGATAATTGTTAAAGCTGAAACCAGAACCAAATGATTAGTAAAATGAAATAAATAGCTAGGAACAAAAAAAATAATCAAAAGAAAAAGCATTCACCTGTAGCTACCCTAGAATATTATGCCTTCAAAGTTAAATGGAACAGGTAAATAAAATGCTTCCTCCTCTAAACACCTTAATCGTCTCTGAATGAAATGGGAAAATAAATTATTTGGGTAGCATTAACATCCCAATTCAATTTTGTCTTCTGTTGGGTGTGGATGACAAAATAAAATAAATAAATTTTAATCAACCAATTTTTTTCAATAATAATAAAAGTTAACTGTACTGTCAAAATAATCAAGTAAAAGTTTTAATTAAAATATTCGTCTTCTTGTATGTTAATTTGTTAACTTTGTAACATATAAAATTCTGCACTTTTATTATGTCTTGCAAATTATGCAATAAAAAGGTTATAAGGCAATCTGAGCCTAGTGTTATGTGTTGTGAATGCAAAGATATATATCACCTAGTTTGTGTTAATTTTACATCTAGTGAAGAAAACCGAGTGTGGCGTTGCAATGTGTGTGCTTTAAAAGTAAAAAATTTCGTTTTAAATGAATCTCAAAATATCACACTTGAAACCATCTCAAAACAAATAAATAATCTGCAATCGGAGCTAAATAATATAAAAGTTGAGATATCTGCTAATTTGAAATCACAGGAAGGGCGCTTTGTTTTGATTGAAAATGTGCTTCAGCAAATGACAGATTTACATAAAGAAAACCAAAATCTAAAGGATCGGATAATACAATTGAAGATTTCTTTAGATAACTCTGATCAAAAATATTTGAATGACTGTATAGAAATTCAAGGAATTCCATCGACGTGTGAAGGCTCACCATATGAAATTGCTACACAGTTTTTTTCTAAACTAGCTGTAACGGTAGACCAAAAAGACATCAACCTTTGTTATAAAGTTCATTCAAAAAATAAAGAGCAAAACAACGCAAGTGAAAACGGTACAACAAAATCTATCGATGACGTTTCTACTATCAACTCAAATAATTATACAGGAAAACAAGATCATAATAAAAACATAAATAAAAATAATAATTTAAAATCGAATACAGTTAGCTTATTTGTGAAATTCGTCAATCATCATACAAAACAATTAATAATGCAAAACAAGAAAAAACATCGAAAACAACTAACAACAAAGTTATATGGATTTAGTTCAGGGAAAGATCCGATATATATAAATGAGTGTCTGACAGCAAAGAAAAGAAATTTAATTAAACAAGCAAAAGATGTCAAGAAAAATTTGGAATATAAATATCTATGGACCAGCAATGGCAACATATACATGAGAAAGTCGGATGGAACAACTCGTATAACCATTAGAACCTTGAAGGACTTGCAATCGCTTAATTTATCAATTTAAATAGTTTCAATGTATATGTCTATAAATAATAATCATATTGCTAGCCCATCTCAGGGTTCTTGCTCTACGAGTTCTTCCGTTCCTGATTCCAACTTTCTTAATCATACTAATATTAATCATAATAATTTTGTTGTAGATACTCCAATGATGATTCATCAGAATATCAGAAGTATGAGGAAGAATTTTGATTTGTTCCTAACTAACTTGGCTACTTTTAAGCAACTTCCAAAACTAATTTTTCTATCAGAAATTTGGATCGCAGATGATGAGGTCAGTACCTACGAGATAAATAATTTCAGTGTTTTTTCAAAGTGCAACATGCACTACCGTGCTGGTGGTGTTATTTGCTATGCTCACAATAGTGTGGAAGTCATAAGTTTTAAAGAATTTCATTTTAAATCCTCTGATTGTTTACAACTAGATATCAGCTTCCAAGGACAGAGATATAGCTTCATATGCGCATACCGTTTTCATTTCCAGCCGGTCGAGTTATTTATATCCGATATTAGATCTATGCTTAAGGGAATAAAATCGAAAAATCTCTTTTTCCTCGGTGATATGAATATTAATATTTTAGAAGAGAGAGCTCAGGTTGATGAGTATTTATTGACTATGTCATCATTTGGTTTAAAATCTTTAATAAATACCCCAACGAGAGAGAACTCATGCTTGGATCATGTTTTCTTCAGATTTTCAAATCCGAACATTAATGTTCAGAAGTTATGAATCTCAATATCACAGACCATGATATGGTTAAAGTTTCACTAAACGGCAGTCTTTCAAGTAAAACTGAAGAAAATGTGCCGCGGAAAATAACCAAATATAACTTTGAAAAAATGTCCGTGCTATTAGATAAACACGACTGGTCTAATATCTATACTCAAACATGTCCTTCTATTGCTTATGATAAGTTCTCTAGTGAGCTTGGTTCGATAATCAATGAATGTATTGACACTGAAGTTAGGAAAAATAATAAACCAAAGGCTCTTCGACCATGGATTGATGATAAATTGTGCCGTCAAATTGAGAATAAAAATAACTTATGCAAACGGTCTCGTCGGCAACCCAACAACGCTACCCTTAAAAATAATTGCAAAACCTTTTCCAAAGAGATTAGAATTTTGATCAAAAATGCGAAACAGTCTTATTATTTTAAGCAATTTCAAAACAGAAAAGATAATGTCAAAGGGCAATGGAGATTAATCGATGAACTAATTGGGGAAAAATCCAAAAACAAAGACATAAATGAAATAACGGATTTAACAGGCAAGTGTTTAACTCTTGCCTCAGAGATATCTAACGAGTTTAACAAATTTTTTTCGACGATACCAGTAGATATCATCAATTCAAACATTAGAAACGGCTCTGTTGAAGAGTCACTCCTATGGTCTAACACCACACTTGAATCCTGTTTTTTTACTCCTACAACGCCTGAGGAAGTGATCTACATCACCTCCTCTTTGAAAAATAAAAATTCCACAAGTGCCGATGGATTCAGTTCAATTTTGATTAAAAATATCATACATAATATTGCATCGGTGCTCACTTTCATTGTAAACCTAAGCTTTGAAAAGGGTATTTTTCCTGAAGCTATGAAAAACTCAATTGTTGTACCTATTTTTAAGAAAGGTGAAACCAAGGACATGAATAACTACCGACCTATTTCTTTACTGAGTGAATTTCCTATCTAAAACTAAATTTCTAGATAAACGCCAGTATGGTTTTAGGTCGGGATGTAGTACTGAAGATGCCGTAAACAACTTCCTTGAAGAAATATACCAGGCATTCAATAACAGCAAAGTAGTGTCGACTTTATTTCTGGATATTTCGAAAGCCTTTGACACTGTCTGTCACAAAATACTACTATGGAAATTAGAGAAAGCTGGTTTCAGGGGTATTACACTTAACTGGTTCTCTTCGTATTTAAATGGTAGAAAACAAAGAACGAAAATTAAAAATCTGCTGAGTGAGCCAATCAGTAACAATATAGGAGTACCGCAAGGGTCAGTCCTCGGGCCTCTTCTATTTCTTATTTATATAAATTCCTTTTTTACTTCTGGTTTCTCTGGAAAAGTTATTGGATTTGCTGACGATATTGCAATAACCTATGTTAGTAATACTTCTTTAACTAATTCTGAAAATATGAGATCTGATCTTGGACTCCTCAGGAGATGGTTTGACTCAAACTTACTAGTGCTTAGTAATAAGACAAAAACTATGTCCTTTAAACAAACTAATAATCCCTTAGATCTCTTGAATGTAGTATACCATAATGGCAGCTGTGAGTATGACTGTAACTCAAATTGTTTTGAACTCAATCAAGTCAATAACTTTAAGTAACTTGGTGTAACAATTGACAGCAGGTTGGACTGGAAAGCTCATACCTCGCTTCTGAGGAAAAAACTTCAAAACTCAATTCGGAAGATGTACTTGCTGAGACAAAATTGTCCTGAAGGTGTATGTAAACATGTATATCACGCACTTGTCGGTTCGCAAATTCAATACTGCCTATCCAGCTGGGGTGGAGCGTACAAGACCACCATTCATCCTATAACTATAGCACAAAAACACGCATTAAGGATCATATATAGAAAATCCATCATGTCTAGATTTGCACCCTTATTCATCAAAGCTAATATTTTGCAGGTTAGAAATCTCTATATTTACAAAGTCTTAAAACTGTTCTTTATCAGAAGTGGAAATCTTTCTGTACGTGTAAATGACCTGCACAACCTGAGAAACTATAGAAGATATGAAATTCCACGAGCATATAAGGAACATTTTCGGTACAGCTTGCTGTATACTGGTCCTCTACTATACAACAAACTACCCGATAACCTGAGTTCAATTGTATCCCTTCCTAAGTTTTTATGTCACATAAAGAAATGGCTCTTTAGCTTGAAAAACGTTGAAGATTTTATTTTCAAGGTAGTCACCTGATGTTCGCGAACTTCACTGATATGGTTTATCTCTGGTACTGACTAAGCTACGACTAAATCTAAAGGCCTTACTTCCATTACAATAAGCCTTTCTTGTTTAATTCACTTTATACAGATTTGCCTTGTTCTTCGGGTATTTTGATGAATCAACTATAGTTTACTTATCTAATATCCATTATTTAAACCAATTTTTATTGTTTTAGTTTTATTTAACTTTTTAAAAAAAAAAAAAAAAAAAAAAAAAATTGTATTCACATACCGCACCCAACTAATTCAAAAACAATTTCTGAAGTTTACTGCTTGAAGTTCTATATGCCACAAAACAGTTAACGCTTTAACTAAGTGGCAGTCCATAAACAATTAAATGTACAATTTACAAAATTAATTTAGATAAACTTATTTATTATATGTAATTATATTTAGCAAGAAGAAAAGTTTTAAAAAAAAATTGATACCTTAAATTTGTGATATTGTAATTTATAATCACAATGGACATACTGATGGTTTCTCAATAAAAATTTAGGGGCAAAAGTCGTAATGGATTCTGAGATATAGGCCTGCAAACATAACCTCAAAAAATTATGAAATTCTTTGAGCGGATTTTTTTAATATAGAAAATTTTTCTAATTTCTTGTTCATATTTTTATTATACCGTATAGTAATTGTACTTGCTAAATATGATATTAAACATGGCGTCTTTTACCGTAAAATATTTTTTTCTTTTAAAAACTCTAAATCAACGTTTTTGGGACCTCTCAACGCAAATGGCAAGAAAACCAGAATATGCACAGAAAAGTATAATATATCAAATGACGTATAATAAAGTCAGGTATAATAAAAAATCTATCAGAGCCTTGAGTTATTTCTCTTCAGGGAAAAAACAATTAAAAACCTCCAAAAAACGGTATTTTTTCTCAATTTTTGGAAATTTTTAACGGTTTTTGGTCATTTCTACCTCAGTCGTCAAAGTTTTCGAACCCTGATAGATTTTTTATTATACATGCATTTAAGACGCGTAATTTGATGTATCATACTTGTTTGTTAGTATCCGGGCTCTTTTGCCATTTGCACTCAAAATTGTCTATATTTAATTAGTTTTTAGCGGTTTTCTGTTAAGTACTTCAAAAAAGTATGAATATTTTTT
Source organism: Diogma glabrata (assembly GCA_963693315.1). Taxonomy (NCBI): domain Eukaryota; kingdom Metazoa; phylum Arthropoda; class Insecta; order Diptera; family Cylindrotomidae; genus Diogma; species Diogma glabrata. The sequence continues at coordinate 7,757,384 of OY856188.1, forward strand.
TTTCTTTGCTGATAATTTTTGTGTGGCATTTACTGGTAATTACTGGTAACTTTAAACAAAATTTACCGGTATTGTGACTCACAGTTATAACCCATCATCCAAAATATAATTTTCTGTTCAATGCTGCGTCGCATCACTAGAGTTATAAAAACAAAAGAATTTTTTTTGTTTTCATTTCACTTTTGATTTTTAATGAGTTAACATCGTTATACGCATTTACCAAAAGTATGAGTATGTCAAATTCCTATAAATGCATCCTTGATGCTTTGTATAAAAATGGTCAAGGTTGCTATAAATGGAAAACCGGTTTTCTTAATGAAGATGCTTATAAGGTTTTATCAATATTTAAACTAAATGGTTTACATTTTGATAAGCATGAAATTTATCAATTTCTGTGCGAAATCGAAGGATATAACGCTAAACGTTCTGTTTTAAGAGAGTTTGATGAATTTATTAATAAATATTTAAAAGATACTAATTTTAAAGGAGAACGATTTAAAGGAATAGTATGTACATTATCTGAAGATGAATCTAATAACCCGCAACAAATTGATCAACTAAAACGTAACATTGGTATGCTCAAACGGAAAGTAATAAGATTGTCTTCAAAACTGGCATGTAGAAAACTGGTTCCAAAATCTCTAGAGCTAAAAACAGCTACAATAAAACAAAACACAATAATTGTTTCTCAACTTCTGGAAATGGCAATTTCTTATAAAAAAGTGAGTGAAATATATAGTCTTTTCGATAGATCTCTAACAGTTAGATCAGTTTACAACCACAAAACTCGTTTTATGTATCTTACAGACTTAGCTACAGCACAAATTACCCAAGAGTTTCTGGATAATGGGCATAGCTTCACGCTCCACCATGATGAAACCACGAAACCATAAGATCCAAGTATTTATATTAGACCTCTGTTCAGCTGGCCCCCCCCACCACGCAAAAATAAAAACAAAATTAGCTCAGAATTAGGAGCTATTTAGGAGCTTTCAGAAAACGCAAGAATAAAATTTTGAGCTCAACCCCCAAACCAGAAATCTTCATTTGAAAGTGGGGGGGCTGAGTGAACGTTCACTCAGCCCCCCCACACCTTAAAAATAACCCTAGAGGATCGTAAATAGGCTCAGAATTAGGAGCTATTTAGGAGCTCTTAAGGCTGTATACTTTTGATTTTAGAGCTCCACCCCTAATTCTTAAAACAACCCCAAAACAGGTTTGGCCCCCCCACCACGCAAAAATCAAAAAAATTATATCTCAGAATTAGCAGCTATTTAGGAGCTCTCAAAAAACGCAAGAATAAAATTTTGAGCTCAACCCGCTAAGCAGAAATCTTCATTTGAAAATGGGGGGGGCTGAGTGAACGTTCACTCAGCCCCCCCACACCTTAAAAAATAGCCGTAGGGGATCGTAAATAGGCTCAGAATTAGGAGCTATTTAGGAGCTCTTAAGGCTGTATACTTTTGATTTTAGAGCTCCACCCCTAATTCTTAAAACAACCCCAAAACAGGTTTGGCCCCCCCACCATGCAAAAATCAAAAAATTATATCTCAGAATTAGGAGCTATTTAGGAGCTTTCAAAAAACGCAAGAATAAAATTTTGAGCTCAACCCCCTAAGCGGAAATCTTCATTTGAAAATGGGGGGGCTGAGTGAACGTTCACTTAGCCCCCCCACACCTTAAAAATAGCCGTAGGGGATCGTAAATAGGCTCAGAATTAGGAGCTATTTAGGAGCTCTTAAGACTGTATACTTTTGATTTTAGAGCTCCACCCCTATTCTTAAAACTACCCCAAAACTAGTTTGAAATCGGAGATGAAACATGAAAATAACATTAAATTAAAAATTTCTTTACTACATGTAATTCTTGAATTAAAAAAAACGTAAAAACAAGCAACTGTTTATTTATCAGTTGCAACCCTTTAGAAGAAAAACCACCCCTTGGGTCAAAAACGCATAAGGGAAGTATGTTAAACATACTCGACACAAAAATATTTAAGGGTGCGGATAAAGTTCCGATTTAGGAGCTTACTGAACATGTCATTTTTTTTTTCTGATTTTCTACCCTTCAGAAAAAGCACCCCTTGTATCATACACGCATAAGGGAACTATGTTAAAGCATAGAGATACGGATCTTTTTATGTAGGTAAGTGATTTTTCGATTTAGGAGCTTACTAAATATGTCACTCTATATTTCTGATTACAACCCTTTAGAAAAACCCACCCCTTGTACCATACACGCATAAGGGAACTATGTTAAAGCATAGAGATACTGATCGTGTTATGGAGGTTAATCATTATTTGATTTAGGGCCTTACTAAATATATCACTTAAGATTTACGATTGCAACCCTTTAAAAAGCCACCCCTTGTACCATACACGCGTAAGCGAACTATGTTGAAGTGTAGAGGTACGGATCGTTTTATGTAGGCAAATGATTTTTCGACTTAGGAGCGTAATGAATATGTCACTCTATATTTCTGATTGCAACCCTTTAGAAAAAGCCACCCCTTGTACCATACAAGGATAAGGGAATTATGTTAAAGCATAGAGATACTGATCGTGTTATGTAAGTAAATGATTTTTCGATGTAGGAGCTTACTAAATATATCACTCTATATTTCTGATTGCGACCCTTAAGAAAAAGCCACCCCTAGTACCATACATGCGTAGGGGAAATATGGTCAAGCAAAGAGATACGTATCGTTTTTTGTAGGTCAATCATTTTTTAGATTTAGGAGCTTACTAAATATGTCACTCTATATTTTTGATTGCAACCCATAAGCAAAAGTCACCCCTTGTACCATACACGCGTAAGGGAACTTTGTTTAAGCGTAGAGATGCGGATCGTGTTATATAAGTAAATGATTTTTCGATTTAGAAGCTTACTAAATATTTCACTATGTATTTTTGATCGCAACCCTTTAGAAAAAGCCACCCCTTGTACCATACACGCGGTAGAGAACTATGTTGAAGCGTAGAGGTACAAATCGTTTTATGTATGTAAAGGATTTTTCGATTTAGGAGCTTACTAAATATGTCACTCTATATTTCTGGTTTGCAACGCTTTAGAAAAAGTGCCACCCCTTGTACCATACACGCATACGAGAACTATGTTAGAGCATAGAGATACTGATCGTTTCATAAAGGTAAGTGATTTTTCGATTTAGGAGCTAACTAAATATGTCAATCTTTATTTCTGATTGCAACCCTTTAGAAAAAGTCACTTCTTGTACGATACACGCATAAAGAAGATATGTTAGAACATAGAGACAATGATCGTTTCATGTAGGTAAGTGATTTTTCGATAAAGGAGCTTACTAAACATGTCAATCTATATTTCTGATTGCAACCCATTAGAAAAAGTCATCTCTTGTACCATACCCGCATAAGGGAGCTATTTTAAAGCATAGCGATACGCATCGTTTTACGTAGGTAAATCATTTTTTGATTTAGGAGCTTACTAAATATGTAACTCTATATTTCTGATTGCAACCCTTTAGAAAAAGCCACCCCTTGTTTCATATCCGCGTAAGAGAACTATTTAAGAGCATAAAGCTACGGAGGTTTAGGAAGCTCCTAAATCGAAAAATCAGTCACCTACATAAAACTATGCGTATCTCTATGGTTTTACATAGTTGCATTATACGTGTTTAGTACAAGAGGGGGCTTTTTCTAAAGGGTTGCAATCAAAAATATAGAGTGACATATTTAGTAAGCTCCTAAATCACAAAATTATTTTCCTAAATAAAACGATCCGTATCTCTATGCTTTAACATAGCTTCCTCATGCGTTTATGGTACAAGGTGTGGCTTTTTCTAAAGGGGTGCATTCAGAAACCTCTGTTCAGCTGACCCCCCAACCACGCAAAAATAAAAAAAAATTAGCTCAGAATTAGGAGATATTAAGGAGCATTCAAAAAACGTAAGAATAAAATTTTGAGCTCAACCCCCTAAGCAAAAATCTTCATATGAAAATGGGGGGCTGGGTGAACGTTCACTCAGCCCCCCCCACACCTTAAAAATAGCCCTAGAGGATCGTTAGTAGGCTTAGAGTCAGGAGCTGTTTAGGAACTCTTAAGGCTGTATACTTTTGATTTTAGAGCTCCAACCCTATTCCTAAAACCACCCCAAAACTAGTTTGCAAAGGGAGACGACATATAAAAAATAACATTAAATTAAAAATTTCTTTACTACATGTAATTCTTGAATTAAAAAAAAACATAAAAACAAGCAACTGTTTATTTCTCAGTTGCAACCCTTTAGAAAAAAAACCACCCCTTGGGTCAAAAACGCTTAAGGGAACTATGTTAAACATACTCGACACAAAAATATTTAAGGGTACGGATAAAGTTCCGATTTAGGAGCCTACTAAATGTGTCATTTTATATTTCTGATTTTCTACCCTTCAGAAAGTGCCACCCCTTGTATCATACACGCATAAGGGAACTATGTTAAAGCATAGAGATACGGATCTTTTTATGTAGGAAAATAATTTTTTGAATTAGGAGCTTACTAAATATGTCACTCTATATTTCTGATTACAACCCTTTTGAAAAAGCCGCCCCCTTTGTACCGTGCACACATAAGGAAGCTATGTTAGAGCATAGAGATACGGATCGCTTTATTTAGAAAAATAATTTTTTGATTTAGGAGCTTACTAAATATGTCACTCTATATTTCTGATTGCCACCCTTCCGAATGTGCCACCCCTGAGTACTATTAAAAAAGGTTTTGGAAAATAAAACATATTTTATATTTAAACAAATACAATTTTTTTAATTCTCTTACAAATTACATTAATTATATTTCTATCATTTCAATTTATTAATATATATATTATATCATTTTTTATCATATTGTAACGACTCTTCGTTGGTTCTTTTAGATTATTGAACAAACACGACAGTAAAAGACAGATCTTTAGTTAACAGAATCTCAAACTTTATTTGTCATCAAATTACAGCAGCTTCCGTTTTTCCTTACAATAAATTCCAGGGTCTCCAATTTATGTACACTAAACTTCACCGCTTTTCCACAATTTGAATCAATAATATTCGGAATGGTAAAATCTGTATTTACTATTCCACTAAGTTCAGATTCTTTCTCTATTAGTACCCAGGATCAGATACCACCGATTATTCCTTAAACTTGCGAATATTTATAAACACTTTTAATTGCAAAAGTAAAACTGACTATCTGATATTTTTGTTTGCTTATTTATATCGAAAAATAAATAAATCGAAACTTCTATAATCCACTAGAGATCAATACTACGTAGTCCGTACATCTGAAATAGGCCACACCTGTTTTCATTCATACTTGCATTTGTATTAGCGAACTCAAATTTAATTTATGAAAAAAGTATTAGGTAACTCCTTTTAATTCATTAATGTAAACATTTGTATAACAAATTTAATTTACATTAATTTATGCAATACAATTTGCAATACAAGTAAAAGATTGAAAAAGGAGTTAACTTTTAATTAATGAATGAGTAAATAAAATTAACCCATTCTGGACGAAGTTTATTACATTGCCCTCCATTTAGTTTTGTTCGTCCCGAACAATATCAGAGATCGCATTGGTGATGTTACCTTGGTACGGTGCCAACCTTTGCAGATGTATCACTTTCATCTTGGTACGGGGTCCCTTTTGTATGCGGTAGATGACATCATTAATTCGTTTGATTATTTTATATGGGCCTTCCCAATCTGGCTGCAGCTTGGGTGATCTTCCCTTAGTTCTTCTGGGGTTGTATAGCCATACCAATTCTCCTTCTTGAAAACCGCCACTATTTGCATTTATGTCGTACCTGGTTTTCATTTTGTCACTGGCAATCTTAATGTGGTCTCGAACCTGCTGATGGATTTTATTCATCTTCTCCCTTAGTTGTCCCACATAATCTGTTTTCGTGGATACCAGACCTCCAGGGATGCCAAACTCGATGTCACTAGGAAGATGTAGTTCTCTTCCGAACATGATATTCGCTGGCGTTTCACTTGTCGTATCGTGCACTGCGCTACGATAGGCCATCAAGAATAACGGAAGATCCTTGTCCCAATTTCTTTGGTTGGCTTCTACTACCTTTGACAAATGTTCTTCCATGGTTCGGTTGAATCGTTCTACCATGCCATCTGACTGCGGGTTCATAGGTGTAGTTCGTGTTTTTCTAATGCCGAGTGTTCTGCACAGCTCTTCCATCAGTTGAGATTCGAAATTCCTTCCCTGGTCGGTATGCAACTCGAGCGGTGTTCCATATCTGCAAACCCATTCATTGACTAATGTTTCCGCGACCGTAACTGCTTCCTGGTTCGGTATTGCATAAGCTTCCGGCCATTTTGTAAAGTAATCAATGACCACCATGATGTATTTGTTACCTTTTGTCGTTTCCGGAAATGGCCCCGCGATGTCTATAGCAATTCTCTCCATTGGGGCACCCACATTGTACTGTTGCATCTCTCCTCGAGTTCTAGTTTTTGGTCCTTTGCTCGCCGCACAGGTATCACATCGCCGACACCATTGCTCCACGTCGGTACGATACCTTACCCAATAAAACCTCTCCCTTACTTTGGCTAGGGTTTTATTGACTCCCAGGTGTCCTCCAGAAATACTTCCATGCAGCTTTCCCAGTACCTCTTCCACTCGACTGGATGGCAACACCAGTTGCTCTAACACTTTCTTTCCATCAGCGGACTCCCATTTTCTTTTTAGTATCCCGTTGTCCATAAATAGTGAGTCCCATTGCGCCCAGTAGCATATCACCTCCGTACTTAAAGGTGCGACCTCTTTCCACTCCGGTCGCCTTCCCTCAGTTTTCCATTTCAATATTGGAGCATTCCTTTTCCTCAACTCGTCCTTTAGCTGGGTCTGGCTGAGCTCACTAATATTTACTGTCTTGACCATTGTTGCAATAATCCCACTTCTGACACCACTGTAACGACTCTTCGTTGGTTCTTTTAGATTATTGAACAAACACGACAGTAAAAGACAGATCTTTAGTTAACAGAATCTCAAACTTTATTTGTCATCAAATTACAGCAGCTTCCGTTTTTCCTTACAATAAATTCCAGGGTCTCCAATTTATGTACACTAAACTTCACCGCTTTTCCACAATTTGAATCAATAATATTCGGAATGGTAAAATCTGTATTTACTATTCCACTAAGTTCAGATTCTTTCTCTATTAGTACCCAGGATCAGATACCACCGATTATTCCTTAAACTTGCGAATATTTATAAACACTTTTAATTGCAAAAGTAAAACTGACTATCTGATATTTTTGTTTGCTTATTTATATCGAAAAATAAATAAATCGAAACTTCTATAATCCACTAGAAATCAATACTACGTAGTCCGTACATCTGAAATAGGCCACACCTGTTTTCATTCATACTTGCATTTGTATTAGCGAACTCAAATTTAATTTATGAAAAAAGTATTAGGTAACTCCTTTTAATTCATTAATGTAAACATTTGTATAACAAATTTAATTTACATTAATTTATGCAATACAATTTGCAATACAAGTAAAAGATTGAAAAAGGAGTTAACTTTTAATTAATGAATGAGTAAATAAAATTAACCCATTCTGGACGAAGTTTATTACAATATTATCACCTATATCACTTATATATTTTTACATTTTCAAACGGCCCAAGCTTGGACCAGGGCTTGCACATGTTTACAATAAATTAGAATGGTAAATAACGCGTAGTATAATAAACTGAATCTTGGTTTAGTCTAGGCATTTAACACTCGCTCAGACTGAAACCAAAGTTAACTAGTCAAGGCTTGGCTCACCAATACGGGTCCAAAATTGGTTCGTTGTTTAAAATTTGAAGCTCCTACCCGGGTGGTAGTAGTTGCAGTATCTTCAAACTGTTTCAAAAGGTTGCACAGAATCCATTTCTAAAAACATTTTTGAAGCTACCATGACTCAAAAATTACCTGATGTCATCTGGACCCAGTGTGACCACTATGGGTTCAAATAAAACTAAAGGAATGCAACTCATACATTAAGAGTGACATATTCAGTAAGCTCCTAAATCTTAAAATGCATATATGATACAAAAGGAGTCACTTACTAACGTTTTGCAAAACAGAATTATAAAGTGACATATTTTAGTAAGTACCCCTAAGCGTGTATAATCCACAGGGTGGGACTTTCTAAAGGTTGCAAATCAGAAATATAGACTGACATATTTAGTAAGATCCGTACCTCTATGCTTTAACATAGTTCCCTTATGCGTATATGATACAAGGAGTGGCACTTTCTAAAGGGTTGCAATCAGCAATGTAGAATGACATATTTAGGAAGCTCCTATATCGTAATATAATTTACCTACATAAAACGATCAGTATCTCTATGCTTTAACATAGTTCCCTTATGCGTGTATGGTAGAAGGGGTGGCTTTTTTTAAACGGTTGCAATCAGATATACAGATTGATATATTTAGTAAGCTCCTAAATCGAAAAATCACTAATCCGAATCTCTATGCTTTAACATAGTTCCCTTACGCGTGTATGGTATAAGGGGTGGCACTTTCGGAAGGGTGGCAATCAGAAATACAGAGTGACATATTTAGTAAGCTCCTAAATCAAAAAATAATTTTACAAATAAAGCGATCCGTATCTCTATGCACTAACATAACTTCCTCATGTGTGCATGGTACAAAGGGGGCGGCTTTTTCAAAAGGGTTGTAATCAGAAATATAGAGTGACATATTTAGTAAGCTCCTAATTCAAAAAATTATTTTCCAACATAAAAAGATCCGTATCTCTATGCTTTAACATATCTCCCTTATGCGTGTATGATACAAGGGGTGGCACTTTCTGATGGGTAGAAAATCAGAACTATAGAGTGACACATTTAGTAGGCTCCTAAATCGGAACTTTATCCGTACCCTTAAATATTTTTGTGACGAGTATGTTTAACATAGTTCCCTTAAGCGTTTTTGACCCAAGGGGTGGTTTTTTTTCTAAAGGGTTGCAACTGAGAAATAAACAGTTGCTTGTTTTTATGTTTTTTTTTAATTCAAGAATTACATGTAGTAAAGAACTTTTTAATTTAATGTTATTTTTTATATGTCGTCTCCCTTTGCAAACTGGTTTTGGGGTGGTTTTAGGAATAGGGTTGGAGCTCTAAAATCAAAAGTATACAACCTTAAGAGTTCCTAAATAGCTCCTGACTCTGAGCCTACTAACGATCCTCTAGGGCTAATTTTAAGGTGTGGGGGGGCTGAGTGAACGTTCACCCAGCCCCCCATTTTCATATGAAGATTTTTGCTTAGGTGGTTGAGCTCAAAATTTTATTCTTACGTTTTTTGAATGCTCCTTAATATCTCCTAATTCTGAGCTAATTTTTTTTTATTTTTGCGTGGTTGGGGGGTCAGCTGAACAGAGGTTTCTGAATGCAACCCTTTAGAAAAAGCCACACCTTGTACCATAAACGCATGAGGAAGCTATGTTAAAGCATAGAGATATACGGATCGTTTTATTTAGGAAAATAATTTTTTGATTTAGGAGCTTACTAAATATGTCACTCTATATTTTTGATTGCAACCCTTTAGAAAAAGCTACCCCATATACCATACACGCGTAAGGGAACTTTGTTAAAGCGTAGAGATGCGGATCGTTTTATATAAGTAAATGATTTTTCGATTTAGGAGCTTACTATATATGCCACTCTATATTTCTGATTGCAATGCTTTAGAAAAGCCCCCTCTTGTACTAAACACGTATAAGGGAACTATGTAAAACCATAGAGATACGCATAGTTTTAGGTAGGTGACTGATTTTTCGATTTAGGAGCTTCCTAAACTTCCGTAGCTTTATGCTCTTAAACAGTTCTCTTACGCGGATATGAAACAAGGGGTGGCTTTTTCTAAAGGGTTGCAATCAGAAATATAGAGTGACATATTTAGTAAGCTCCTAAATCAAAAAATGATTTACCTACATAACACGATCAGTATCTCAATGCTTTAACATTGTTTCCTTATGAGTGTATCGTACAAGGGGGTGGCTTTTTCTAATAGGTCGCAATCAGAAACGTAAATAAACTTATTTAGGAGGCTCTTAAATCGAAAAATCATTTACCTACATAAAACGATCCGTACCTCTATGCCACAAAATAGTTCTCACACGCGTATATGATAAGAGGGGTGGCACTTTCTAAAGGGTTGCAATCAGAAATATAGAGTGACATATTCATTAAGCTCCTAAATCGAAAAATCATTTGCCTACATAAAATGATCCGTACCTCTACACTTCAACATAGTTCGCTTACGCGTGTATGGTACAAGGGGTGGCTTTTTAAAGGGTTGCAATCGTAAATCTAAAGTGATATATTTAGTAAGGCCCTAAATCAAAAAATGATTAACCTCCATAACACGATCAGTATCTCTATGCTCTAACATAGTTCCCTTATGCGTGTATGGTACAAAGGGTGGGTTTTTATAAAGGGTTGCAATCATAAATATAGAATGACATATTTAGTAAGGTCCTAAATCAAAAAATTATTTTCCTAAATAAAACTATCCGAATCTCTATGCTTTAACATAGCATCCTTATGCGTGTATGGTACAAGGGGTGGCTTTTCCCAAAGGGTTACAATCAGAAATATAGAGTTACATATATAGTAAACTCCTAAATCAAAAAATGATTTACCTACTTAACACGATCAGTATCTCTATGCTTTAACATAGTTCCCTTATGCGTGTATGGTACAAGGGGTGGCTTTTTTTAAAGGGTTGTAATCAGAAATATAGAGTGACATATTTAGTAAGCTCCTAAATCGAATAATCATTTACCTACATAAAAAGATCCGTATCTCTATGCTTTAACATAGTTCCCTTATGTGTGTATGATACAAGGGGTGCCTTTTCTGAAGGGTAGAAAATCAGAAATGAAAAATGACATGTTCAGTAAGCTCCTAAATCGGAACTTTATCCGCACCCTTAAATATTTTTGTGTCGAGTATGTTTAACATACTTCCCTTATGCGTTTTTGACCCAAGGGGTGGTTTTTCTTCTAAAGGGTTGCAACTGATAAATAAACAGTTGCTTGTTTTTACGTTTTTTTTAATTCAAGAATTACATGTAGTAAAGAAATTTTTAATTTAATGCTTTTTTTATGTGTCATCTCCGATTTCAAACTAGTTTTGGGGTTGTTTTAAGAATAGGGGTGGAGCTCTAAAATCAAAAGTATACAGCCTTAAGAGCTCCTAAATAGCTCCTAATTCTGAGCCTATTTACGATCCTCTAGGGCTAATTTTAAGGTGTGGGGGGGCTGAGTGAACGTTCACTCAGCCCCCCCACTTTCAAATGAAGATTTCCGCTTAGGGGGTTGAGCTCAAAATTTTATTCTTGCGTTTTCTGAAAGCTAGTAAATAGCTCCTAATTCTGAGCTAATTTTGTTTTTATTTTTGCGTGGTGGGGGGGCCAGCTGAACAGAGGTTTATATTAGCTTGTGTCATGGACTACGAAATGAAGGAAGTCGTAATTGCAATAGAAAACCAAATCTACTGAGTACCAAATGTTTGTTTTAATGACAGCTTTAGATCGCATGGATGATATTTTAAAAGCCAATGGAGCATTTAAAAAACAATTTCTTTTGTCCTTAAATTCATGTATGGCAGACGGCGCTGCTACATCTACCGCCTTCAATAAATTGTTAAATGTGGAACGGTCAAATATTCAAAATACTGAAATGATTCAATCTCTTACTTTGAAAGAATGTTATGTACACATTGCAAACAATATATCTAAGGACATTGTCAAGCACTTGGAAATTGAGTATCCTAATTTTGGGAACCAAATTAAAGAATTGGCAAAAATTTTAAATTTTAAAAACGCGGCCTCTCATCCAATTGCCGCCGATTTCTATAACTTTCAAAAATATAAACAAATTTCGACCCCTAAGAGCTTGAATGAGGTTGTCGGTCATCGCTTTATGTATCTAAATGATATTGCGAAACAAATCCTTATTTTAAAATCAATTATATTGGAATATATTGAAATATGCTCTGGTATGTATGAAAAGGAATGTGAATTAATAAAAACATATCTTTCGGATAAAACTTTTCTATCATATTTACATTTGAGTGTAATCGCTCATGCAAGTGATCAATTGTCTAGTAGTCACCAAACAGATTTTCGATCCACACTGGAAAACCTATTTGAAATAGTTAACTCAAATGAGATATCCATTGAAACAATTAAAACAAATATACCGGAAAAGTTTCATTTTTGCTTTTGCTTCTCTACGATTAACAGTCATATTGAAATTATTATAAATTCAAATGATTCATTTTTCAATCTAATTGAGGCTTTACGATCTTCTGTAGGATCAATATATCTATCTACACCAGTTGATGATATGTATGGAGTACTAAATAATATTAATTCGGAAAGAGTATTTGCTATGTGTAAGCGAAATAAAGACATAGCACCAAATAAAGAAATTTACATGCGAACACAACAAATAAAAGCAAGATACAATAAAGTGATTTCATTCTTGAACAACACTGGGGCAATCCAAAATATTTCTTTAAAAGATCTCACAAGAAATGGAAAAATTATTAAGAAAAAGTTTGATGCTATGTTACAGTGGAATGCTGTTGAAAGAATAACCAGACTAAATCTTTTAAATGAACAACATCAAATAAAGAAAAGAAAAAGAGACTCTAGAATTGTAATTGAAGAACTTATGAAAACAGACATAATGGACATAATTTCTATACAAGAGTACCTCATAAGTATTGTCCTAAAGACTGACCGCGAGAAGTTTCTAAGAAGACAGCTTAAACTGCTCAGAGATGCAGGTTTTAAATTTAGTAAGCAACGATCTTGGTGCAATGATTCACTAAATACTGAGCAAAAACTAATTCTTAAAATTAAAAACCTGCACGAAGTGGAATCTTAATTGGTAAATCCTTAATTGGTATTAAGACGAAAACAAAACTCATAGGATGTTAATAAAAAAAGACTAACGCACTTAAATAGGTTTTTTCAAATATTTCCAAAAATAATCAACCGATTTCAATGAAATAAAAAAATATTGAAAGAAGATTAAATTTTTAAAAATTTTAATTAACGAAAAAGTTTTTAGAAACGCCGCAGAGTGGCGCCACAGTCCTTTTTCTACTTTAAACCTAAATATATAGAATTTTGCCTACTTTAAGGAGCAAATAGTGTTCTACAAAAATGTACGCCATACATTTTTATACAAACCCATCATACATCATAAGTTTTGATTTTATTGCTATATATGTTTAAATCTTATTTTACTAAAAAATTATAATTTTGGTTTTTGCGGCGAACTAAGCGAATTGACGGCGAAGTTATCCTTACCAAAAAAACTTGGCAGCCTAAGTAGTATACGAATTGTCAATAAAAAAAAACTTTTTCAAAAAATCGCATTTTTTTCATCTTGCTAATTATATTGTAAGAAAAATGTAATTTTTCTATGCGAAAAGTAAACTCACTAGTGTAAAAAAATAACAAATTATAGTTGCTATGTTTTTCATATAATTTTACAAAGTATTTTAAACAACGTAACCATGAAAAAATAGAATATGAATTTTGAATGTTTTATTGTCGATTTATAACTTTATAATTTATAGTAAATATCAATTATATATTAGTATCATAGAAAAAATTGCATTTCCTACGCGAGATAAAAACGTTTTTCGTTCGTAAACATGTCTCACTCGACGCTAGCGCGTCTCGTGAACAAATGTTTACTCACGAAAAAAACAATGTTTTCATCTCTTGTAGGAAAATATACTATAAAACTTCTATGAAGCTTACTATGTATAACATTATATTATGGAAGAACAAATAAATAAATAAAAATAAATAAAATAAATAAAGAAAATAACGATTGAATTGTTTTGTGGTGCAATGTGTGTTGTTGCAATTGTATTTTTTCTTATTGTTTTTGTGGTTCTATTTGTGTGTATTAGTATTTTTTTTTATTGGATAATGAAGTGCCGTAAAATTTTTTAGTGCGGCGTTTAATTCTCAGCATAACTTTGGATATATTAAAGGGTTCACGATTCACATTTATCCACATTATTTTAGAACACAAATTTACTATAACTCTTGTTATCATTTAAATTTAAAATCATTATTATATTTAACTAAAAAACAATTGGGCCCTGATCATGAGTGTAAAGTTTTTCCCTTTCAGGTCCTAGGATTTGGATAATAAATACTCTAGTGAATTTTAACCAAATGAAATTTCAGGTACTGGTCAAATATGAAAAACCAAATCAGAGCCTGATATATTCAAATAAGGTTAACCCTAAAAGGGTATTGTAAATTAGGCGCGGAACATCGCCACATCAGATTGCCCTTATAAGACTTGCCCTTTCTAGTCTGACCACTCCCTGACCTGATCACTCCCTGACTGTATTCAGGCTTTCCCTAACTAATTTCTGCTCGGGTTGTTAAAGTGTAGTGTTGTTTATAATTTTTTTCAAAATTGGCGTTAGGTCTCATCTCTTCTGTTTAGGTAAACGTTGCTTTCTGTCAGTCACCCCGGATTTTAAAAAAATACGAATTCTTCACAACATCCTAATTTTAAATTTTTTTTACAATCCTTCCGTTATTTTTCTATTATTGATAATTATTTTTAAATAACATAATATCTGTTAGCTGCATTAGTGGCCAACATAGTAATATCTATTATGTCTGTACAAACATCACTGTCTAATCTACAACAAATAAAATCTGTTAACAAATTGAGTAGAAACAACACCGTCAACTCTTTTAAGTAAACTTATTGTCTCAATTGTCATTTCCTTATATATATTAGAAAAATGAACAAGAAAACAATAACTATGTGAAGCAATAACATAAAAATAATATATATTCCAATGAACTTTTTTTTGTTTTTCAAATAATAAAACATTTGAGTAAACAAATTATTGTCGTGGATTGAAGTCTTGTGTATACTGTTAACAGTTTACTTATACTTACTTTCTGTTCAACAGTTTAATTTTTAAGTTTTTTTTTAATGTTTGTGTAAATATTGAAGTATTGCAAATTGACTTAAAAGTTCTGTTTTGTATATTAGAGCCGACACTTTGGAGCCATTGTTTACTATAATGTTGTTGCTCCATATTTTTTCTAAAAGAAATCACAAGCTTTTTTTTTTGTGTTGAGCTTTTAAACGAGGAAGATTATTTCCGGCTGGAGATTATAGTCCAATTAAATTAAAAACAACATTTTTATGTTCTTTTGAAATGACATAAACAATTTTTTTGTATAATTATATTTCCCTATTAGGCCAATTATTTGATAATTACAAAAGAGATGCTACCACCCATTAGGTGCGCAAACTATAAGAGTTCTCCTAATCAAACATTTGAGTTTCATCATAATTAAAACTACTACAATTGCTTTATGATTTCTCCCACAAAATCAAGTGCCGACAACAGTGAAAAACAAAACAATATATAATATTGACCAACGATGTAATTATTTTAACTAAGAATCGCCCAGTGGCCGAAATTCGGCCATTGTAAATGGAATTTGTAAACAGACCTCCCAACAAAATAGCTACAACATATTATTTCAGAATTTGATCAATTAATATAATTGATTTTGAATTGTGAAACAAATAACTTGAAAAAAAAAAAAACGAAATAACCGAACAAAAACACACATATCACAATTTTGCCATTTTTTTCTGAAAAAATCATCAAAATTCAAACAAAAGTATTTTTCGGCACATCAACTACTCATGACCTTTCCATCGATATACATATTGCCACACTTTTAATGAGGCAAATATTTTAAAATTGTACCACAAAAATATTGCTTATGAATTTATATATAGGGAGTATGCTTTGCAGCTCGGAGACTCCCTGCTCTCCAGAATTGGTTTAGGATTTTTGGAAGGTTTATGGGCAGTAATTGTAGCTTATTATCTCTAGCTTCCAATGCCGTATGCCCCTTTTTAAAATTCAATATGGCGACTACAGGCTTACGGCCTCACTCTGAAAGTATAGAAATTCGGCTGCCAACACAAATTTAAAATATCAACATATGCGTTCTTGGGCTTAGAATGTTGGTAATTGATTATAACTAGTTTCAAATTCCGAGTGGTTTTCAATTTTTTTTTTTTTTCAAAATGGTGGATCGAAAATATGAAAAATTATGCTTTTACCTGCGAAATTTCGAATAAAAATTCATTTTTTTACACACATATTTTGATGTGCTTCAAATATTTTATAATGGAAGAAACATTAAAACAAAACGTTTTATAGAAGAAAATTTTTTTGTCCGAGTGGTTCTCTCTTTATAGCTAGGGGTAGTTTTTGAAAATTTGTATATTTAGGTTTTGGAATTCATTGATATCAATAAAAAAAATTTCGGCGTTTTTAGTTTTTTTTTTTAACCGTGTCTTAAGATACAGGGTGTTGAAAAATCAAGAAATTGCTCGATCCTGGTGTATTGAGATGGCTCTACAGTCAAAACTACTAAACTGAATTTAATATTAGATAGCTCAAAATGTAGGTATTGAACAGCGCTAATCAAAATAATAATTCACATTATATAACCTTGAACATTTTCTTTTAGAAAAATAACGGTAAAAAATTTAAATTTGATTTTCTAGAAATGCGTACTTTTTAAATTTTTCATTTTTTAATATGTGAAAGGTACATATGTTACTAACATTTTATAAAAAATTCAGGAGGGGAAAATTTTTTGTTTTTTTTTTATTAACTTTATTTCAACACGCCTTAAAATTTTTCATCATAAAAAAAAGTGGAGTTAAAAAATTAACATTTTTTTTTTGGATTCACACATATGTTTTTATAATAAATTTTTAATTTTAACTCAAAATAAATATTTTACATATTTTTTATCATTTATTTAATTTTAAATTACTAAATTCTGTAGAGTAAGAATAACGTCTAGCTAAGATTGATCCATCATTTGTAGGAATGTATGAGTGATATCCTCGTGTTCCAGGACTTGTTTTTTAAATTGGCGTATCTATCAGCTAGTTGATTTCGTTTTGCAATGTAACCTGCCTCCGTTACATAGAAAAATGCATGTTATCTTGAAAATTGCCTGGAGCTGCTGACCAGTTATATAAATCCAGAGGTGTTGATATAGCTTTGTCGTATTCATTTTTAAAACATGCTCTAGCTGCTTTTCTTTTTACTGTTCCTCCAATTTCATCACATCAGAACTGCTCTAACCAGGTAACCAGGAGGTACAGTTCACCTAGGAGTAGTTTGTTGAAGACGTACAAACGATTTTTTGATCGCAGTACTGTAGCCACACTATATTCTGATCTAAGCTGGTAATTGAAATACACATAATATATATTTTTGTGTTAAAAATAATAAAAATATTTGCTGTGCTAAAATATACTATATCGAATATTAAGTAATCTCTCTGGACTAAATTTGCCCAGCTTTATTTTTGAGAGTCAACAAAACATATATTGTGATTAAAAATTAACTAAAAGTCAATTTTTCTCCATAAAACAAAAACAATTCTTCCACTACACCTAAGTGAAAAAAAAAATAGAAACTAGGGAAAAGTATAATATGAGTCTAAACCAGGGATGGGGAACCTTTTTACCATTAAAGGCCAATTATAATTTTGCAAATCGTTAACAGGCTGCATTATGCCGAGTATTGTTACCAAGTTTGGGGGGCTACATCTGTTACTATAATGGCTCTTTTAGACTCTGTTCAAAAGTATGCTAAACGAATTGTTAATTTTATCTGATCTTGTTGTTTTTTATAAATATCTTCATCAGCAGTGTTCGAATGAAATCAAATCCATTATGCCTGCAAACAGTCAAACTGTTGAGATCACTCACTCATCACTGTCATATAGTAACAGAATGCCGAGGGATTTCTTTGTTTGTAAAACGAAATCAACTAGCTGATACATACGTCAATTTAAAAACAACTCCTGGAACACGAGGATATTACTCATACATACCTACAAATGATGGATCAATCTTAGCTAGACGTTATTCTAACTCTACGGAATTTAGTAATGTAAAATTAAATAAATGATAAAAAATGTTTAAAATATTAAAATAATAATTAAAATAAATTTTAATCATTTAATAAATAATAAATTTAACACCACTCAGAATTTGAAACTATGTAATGAAGCGCTACCTCGTTGAAACTCAACGAAGTGGCCTAGCAGGTCGCGTACCTAGCGAGATTATTTGTTTTGCCCCTGACCAACGGCAGCCTATGGGAACGAGTAGGAAATCCTGCTACTCCAGCACAAATAAACAATATAGTACGCGAAAAAACATGATATTTACGGAAATGAGAAAAAAGCAAGTGAAAGAATGTGACTCTGGTGACCCCCTTGGCGAAAGAACCGCGATCAACCCGTCCAACCCCACATTTACTCACATACTCTCACACTCTCACACCTCATACACTCTTGCACCCTTCCCTCCCCCCCCCCCACACACGCACTCTCACACACATGCTCACTATCACCCATATCCACATCCATGCCCATAAGTTTAATATCTCAAAATGTTCATCCTTCACTTCCATTTTAACATCCAAGCACATAGAGTCTTTATTACGGCGCATTTTATGTTTGAACCATAAAAAAACCATGGCGGTACTGGAGGGTGAAATTGTTAAACCACCATAACGGTGAAGTAATTTTAAATTGATTTAAAGCTAAGGTGAAAAATTCCCGTCAAAGATTGAATCATTTAGTCGATTATTATTGCAATGAGTTGACTTCAAGTATCATTTCCTGAAAATAAATGGTAACAAATAATGCACGTTTTGTAAAAGTAATAAAACCTAAATCCCGCACAGTTACAATTTGAAATGCATAAACAGAGCTAGTAAGAAATATCATTTGTTGGTTTCACTGGAAATTGTTATCAGCTATCGGTTTCTCAGCAGGAAGTGATATAATTGTATAATAGATCCATTTGCTGATTGGTATAATAGCAATAATATAGAATTCCGATTCGTCCTATAACCCAAATCCCAGGCGGTATGGTAGAACACCCGGTCA
Organism: Diogma glabrata; assembly: GCA_963693315.1. NCBI lineage: Eukaryota > Metazoa > Arthropoda > Insecta > Diptera > Cylindrotomidae > Diogma > Diogma glabrata. Next base: position 7,776,423 of record OY856188.1, read on the forward strand.
CGGTAGAAGATCCCGTACCCAATATAGACGCTTCCATACTCAAATGATTATGTCCAAACCAATACCTAGATCATCATTACCAAATACTATTACCATCAATCAATTATTTACGCACAGTCGACCGTCTCAACATCACTTATTATTAACCACCCTTTAGGTAGATTTCATATAAAAATCTAGCTATTGCAATGGGCTTCATCTCGGAATTTCGGAAAAATTTTTGTGCCAAACGACTATATATGATAAGCGGAGACGAAAAAAAAATATATATAGATCAAAAAAATTTTCTGTACGTGTGTGTTCTATTAATATCTCGGACGAGTCGTTAATCAACAAAATCCGATACATGGTTAAGGAACTAGAACCTTTTTTCTAAAAAATATACTTGAATACTAATATTTTTAAAAAGTTAACAAATTTAGAATCTTTGAAATCTTTTTTATCAATTTATTCTAAAAATAGTGAGTGAGCGACTCCAACAAAAAAGTATGCAAAAAAAAATTTTTTTTTGAAACAACCGGTACTCTCACGGTCGCATTTATAAGGCCAGATCAAAAAACCTGTTTTAAAAATGTGAGTTTTATTAATAACTTAGAAAAATTCGTAAATCAGCCAAATCCGACACATGGTTAAGAAATTAGAGGCTTTATTCTAGAAAAAAGCTCTGTTTTTTAGATCCGTTATAACGGCCGTTTAGATTCTAATATTTTTAAAAACTTCATAGATTTAGAATCTTTGAAACCTTTTTAATCAGTTTCTTGCAAAAAAGACCTCTGCAGTTGGAGGTTTCTGAGTGAGCGGCTCCAACAAAAAAGCTTGTAAAACACAAAATGCGTTTGAATCAACTGGCACTCTCACGGTCGCATTTGTGGAGCCAGATCAAAAAATCTTCCGTAAACATGTGTGTTTTATTAATATCTTGGACAAGTTCGTAAATCAGAAAAATCTGACACATGGTTAAATAACTAGAGGCTTTATACTAGAAAAAAAAGTTGTTTTTTAAATCCGTTATAACGGCCGTTTGGATAATAATATTTTTAAAAACTTCATAAATTTAGAATCTGTGAAAACATTTTAATCCGTTTCTTATATTTCTTATAAATATAAACCTCTGCAGTTAAAGGTTTTTGACTTGTTGGCTTCAACAAAAAAGTTTGCAACACTCCATAACTACAATTTCCAAAAACCTTATAACAGTCAATAGATATCATAACATATGATATAGCGTAGGTTTGTGTCATAAATTGTCACACACATGTTCGGTGGTAGATTTGATATTTGTTTGTTGCAAAATTGGATAGATATAGCTTTGCTTATATGTAGCTAATTTTCTTTTTAAAATTTGTTCGATATCTGTTTGAAATTAGTTTGTGTTGTTTAAACTAATCTGATACATCAGATTCTACTGGCACACAAAACTGTCTGATCTCGAAATCTACCTATTTCTAGCGGATATACGTGCCGCTTGGACTTTTTTAAAAATTAAATTAAATTTATAATACCAGAATCTACAAATAACGGTAGGTCTTGGTTTAAGGTGATGGAAATAATCGAATATAAACAGGTTTGACTGCTGAAATAAATCAAAAATGAAGGTAGTCTTTACAACCTATGATAACCGTAATCATCGTTGATGCGTGTAAAGAAACTTATTTAATCTAGCACATGCGCCTCTGACATATGCTCTCATACTTATCCACATTCATATATTCATATACACACACTCATACACATACATACACAACCATACTCATTCATTCATATTAAAAATAAAAACTAAATATAACTCACCCCATGTGGTGGTGGTCCCCACTTCTTCGATCCTGCTCTGCCTTAGCTGGTCATTGTTTTAAGAATTGTTGAACTTCCGAGAAACGTATATTTTCAATCTATCAGGTTGACGTAAAAATATTTATATACTTGATGACTCTCGATGCCGTGATTCAAAAACAAACACCAAACAAGTAAACCAATCAAATACTCTCTGGCTCCTGGTGCCCTAATTCTCATCCAACTTCGGCTCGTTGGGAATTTTATTAATAATAAATAGATTTACGTATTTGAGTTAAATGCTTGACAATCGAAATATAAAACTGAACTCAAAAATTCTTCGGCAAGCTTCACTTTCTTCTCAGTAATAATAACAGTTCACAAAACAATGTTTTGGCATCAAAATTTTTATTTACAAACATAACAAAAAAGTAACGCGAGTTCCCGATACAATTATCACACAGTTCTATTGGTTTAGAATCAACAAAAAATTGTTTTTTTTATTTTTATTACTTATTTTCGGAATCGTATCACCTTAAAACTAATCATAACTAGATTATATAAACCAATAATTATCGAAACTTATATACATTGATGTACAAACAAAAACTCACATGGAATAAGACACAACATTATCCTTATTAATTTAATTCTAGTGACTAAATTTACGTGGCATGAATTAAAATACATTTTTTGATTATTAGAATTATTTTCACACAGTCGAAAAAATCTAAGTTGACTAGCCATTGACTAATTCACAATACCGATAACAACAGGAGCTGATTCAATTAATGATACTAATTTCTTTTTTATAATCACTTCAATATATGATACGTGAACGAAGACATGCAATTAGTTAACACACTCACTAATAATTTTTGTTTTTAGCACGGGCTTATTAATTGTTATTCTTTTTACCATCCAAAAAGAAAAAAAATCGAAATCCAAAAAGAAAAAATCTGTTTTTCCAGCTCCACATGTAAACGTCAAAAGCAATCAACAGCTGTGAGTTTTCTTCACAAAAATAGTCGACTAAGACGCTCGTTTTTGCTTATATGAAATTTTGTTTTGAAATTAAGTAGCACGGCACAAAACATATATAATTTTTTCTAAATTGGCCTAAAAATTGTACTAATAAAAGAAATTGCACTATTAAATTTTGTCTAGATAAAAATTTTACTACTTAATTTATTGAATAAAAAAACGTGAATTCAAAATAAATTACACAAATTTTGACATTCACGAAAATAGAAATGAAAAACAATTAAGAGCGTTTACATGCGTAGTAAATTTTTTTTGTGGGTTTTTTTTTGTATAATTAACTAACGCGGCACAAACATATAGATTTTTTTTTAAATTTCACTAATAAATTGCAAGAAAATAAATTGCAAAACAAGAGACAGAAGCTATCAATCGCGTTCTATTTATAGTCTAAAAACAATGGTAGCATTAACTGATAGCTCGTTTTAATAATTTAAAGAACCAACAAAAAAATATCTTTACCAATATCTTGTACTAAATTGGAGAATAATTACACTGTGCGACAAATGGTAGGGGTCAGTGATCCGCTGGGGTTCTGACTACCGGGAAAAGTTATATCGGAAAAAAAAAGTTATACGTGTCCCGGCGTTTCGCTGGGTCTCGTCTAGGAATCGAGATAGATCGATTTGAAGTTAGTATGTATCATATAGGGGAAATAGTCACGTTTTGGGGACATAACTCGAGAACGACTAGTCTGATTTTACTGAAACAAATAGAAAAATTAAGAATTACAATCCTTTAATCTTCTATTACACTATTTCTTTACACAATCAACAGTTTCGCAGTTATAAATAAATTTATGAAGAAAAAAAATAATTTTTTGCCTAAAAAATAAAAAAATTGTATTTTAAAAAATCATGAAAAATTCAAAACGGGAAAAAGTGTCAAGTCTTGTTACTTTGACGTAAAGTCACATAATCTGTGCACAAAACGAGACATAGATCATGAGAATCAATGAGCGCATTTCGCTTTTATTCACAATTAAGTAAAGCTATCTCATTTTGACAAGAATATTGATTTTTCATAGAAATTTTTTTTAATATTTCTACTGGATTAAACTCCAAAATTTCTTGTTTTCAATGTTTTTGGACATGTGTCTATGTGTCTTTGTGCATTAATTTAATTTTTTTTTTACTTTTTTATTTATTATTTTCTATTTTTTATTTTTTTATTTTTTATTTATTTATTTTATTTTATTATTTTAGTTTATTATTTTTAGTATAATTTTATTTTATATTTTTATTATATTTTATTATATTATTATTATTATTTATTATTATTATTATTATTATTGTTTATTATTATTATTATTATTTATTATTATTTTTATTTATTATTATTATTTATTATTATTTATTACTATTATTATTTATTATTCATTATTTGTTATTATTATATATTATTTATTATTATTCATGATTGTTTATTTATTATTTATTATTTATTATTTGTTTATTATTTATTTATTATTTTTTATGATTTATACATTATTTATTTATTATTTATTTTATTTATTTATTAAATTTTTTTTATTTTATTTTATATTTTTATTATTTTTTTATTTTACTTTATTATTTTTATTTCATTTATTTATTTGTTTTATTTTTTTTGTATTTTTTATTTATTTAATTTTAATTTTTTTATTTATTCGTTACTTTTTCAGTATAGTATATCAGTAGATTAAAGGAATTGTAATTCTTCATTTCTAAATTTGTTTCAGCAAAATCGGACTAGTCGTTCTCGAGTTATGTCAAAAACAGAACCCCAAACGTGACAATTTCTCCTATATGATACTTACTAACTTCAAATCGATATATCTTGATTCCTAGACGTGATCCAGCGAAGCGCCGGGACACATAACTTTTTTTTACCGATATAACTTTTCCCGGTAGTCAGAACCCCAGCGGATTTTGGCTGTCGCACAGTGTTATAAACAGAAACACGGTTTATGAAACGATTGTAGGACATCTACATGGGAATAGCGCAAGTTATTGTACACTTTTTCTATGCTAACTTTATAGCAACTAACGACTACAACTTGAATAAAGGAAATAACATTGGAAAATATTACACAACTGTTTTTGGACAATCTTTGTTTTACGAAAAGTATTGTAGATGCAAGTACGGTTTCAGTTTAAGAAAAAAATAATTATGAAAGTCTCAACTAATGCAAATTTGATGTATATGAGAAAATAGTGAATCTATAAATCAGGGAATTACACAACGCTTCGTTGATCACCAAACTACGTCATAACAACTACTTATAATTACGAACATTCAAAGCCAAACAACGCATCTGTTGATATTTTAAATTTATGTTGGCAGCCAAATTGCTGAACTATCAAAGTGAGGCCGTAAGCCTGTAGCAGCATATTGATTACACCATTTTGAATTTTAAAAAGGGGCACACGGCATTGGAAACTAGAGACAATAAGCTACAATTTGTGCCCATAAACATTTCGAAAATCCTAAACAAATTCTGGACAGCAGGGGGTCTCCAAGTTGCAAAGAATGCCCCATAGATATAGATTGATTTTGAATTGTGAAACAAATAACTTGAAAAAAAAAAAAAAAACAACCGAGCAAAAAACACACCTATCACATTTTTGTCATTTTTTCTGTAATAATCGTCAAAATTAAAAAAAAAAGTATTTTTCGGCACATCTACTACTCATGACCTTTCCAACGATATACATATTGCCACACTTTTTATTGGTCAAATATTTTAAAATTGTACCGAAAAAATATTGCTTACGTATTTATATATAGAAGATATTATTAAAAACATTTGTAATTTCTAAATAATACAGGACTAGATGGTGCAACAAAAAATTGTCTAAATTCCTATAAATCACCAAGTGTAGTTTTTAATTCTGTATAGCAATTTGTTGGTTATCCCTTATATGTTTCATTAGAGTTTGAGTATCGGACGTATGGTTACGGAAATAATCAATTACCCTCCTCTCTCTCTCCCAAACGTAATCAAAAGTATTGCAGTCAAAATATTATATTATTTTAGGTAGATTTCATATAAAAATCTACCTATTGCAATGGGCTTCATCTCGCAATTTCGGAAAAATTTTTGTGCCAAACGACTATATATGATAAGCGGAGACAAAAAATATGAGATATAACGAGATAAAAAAGATGAGATATAACGATATGAGATATAACGAAAACGGTCGCATTTGTTGAGGTAGATCAAAAAAATTTTCTGTACTTGTGTGTTCTAATAATATCTTGGACAAGTTCGTGAATCAGCAAAATCTGACACGTGGTTAAGAAACTAGAGGCTTTTTTCTGAAAAAAATTGATTTTTTAAAACCGTTATAACGGCGGTTTGGATACTAATATCTCAAAAAATTTAACAAATTTAGAATTTTTGGAATCTTTTTTATTAATTTGTTCTCTACAGCTCTCTACAATTAGAGGTTCCTGAGTGAGCGGCTCCAACAAAAAAGTTTGCAAAAAAAATTTTTTTTTAAAACAACCGGCACTCTCACAGTCGCATTTATAAGGCCAGATCAAAAAACCTTTACTAAAAATGTGCGTTTTATTAATATCTTGGACAAGTTCGTAAATCAGCTCAATCCAACACATGGTTAAGAAACTAGAAGCTTTATACTAGAAAAAAACTCTGTTTTTTAGATCCGTTATAACGGCCGTTTGGATTCTAATATTTTTAAAAACTTCATAAATTTAGAATTTTTGAAACCTTTTTAATCAGTTTCTTTCAAAAAAAAAGACCTCTGCAGTTGGAGGTTTCTGAGTGTCTTGAGGTTTCTTATAAATATAAACCTCTGCAGTTAGAGGTTTTGGACTTGTTGGCTTCAACAAAAAAGTTTGGAACAATCCCCAACTACAATTTCCAAAAACCTTATAACAGTCAATGTCAACCTTATAACAGTCAAAAAAAATAAAAGATTTGAATAGAAGAAATTAATTTTTTTTTCTTAGAAATAAACTATTTTGATATTTTGCAGTAATTGCACGACATATGATATAGAGTAGGTTTGTGTCATAAATTGTCACACACATGTTCTGTGGTAGATTTGATATTTGTTTGTTGCAAAATTGGATAGATATAGTTTTGCTTGTAGGTAGCTAATTATCTTTTTAAAATTTGTTCGATATCTGTTTTAAATTAGTTTGTATTGTTTAAACTAATCTGATACATCAGATTCTACTGGCACACAAATCTGTCTGATCTCGAAATCTACCTATTTCTAGCGGATATACGTGCCGCTTGGACTTTTTTATTTTATATTCAATTTTGCCGGAAGTGTCTTCGCAGAAACAAAAGTTGAAACAATTTAATTTTGCGATATAAAAACAACTTTGTGGAATATAATTTTAACTTTTATTGGGTTACTGTGTTAGATAGAATAATAAAAACCGTTAGCTATATGCCTGCCTGCCTTGAATTTATTAAGTTAAACAACAATATTTATCGCCAACCATTAATTTAATTAAAATTCTTAAAAAAAACGAATACCAGTTTAACAATCACAAAATATTCGTACAAAGAAAATTACACAATCGTTTTTATGTAGATGATCACCAACATCTTCAGATAAAATCTTTATAACATTCCTGTTATTGTAATATTACTTTTGATTTCTTCTTTTTCGAATTTAATTGATTTATCTCATATATATGTAGATATAAAAATTTCAGCTTCAAGAAATTGTATAAAATTACTATCGTCATTTTGTCTAGCATAGAGATAAGCTTGAGTTAAACAATTCACATGGTCATTTCATTTCACTATATGTAAGTAGTATATCCACTTACGTACATATTAAATATTTATATCAAACACAACGTAACGTTTGTATTTAGGTTTTTGATTACAAAATTATTTAACGTAATTCAAACGATCAATATATCTATGTGATGACGGTGTTAGTGATGATTTTTAAACTTTAGAGGGATTAAGTCAATTCAATTTATTTTTGGTTATTCAAAATTAATTAAGGTTTTTGAATGTTAAGTAATAAATTTTAATAGCATTTAAGATTTAGGCTCAGTAGATTTCATTTGCATGAATAAAAGAACCAACTGATATAAATTTCTTGTCCATAACTTTTTCAATTATTTTATGTTATTTTTGTCTCACTAAAAGTTCATGAGCCCTTAGAACTGGTTACAAAATGTTATTTATTTCTGCACGATCTTTATTTAAAACCATGTTAAATTAATAATCCAAGATAAGAAAAAAAAAAAAAAAACAAGACAATTTCTAACATTGGATCGTGAGCAGTATCATCCTCAGAATTAAATAAAATGTTCAATGTGTTAAAATTAGTATCATTAATGAATCTATTCATTTTAACCCATTGTATTGTTTTATATTCTTTAAATCTTTAGGTAATAAATACACTAAAAATCAACCAACAATTATATTGTTTTTGTTTTGTACTTATCAGCTACCATGACAATTTTCGTGACTTTTAAAATCAAGATTACGATCATTATCAGTATAATAGCATTCAAAGAAATAACAATTCTCATTAATTTTCTCTCGCGGTTTATTGAATTAATAAATAAAAAAAACAAAATTCACCTGTTGTTTGAAATTTACGTAGAATAAGCTGATCAATGAGTTGAATTGTTTGTTGGCATGGTCGTATTTTGTAAAAAAAAAAATTATTTATAGTATTTGTGACGCTAATAGCTGAACAAACATAGGAGTAAAAGTGAGGGTAACATGATGTTTAGATTACTATTTTATTAAGGTTGCCTGGTAATATTATTTGCTAATGGTGGGAAACGTGTTTAGCAATATTGTCCGTATTTTGTCAATAACTCGTTATTTTTGTAGAGCTAATTTTCATTTGTCAAAGTTGAATAACTATTATCAACATTGAGACATAAAACCGTTACAACTCCCGAAAGTTGGCTATCAAATGTGACTTTATTTTTCATTCGTCTTAATATTGAGAAAGGGAATTTACAATAAAAAAAATATACTGTATCTAATCTATTGTCTTAAGTCTTGATGGTCCTTCGAGCCGGATTAAATGGTAATGATGGTCCTTCGAGCCGGAAGTTCGAGTTTAAAGGTTACGACTAAGATCGGAAATATCTGATAGTCGTTATTAGATAGACTATGAACTATAAAAAAGGATCACCCAAAAGTATTTGAGATGTACTCTTAAAGACGTTTTCCTGATTTTACAGCATGCAAAAACTGAGTCATAAAACTTTGCTAGAATAGAAGGTTCACATTTTTCATGGGACTCTTAATGATTGTTCTGTAGCGGCAAAACACTGAAATAATTACATTTCAAATTAAATAACAACGACAACACTCGGCAAAACAAAATAAATAAACAGGTCCAACATAATCTGAATTCGCCTTAATAAAATATAATTATTGTAATTAAAATTAAAACAATTTACAGCACACCTGCAGAACTAGTGTATGGTCAAACTTTAAAAGTCCCCGGCGAATTCTTTGTCGACTCTCCTACAGCCAACACTTCTGACACGTCTGAGTTTATTAAGGAATTGCGACCATATATGCAGACCTTAATCCCTACTCCTTATAGGCAACCCAATCAGACCGACATCTTCATTCCCAAAGATCTCAACAACTGCACACACGTTTTTATCCGAGTGGACAAAGTAAAAGGACCCCTTAGTACACCTTACGAAGGGCCATTTCCAGTTGTACGCAAACTGCGTAAATTTTTTGTCGTGGACATTCAAGGAAAGAACACGACGATCGGCATCGACAGGTTAAAACCAGCCTACAGCATCCTGTCGGCAGACAAAAGTACGCAAAAGCAACCAAAATAAAGTTCATTTTAATTTGTATCGATCTAAAAATTCTTAATTTTTGATCTGGTGGGGGAGTATATGTAGCGGCAAAACACTGAAATAATTACATTTCAAATTAAATAACGACAACACTCGGCAAAACAAAATAAATAAACAGGTCCAACATAAGCTGAATTCGCCTTAATAAAATATAATTATTGTAATTAAAATTAAAACAATTTACAGTACACCCACTCTGAGTTTTGCGTTCGGTCGAACAACATTTGTTTATCAAAACGAAAATTAAAATTGTAACTATAAAATATAAATTGAATCGAAACTTTGTTCAAATAAATTAAATCTAAATTAAATTAAAAAGTGCCCCAGAAAAATCCCTAATTAAAAAACTTAAAGGACTTATCGACAATTCAAAAAATTTATAAATATATTAAACAAAAAAAAAGACTTAACTTAATTGTTGATGGTGGACCTCTGATGATAGCGACTTTCGTCCTTGTATGTCGCACCCGTTAATATGTCCAAAATTTTATATCCAATCCCATTATAAAAAGGGGATTTTCGCACTCGTATGTCGCACCCGTTACTGTATCCAAAATTTTATATATAATCCAATTATATCCAATTGTCTAAAGGCGACTTTCGCACTCGTATGTCGCACCCGTTACTGTATCCAAAATTGTACATCCTACCCAATTATATCCAATGTGGAAAGGCGGCTTTCGCACTCGTATATCGCACCTGTTAATATGTCCATCGGCCTTGACGTGATACTTGTGTTTTAACTATTTCCTCGGAATACCTCAAAAATAAATCTCTGAATAATAATCTTGTTATAATTTTAAGCGCGGATAAAAAAATCCAAATTTTGTTATTCTATCTTCCATAGAAATGAAACGCGAACTTCTAATAAAAAAATTTATTTCCAAATCACCGACTTTTTTAATTTAATCACAAACGCGGACCTAAAATTATTTTTCGAAAATGCAACCATAAATAACATTTTTACTAAAATTAAACGCAAGAGATGTTGATTGCAATATATTTCTTTCGTTTGTTATATACGATACATTTATTTTACGAATCAACAGGGTACTCCATCCATCATACAAACATCTTCTTGTTGGTTTTTCTAACACGTAAAACGCGCACAGAATTTAAGAACACTCTTTTCATTATTTAAGAACACCAACAAAAAGAGCTGGTTATGTTTATGTATTGAAATATTTCATTTTTTTATTTATAATATTTCGTTTCATTATAATAAAAATGAACGAAGAGAGATCTAAATGTAACAATACTTTTGTTTCAATCTTTTTTCTTATATAAATATTGCAGATAGAGTGCAAGCATATATAACAAAAATCATTATAACCTTGATGCTACAAAAAAAAGTCAGGTGTGCTGATAGTTATTGTTGATATTTAGAGTTTCCATATTCGCATCTCTTTTCTCTCTGAATTCAGAAAATCATATGTTTGAAGGGGCGATCAATAGGTTCTTGGTATGGTGATCTGTTAAATGTAAAATTACGACATACAAGACGTATATGTGGGTAGGTCAGGGATGGAAATTATAGGATGAATTAACGAGAAGTCAGTCTTTTTTGTCTGTCTGAACTGTCAAGAGCCAACTTCCATTCAATACACCCTATACTGACCCTCAATCGTTTTGCATTCATCGGAATTTTTCTGCAAACTGCCATGTTAGCAAATTGTGGTCATAACATCCTTTTAGAAAATACATCTTGGCATTACAAAAAAAGTTTAATTGGGAGTTTTGTTCATCTTTGCTCAGGTGTTTTGCTATGCTTCCCACAGTTTAATTTAATGGTTTGGCACCTCAGAAATATTTTGGCTCACGTCGTGATTCAGCTCGTAGGAACTTAGATCATTGCTTTCAGAAATTTCTGTTTCGATGGAGTTCTGGAAGAAAGTGTTTGGATTTTGCACAACATTAGCTACTTACACGTTCAGTTTGCTACCATAGGAGTAAGTTATTGCGTTGGCTTGTTTTAGTTCTTGGGAAGGAATATTTGCTGTTTTCTATCCTTCTGTCTCCAACAATTTTGAATTTTTACTTTTTTATAACTGGACCGTGAATTATTCTAAATCTAATTTGCAACGACGTATGAGTAGAAAATCGCACCCTTAAAGAACTCCATACTCTAGATGGTATGATACAGTATGATAATTTTGAGATCATATGGAATTGTTGTATTGAGCGTAAGAGTAACCAAGGTATATAAAAACGAAACAATAGTTAGAAAATTCTAGCTATAAATTCGATCAAATTGTGTGATCGGTACATTATGTTAATTTGAATGATTGGTAGTGTTATCATGCCACTAGTGTTTTAATGTGGTTGCTCGGACTTGTTTTTATCGTCGACTACGATGGAGGTTTCGAGTCTTTATCACCCCAATGCTTCCCACGCTTGCTCTTCAAGACATCTCGGGAAGTAGACTCGTCATTTTTTTTTATAGGACTTAGACTACCAAAAAGGCTCGATGTTAGAAACGGTACTGGGGTTATCGTTAGACAAGTCTGTTTGGTCATAACAGTCCTTTTAACTACGGAAAATGTTGGTACAGAGACAAAACATGAGGCAGTAGACTGCTCTGTTCAGCTTTATACTGTTCACAGTGAGGAGTTTTGTGCGTCAGTCTTAGCTTTCCTCCGTTCGTCGGTTCGTTTAGAGTCGCTTGCAATGGAAGTAGCTGGAGCAAATAAGCCATCAACTAGATATTTTAAATCTCAAGATTTCAATAATTGAACATTCAATCACACGGAGTAGTGCAACAAATATGAGGATAAATATAAACAGGACAGTTAGGATAGTTAGGAGGACGTTGAACCATTTACAAATATTTATAGAAAACAAATGTGGCCTCTTATTTAATCCATTCATTTTTGTTAAAAGCAAAATGTCATTTTTAATTATTTCTCTAATCAAATTAATCGAAATCTTTCGAAACATTTAAACCCAAAAATTCCATTTCTATTAATTATCACTTAATTAAGTTACAAAATTCGAATATAACCTAAGACATAATCTGTAAGATCAATAGATCTGACATCATCACAAATCAATTAAATTATTCAAACAAAAAAATTTAAAAATTTATTTTGAAAACTAAATTTCGTCATCACAATCATCATTAAGCCATCATCATCATTGTTTTCAGTGTCATTCATATTCAAACTTCAAATCTCAAATAACCGAATCAACTCCAACTTTAGCAGGAGTGTCCTAATCGAATTATTATGATTGTTTTACATTGAATTTAATAATAATAGTTTTAGTTTTATTTTGATTTTTGTTTCTTTTATTATTAAAATTAATAAAGTTTTATTAAGAAGCAAAATCACGATTGTTATTATTTTTTGCGCTCGCGTTTTTATATAAAGTTATTGTAAAATTATAGACAATTGATGGATGGATGGATTAACGAATTAGACTTATTATAGTTTTTCATGGCCAACAGTTAATTCTTATATAAAACATTTATTCACTTTAATTTAAATTGGATTAGAAAATTGGATTCGGAAATTAATTTTGCTTTTCATAATTGGTTTGACTTTGAACTTTTTGGTATGATTGTTAAAAATGAGCTTTGTGAATATTGGGCTTTGGAATGAGCTTTAATGATAGCGGATATCTTCTTTCTACCATTTTACAGTTGGAATCCATTTACAGAAATTTAAAAAAAAAATCATTTGACTTTGAAATTTACTTATTGAATAAGATTTCTTCAGATGAGTTTTTTTTTTGGTTGGTGTTCAAGTCGAGGTGAAAAATTTATTGAAATTGTTGTTGTTATATTTTGAATATTTACTTTTTGGCAATGAAATTTCATTTCTGTTTTCTTTTCATTGCTTTAAAGTTGTTTTTTTTTTTATAAATTATATGAATGAAATTATCTTAAGAGAAACTTCAAGGATAAGATCATGAAATGACAAAAAGAAATGTTTATTAGTAATTTTAGAGTTTATTTTTGGGAAAGGATTTTTTTATGTTGATGTGAAATTTAATTATTTTTTTGTTACGGTGAGTGATATCTTTTCCGGAAACAAATTGGTTTGGAATTTGAGCTATTGTGTCAATCAGATGTCTTTGAATGAATAAAATTTCAATGATCTATTGGTCGTTCGAGAGTTCAATTTATGAAAACCATTCATCACCACACTGACTAATAATAAGGAATTGCATGATGGTTTCCTCATTTTTTACTTACTTTTAGAGACGATTGGAAATGATACTTAAAAAAAAAAACAATGAGATTAGTAACAGTGCCACGGTATTGTTGCAACTCAAGATTTGATGTCAAAGCTCGAACACCCATATGCTGTGTTTTGGTGAAATAAGCACTGCCACAGTAATCTTACTTTTTTAGGTAAAAGTAAAAATATATCTCATTCATATAAAATATAGATACGTGGAAAAAAACTCGAAACTAGGTAGTAGAACTAGATTCTGTTTTTTATTGGAGAAACTTTAATTTCATTTCTCCTGTTTTAATCGGCGATCCAATACAAACATCAAAAGAGGTTAGATATTTAGGTGTGATCCTGGATAGCAAACTAACCTGGAACTCACACCTGAAATATATCTCCGATAAGGCAAACAAAGTTTTCTTCACATGCAGAAACCTGTTTGGGAAAACATGGGGTCTTAGCCCAAAAATGATACTACGTCACTCCAATTGAGCTAATTATTTTATTAAAAGTCTCAACTTGGATGACAGAATACAACCAGTAACGGCACAGATGACGACTGACTAATAACACAATCAGGGTAAGCACAATAGACCTTCAGGTTGCAGTGCTACTTGAACTGCAAGTCTCAAGGCCATCCAATTAAAAAAAAAGATTCTGTAACTTTGACCTTTGTGTGATAAATAGATAATTTCAGAAAAAAAATTCCTGCCGCTGCAGTTTATTGAAATCAGCTCTAAGTGCTCCAGCTCTTCATATTTTTGAAGCTCTTCATATCGCGAGGGTAGATTTTTATCAGAGGTTTCTGTTCAAGACAACTGAATCTTTCCAGAGTTTAACAGAAAGATATTCCATTCTAATTTGGAATGCTGATCTATGGGTAATTTCTTACTTTAAATAATCTGCCTTACTATTCGAAGCAGCAACAATCGGTCGCAACAGACTAGTCCAGAACATAATCTTGTATGATTAATTTGAGGAATCTGATTAATTTAATTAATTTCGGAATACAACTCTACCAGGCACGCATTCCGCCGATTTAACTAGGATATCAATTTTATCCGGAAGATGATTGAAAAAAGTATTCATTAATTGGTTATAAAGTATTCATTATATGGTAGATTCCCATTTTAAAGCCCATTCGAAAAGTTTTTTTGGTGTTTGAATAATATCTCTGTTCCCCATACTATAACGGTGTGCAGCACGCTTCAGTGTACCACCAATCCCATCGAAGGTCCCTTTCCATGGCTGGTAGCGTGAAAATTCCATTCTGCATCAACCTTAAAGTCTTTTTTATGGTGGCATAAGTTAATTAGGTTATGTTTATTTTTGTATTGAGAAGGTGCACCGTCGGTGTTATAAATTATTTTCCTAATATTAGATTTTATATGCGTTCTGATGAATTCAATAAGTTATGTAATGAAAAGATAGACTGTAGTACTGTTGTGATCGTTTATATCCGGAACAATATCCTGTATATATTCATTTGCGGCACTTTTAAAACAAATGACAAATGGATGAATAGTAGCTTGTGAATTATTATATTGATAGCCTTAAGCCGAATCCTGAATTATGAAGGTGTAGTTTTCAGACAAATCCCCTTTAACGAAGCACTCTCCTGGTTCTAATTTTTTTTTCTTTCCTCAGTTAATGTAGATTGCTGTTTTGCTATAAAGTTGTGTGGTATCAAAATTTATAAACGGTAAACAAATTTTTTCATAAATTCTTCTACATTTTCTATTAAATTATCGAAATTGCATCGATCAGTAATATTCCATTGTTGATATTTGACTTGAAGGATTCCTTTAACTTCAAAATCATTTAGTAATCTTTCTTCCAATTTTTTAAGTAAAAACTGACAATATACAATTTAAAAAATTTCATTGTAACACCTATTCAACGACATATTATTTATGAAAATCAATTATGCAGTTTTTCTACAGTCGTTCGTCAAAATGAACTCTACATGATAAACTTACAAAAATTCAAGGGCACCCAATGAAGGCTCCTGGTGGAAAAAAAATTCTACGAGAAATCGTATTTTTCATTTATCAAAGGCTATCTATAAACAAAAAATAAACCAAATTAAAAAGGGTCGAGTCAAAATGTCGCAAAATTTTGCTGAACTTGACTGAAATTGCTCATATTTTCTTTATTGTGCATATATAATTTTTATAATATTTTAAAAATCTCATTTAATAATAAAATATTTTATATTTAACATAAAAAAAAATCTCTTAGTTTATAACGCCATTTTTATAATTTTCCTTCAGAACAAAAAAAACTGATGCCCGACAGTCATATGCACAACGATTTTATCTTTAAAACAAAAAATATCATATATCCTAAACTTTCACAAGTAATTAGATATAAAATGAGCCTCAATTTAGTAAAAAAAATAAGAGACTGTGCGATCTTTTCTTATGTTACACCGTTTTTATCTCATGTTACACCGTTGTAAGAGCCGTTAAGACCATTGCTCATAGATAAAAAACGTGATCTACGCAGGTGAAAAAGTCGAAATTTGAACTTGACCATTTTTGATTTTGCTGAAACTTGGCATATAAGTAGTATGGACAAAATAAAAAATAAAACTTATTTTAAAATTTTTTTAAAGTGCATAGTTTGAGCATATGGGGCACCCCAACATGCATGAAAAATGAAAATTCTGCCAATCCGATGTAACTTTGAAATTAAATTGCTCACGAACGGCTATACCGATTTCATCAAACTTTTTTTTGTTTGATAGATGATTCATTTTTTCAAACAACTTCCATTAACAAAAAATTTGAAAATCAATTAAATTTTAATTTTTTTTATTTTTTAAATATAATTCTAACCTTCCTTTAAAATATATCAAATTTACAAAGAGGCGTTAATTCGTGTTCTTGAAATATTTTATTTTAAAGATTTTTATTAAGTCTAAAATTCTAATTGTTCATTATTTTTTCGATCAATTTTTATTATCAAAAAATTTTAACCACTGAAGTTCGAGAAAATAATGAACAATTAGAGTTTTAATCGTACTAAAAATCTTTAAAATTAAATATCTCAAGAACACGAATTAATGCCTCTTTGTAAATTTGATATATTTTAAAGGAAAGTTAGAACTATATTTAAAAAATAAAAAAAGTTAAAATTTAATTGATTTTAAAATATTTAAAATATTTAATTGATTTTATAAAATTCAAAATTTATTATACAAACATATATGTAAATCCAAAAATAAACTATTCATTTTTTAACTCCACTTTGTTTTATGATGAAAAATTTTAAGGCGTGTTGCAATAAAATTAATAAAAAAAAACAAAAAATTTTCCCCTCCTGAATTTTTTATAAAATGTAAAAAATCAAAAATTTAAAAAATACGCATTTCTAGAAAATCGAATTTGAATTTTTTACCGTTATTTTTCTAAAAGAAAATGTTCAAGGTCATATGATGTGAATTATTATTTTGATTAACTCTGTTTAATACCTACATTTTTTCTATATAACCATAAAATCAGCTCAGTAGTTTTGACTGTAGAGCCATTTCAATACACCAGGGTGGAGCAATTTCTTGATTTTTCAACACCTTGTATCTTAAGACAGGGTTTAAACAAAAACAACGCAGAATTTTTTTTTTATTGATGTCAACGAATTCCAATACCTAAATATACAAAATTAAAACCTCATTCCCAGACCTTGCTGATTTCACGTGTTTTTCAACAAATATTAAATTCTAGCCTTTGATTTTCGTGTTGGTATGCGTATGTGTACAGAATTTATGTGATATGAATCTAAATAGTATATAAGAGATTTCCGAGAATACAGATTCACATGAAAAAAATACGGCATTTCATTTAATTTTTTTTAATAAAAGTAATGGTTACAAATGGCGCCGAAAAAAAACGATATGTCCGTCATTATTTGAAATGGTGGCGAAAACACGGGTTGAGGCTGCATTCAGAAACCCGTAATGGAACTACCTTGTGCCACATTTATCTTGCTCTTTAACTGGGTCGAGCTGTTGGTATTATAGCAGCGCCATTTTTGATTGCCGTAGTTATCGGCTCATGAACAAGGTGTGACCATTGGTGTTGATGACCGATTCTAATGTGTGGTTTGATGTACTTGTGCTTGATGCTTGGTCCCACCATTTTTTTTCAGGTCAACAACCAACTAATCTAATAATATGTGAAAGTTAATTGAATTTGAGGTTAAGGCTATGTCACATGCGGTGTGATGTGAGACACTCCGCTAAACAATAAATTAAATAAAATAAATCTGTGCTAAATCGCTGAGTTTTTATGAAATTGAATTTTTTTTTATTAATTAGACATGTTTAGCACACTAAATATGAAATATTCATTATTCAGACTCTTTGAATATCCGATGATACCATGTCAACTATAATGAGGATATAGTGATAACTGTACTAATTGTTTCAAATGACGATGGACATTTTCTTTAAATGCCGGAGGGGTCGTTCACACAGTTCTACAACGAGGTATTTGTACAGCAAATGGATGTGATAGCTCAGCAGCCTTTGTTAGAGGTTTTTGTTTTCCTTAGAGGAGAATTCGCTAAAGTTATATTTATGGTAGATTGACAATTCAGCCACATTTCTTCTGTGCTGGATTGAATCAAGCTGGTCCATTAGTTCGGTACAACCAATCAACCGTATTGCTTTTCTCTGTACAGAGTCTAGACATTTTATTGTTGACTGACAAGTACTTCCCAAACATGACAGCAGTATTTCATTCATGGACGAATAAAGGACTTGAGGATTAGCAAAATTTGATCGGGATTGAAATACTTTTTACATCGACTCAAGAATCCTAATTTTTGCATTGCAGATTTAGCGAGGTTGAACACATGTTTATTCCATTTCAGGTTATTTTGAATATCCACTCCAAGAAGTCTAACTGATTCAACCTCACGCAATTCCTCATGGTTTATCTTAATAGGGAAACTTTTTAGGTCGCTCTATTCGTGAAAGACTGCATAGTTTGGTTTTGGTTGGATTAAATGAAACAAGATTACGATCACCCCATTCCATTATGCGATCCAAGTCTTTGTTGATAGAATCAATTAGCAGCTCTCGATCAGTGGTAATTAGTAGTATGAGATCGAAATTTAGGAGATACATGACATTGGATGTGAAAATATTGGATGTGATACCATCTAAATTAACATGAAATTGGCGACCTGTAAGAAAACTATGAATCCATGAGACAGTAAGATCGTATATGTCATCATATATATAATACAGAAGCCACGAAAAAGCGTAGCCATATCATAAGGAAGAAACGAATACGGGAGAGAAAGAAGAGAATACAAAAAATTTTTAAAAATTAAACGATTAAATAAACGAAGAAAACGAAATTTAATTTCAGTTTCAGTTTATGCTTTGCCTGAACTAGACGTTGCAAACAGGTTTTTTTTTAATTAGTTTAATGTTACTATTTTACGAAAAAATATTTTGTGCAAAAGCACAGGGGTCCCCTAATAAGATTTTAATTTAGCTATGAGATTTTTATGCCACACTATCAAACGCTTTAGAAATGTCAAGTGAAATACGTAGGCTAACAGATCACCTGTTGCATGACTTCTACAAAAACCATACTGCTTATCATCAATAATTCGCGACATTTCCAAATAATCTATCAAATTGTAGTTGACATATTTTTCAAATATTTTAGCTAAAACCGACAGAATTGCAATTGGTCTATAATTGTTAGGGTCTATCTTACTGCCTTTCTTTGATATGGGTTGAACGCTGGTCAGCTTCCAAGAATCGGGAATTATTCCGGTTTTATAAAATAAATAGAAAATTTTTGTTAAAATTGGAGCTAGTTGCCTATAGAAAAGTTTTTAAGAATGAGGGGTGGAATACCGTCGGGGCCAGCAGATTTGTTTATATTTATAGAAGGAAGAATTTTCCGTACAATATTTGAACAAAAGCTAGTTGGCTTCATTTTCATTACAACTGGGGAAATGAGTGCAGGAGAATGGGGAGGTTCAACTATGTACTTTATTTGAAATTTTTATTTAATTCGATAAAAATCAAACAATTGTTTTCAAAAACATTTCTGTATTTTTTCTGTTTGAATACGAAAACAAATACGAATCAAAATTTAAATTTTCAATTCTGTGCAGAAAAGAGATTTAGATTAATTTATAAAATTACAATTGAACATCACACATCAATTGAACTACAAATAGCCTAAACGCTTTGAAGGAGATTTTATAGAATAAATAGATCAACTAGAATAATCGAATAACTCCTTGCCACAATGTCCCATTTACAATTATTTAATTTTTAGGTTCGTCGCTTAGTCCAGTTGATCTTAGTTTTTTATATTTTTTTTTCCGTTTATGCTGTCTATAGAAACGAAAACTCCTCATCTGTATTATTTCAAAAAATTTATAAACTTTCTGGTTAAGTTTCCCTTGAAAACCTTTGATGTTGACAGTATCTTACGTGTTCGTTTAAGAGATTCAAGGCAAATACAAAAAGAATCTTTGGAGTTGAAGCCGTCATTGTTTGTTAAACTAAAGCTTAGTTCAAAATATTAAATTTCTCATTCCTATTCTGACAAAAACTTTAAGCTTCATACATCTAATAGGTCTAAATATGTGTGTGGTTATAGTCTTATACATGTAATATTTTATCACAAAAAAAAAACGAGAACCATTAATGACCTTGACAATATATTTGTTTAAATATTATTTATGAATAAATTATTACAATAATAATAATAAAAAAAATAATAATAATAGTAACCACCTGTTTATTTTACTGTAAATATTCAAATAAACTTTTCAATTCTAGTTTTCGACTCGATAGTGAATTGATCAAATGTGTTTAGATATGATGTTGAAAGTGTTTTGATCTACGTGTATACTTGTATAGTGTTAATCTTGTTGTGTGATATATTGTTATTTGTTTAAGATTTTCGTTGAGTGGGTTTCATAATCAATAGTGACTTTTTTTTGTGAAATTGTTTTAATTGTTCGTGTAGGATTATTAATGGTGATGTGATTTGAAATAACAAACAAAAGTGAAATGAATTGTTATGTTGATTTGGCAACAAGTAAACAAGTTTATTAAACTTAATTAAGACAGGATGTTTGGCATAATTATATATTTTGCAAATAATTTTATTAATCAATGTAGATCGATTCGTAAATGGACAGCGCTTGGTAAATAATTCCTTTTCATAACGATTTCCTGTCACATTTTTTTCGATGTGTTGATTTATAATCCTTATCCTTGAATTAATAAGTCATGGATAAATATATTCAATTCAAACTTGCCATATTATTTCTAAGTAGTATAATCTAATAGAAGATAAAATTAGCAATTCGTTTTAATTATATTTCCTATTCCATCTTTATTATGGTAATACAAAATCTTAATTAAATATGATTTTAATATAAAATTTTATAAGCATAAATTATTTAATTTATTCAACCAATATTAAAGTTCAACACAATTATGTTAATAAAACCCAAATAAACAAACAGTAGAAACCGAACCACCTGTGTTGTTCGTAGAAAGGTAAATTTACCTTTTATAAAATTTCAATTAACTCCTTTTTTCTACCTAATTTTTATATTAAAACTTTCGATCTGTCATATTTTAAATTAATTGTAACATATCGGTAGTTAATCAACGAACATGAAAGTAAATTTTTGGTTTGACCTATATCGTTAAAAGGTTTTCTTTAATCATAAATCATTTTTAATGTTTTTTTATGAAAGGCAATAAAATTTGTCTGGTCTGTGATATTATGTTGTTTATTATTCAGGATCCAGTTTTTGTTTGAAATTTTTTTTGTGAACAATAATGAGTTCGCATCATAACATCGAAAAATCAAATCGTCGAATCACCAGAAATCACAAAACCGAAGGTTCATACCACCGAATTTCATATCATCGAAAGTTCATATCATCGAAAAGTCGTAGCATCGAAAGATCATATCACCGAAAATTCATTACGTCGAAAAGTCATAGCACCGAAAGATCACATCACCGAAAATCATATCATCGAAAATTTGATTCACAAAATCGAAAAATCATACCATCGAAAATCGTAAAATCGAAAAAAAATCATACCATCGAAATATCATTACATCGAAAATATTCGATGTAATGAATAAATCATTACATCGAAAAATCATACCATCGAAAAACAGGGTGTACTCTCCTCAAAGATAAAACTTTTGTAAATTAAAATGTTAAGTGTCAGCAGTATATGTTAATTGGGCAATTCGTTTGAAAATGTACATTTATTTGTGGATTTTTTTTTAAATCAAAACTTTGTATGAGTGGAACGAATGAAAAAATCTAAATTCTGAATTTTTTATTTATTGCTTTGAAATGCAGTTTTGCCGGCATGCATTTTTAGTAATTTCTTTTGGTTTAGATAGATAATATATTATGTGCTATCATATTTTGAAGATAAAGTTTTAGGATTCCAAACAGATTTTTCTACGTTTTTTTGAATAATAAATACTATGCCCTATAGTATTATATTCACCCTATATTCTTTTGAATTTTGAATTTTTAAAACGTTTGGTTTGTTTAGTATTGACGAAATTTGTATTGGCGAAAGAAAGTGTGTGTCAAGTGTTTGTCAAAAAATCATGAAGTGTGTCAAAACACATATTTTTTGCTTAAAAAATCGATCATTCTAAGTGATTACGAGTAGTAACATTGAATGTGGAGAAATCTTGATGGTTGGCATTGAAATGTCGGACCAGAACCTTGATTATTGTATTGTAAGTGTGTCAAAAAATACTGTCAAGTGTGTCAAAAGAATGATTTTCATTTATTTTTTAACCCAATTTTTTGGAAAAGAATAAAATTAAGTATGTAATTATTTGTATGACTTGAAATGTATTTGAACATGAAATTGGACATATTTCTATCCAGTTTCAACTCCTCCCAACTTATAGGAACAATTGGGAAATATCAAGTTGTTACAGATTAAATGTTTTTAAAAAAAAAATGTAATTATGAGAAAGATATTTATTTGTGTGATTCCACGAAAAACAGGAACAGTTGGAAAATAAGTTTGAATTTTTGTTTATGTTATAATTTTGGCAATATTTTTAGAATTTTGAAATTTCAATCTTTGATTTTTGATTAATTTTTGGAATACATTTAGAATTTTGAAAAAAGTTTAATTTTTGATTTTATTATAAGTTTTGGAATATTTTTAGAATTTTGAAAAAGTTTTTATTTTGTTTTGATTTTTGTAATATCTTTAGAATTTTGAAAATAGTTTCAATTTTTGATTTTGTAATACTCTCTTGTATATGTTTGAACTTTTGAAGAAAATTGAAATTTATGATTTTATTATAATTTTTAGAATCTTAGAAAAAGTTTGAATTTTTGATTTTGTTATAATTTTTGCAATATGTTTGGAGTTTTGAAAAAAGTTTCAATTTTTGATTTTGCAATAATTTTTGGATTGTTTAGAATTTCGAAAATGTTTAAATTTTTGATTTTATTAAAATTTTTGGAATGTTTTTAAATTTTGAAAAAAAATTTAAATTTTTGATTTTATGATAATTTTTAAAAAATTTAGGATTTTTGAAAAATGTTTCAATTGTTTATTTTGTAATATTCTCTTGAATATTTTTGGATTTTGAAGAAAGTTGGAATTTTTGATTTTATTATAATATTTGGAATTTTTTTAAATCAATTCAATCAGGCTTCTTTTTTCCGGCTATGTATTTATATTACTTCAGTCTGAAAGACCTAAGTATTACATTCATAAGCCAAAAGTGAAATTCTTACTCCCACTTTTTCTGCATTTCTCGACGGTTTAGGACCTACTGATTCTAAAAAGGCAAAAATAAAATGTATGTCTGTCTGCCGGTTGCCCGTCATTACCTACGAAATCTAGAAAACTGCGAGAGCGATTTCAAAAATTTTGGTTCCTAAAAATAGGCATGGAAATAGTTTGTTTTGAAATTTTTTTAAGCAAATTTAATTTTTCTCCTTTTATTTTATGACATTACGAATTTAAATAATAAAACAGTAAGGATTGCGTTTGTGTTAAGGCTTTTTATATAGTTTTCACCCAAAGCTTTGTACGAGGACAAAATATTTAACAAAATCAAAAATTAAAACATTTTTCCAAAATTCTAAAAGTATTGCAAAAAATATTGCAAAAATTGAAACTTTTTTCGAAATTCTAAAAATATTCCAAAAATTCTTACAAAATCAAAAATTGAAAATTTTTTCAAAATTCTAAAAATATTCCAAAAATTCTTACAAAATCAAAAATTAAAACTTTTTTCATAATTCCAAAAATATTTACAAAAACTATAACGAATTCAAAAATTTCCATGTTCAATTATATTTATGTAAACAAACAGCTAAATTTATTTTTCCAAAAAATTATCTAAAAAAATACATGAAATCATTTTTTTGACACACTTGACAACATTTTTTTGACAAACTTATAATGCAAGAATCTAGATTTTGGTCTCACATACCAATCCCGACCATCAAAATTTCTCCAAATTTAATGTTCCTACTCGTAATCACTTAAAATGAAAGTTTTTTAAGCAAAAAATATGCAAATTTCCTTGTTTTGACACACTTGACGATTTTTTGACACACTTCCGGTACAGTTATCGAACATATCGTTCTTTCGGCTCTTCCCATTGAGTAAACCTATTTTTAGAAAATTTTTGAAATCCGTCCAGCGGTTTTCTAGATTTCGTAGGTTGTGACGACCCGCCGGCAGACAGACATACATTTTTTTTTGCTTTTTTATAAACAGTAGGTCCTTAAACGTCGAGAAATGCCAAAAAAAAGTGGGGGTAAGAATTTCACTTTTTGCTCATAAATGTTCTTGCAGACCGAAGCAAAATCTTTTTTTTGACACATTTGACAACATTATTTTGACAAACTTATGATACCATAATTCTCTATAATAATAATAAAATTTCATGTCATACAAATAATTAATTTAATTTTTTTCCAAAAAATGGGGTAAAAAAGTAAATAAAAATTTTTCTTTTGACACACTTGACAACATTTTTTTGGTAAACTTCTAATGCAATAATCTAGTTTTTGATCTCACATACCAATCCCACATACCAATCTCACATACCAATTTTTGTTTTGGGTATTACCTATGGTTTTCAAAATTCGTTTTTAAGTGTTACTAATAAAGAAAAGGGGAAAATGAACAATAAAGACTTCGTGTGTCGTTCACCAGTGCTCTAGGATTCGATCTGCGGAGTACCAGCAATGGCAGTTGTTTGTGGGCTGTGCCATGGTGCTCATGGTACAACAATACAACTCAGTCTTGATTACTATCACTTGCGATACGTGCTGCAGGTCTGAGAGCTTAAGTGTCTTGCTTCGCCGTCTGAGTGTGTGGGTGAATGTTGATATGTGTGAAGTGTGAGTGTGTGGGCGTCTGAGAGTGATCGTGGGGGTTGGACGCGCTGATCGTAAGTCTTTCGGGGTCGCCAGAGTCTCCATTTCCCCCATGTAATTTTTTTCCCATTTCCATTTATTTAATGAAAATTGCGTACATTTCTGCATTTGTGCTGAAGCAGCAGGTTTATAATATCTCCTACTCACGGTGGCTGAGACTTAGTCAAACGGCATTACAACAAATCTAGGTACGCATCCTTCTATGTCATTCTCATTGGTTCGCCAATGAGAAAGATCTTCATTACAGGGCAACCATCTCAAGATTTAGTTTGGCAGGTATGAAAAAAGAGAAAAACCATCGATTCTAAATACCGAGAGAAACTTTCCAGAAAATCCAATGCTTAAGTTTACAAATGAATGATTAAACCACATGATTCGAAAGGAAAACCACATCGGTATAGATAGATGTTGGCAGGGATATTTGAACAGCGAACCAAGGCGAGAGAACATAAATTTAACATAAAAACACACCTTTAAGCTTACCTTTCATATTATTCAAAACCTTATCAATATTTTTCATAAATCTATAAACTTAACATAACTATTTTTTCTACTTTCACCCTTTTAGTTTTAACAGACATCTTTATCAAGAACTTTTTGGGACTACCGAATTACCTAAGGTTTAATTAATTTGGTTTATTTGTGTTTGTTAAAAATAGGCATGGAAATAGTTTGTTTTGAAATTTTTTTAAGCAAATTTAATTTTTCTCCTTTTATTTTATGACATTACGAATTTAAATAATAAAACAGTAAGGATTGCGTTTGTGTTAAGGCTTTTTATATAGTTTTCACCCAAAGCTTTGTACGAGGACAAAATTTTTAACAAAATCAAAAATTAAAACATTTTTCCAAAATTCTAAAAGTATTGCAAAAAATATTGCAAAAATTGAAACATTTTTCAAAATTCTAAAACTATTCCAAAAATTCTTACAAAATCAAAAATTGAAAATTTTTTCAAAATTCTAAAAATATTCCAAAAATTCTTACAAAATCAAAAATTAAAACTTTTTTCATAATTCCAAAAATATTTACAAAAACTATAACGAATTCAAAAATTTCCATGTTCAATTATATTTATGTAAACAAACAGCTAAATTTATTTTTCCAAAAAATTATCTAAAAAAATACATGAAATCATTTTTTTGACACACTTGACAACATTTTTTTGACAAACTTATAATGCAAGAATCTAGATTTTGGTCTCACATACCAATCCCGACCATCAAAATTTCTCCAAATTTAATGTTCCTACTCGTAATCACTTAAAATGAAAGTTTTTTAAGCAAAAAATATGCAAATTTCCTTGTTTTGACACACTTGACGATTTTTTGACACACTTCCGGTACAGTTATCGAACATATCGTTCTTTCGGCTCTTCCCATTGAGTAAACCTATTTTTAGAAAATTTTTGAAATCCGTCCAGCGGTTTTCTAGATTTCGTAGGTTGTGACGGCCAGCCGGCAGACAGACATACATTTTTTTTTCTTTTTTATAAACAGTAGGTCCTAAAACGTCGAGAAATGCCAAAAAAAAGTGGGGGTAAGAATTTCACTTTTTGCTCATGAATGTTCTTGCAGACCGAAGCAAAATCTTTTTTTTGACACATTTGACAACATTATTTTGACAAACTTATGATACCATAATTCTCTATAATAATATTAAAATTTCATGTCATACAAATAATTAATTTGTCTAGTTTTTGATCTCACATACCAATCCCTACTGTCAAGATTTCTCCAAATTCAATGTTTCTACTCGTAATCACTTAAAGCGAACGTTTTTTAAGCCAAAAGTATGAAAATTTGCTATTTTTGACACACTTAATGATTTTTTGACACACTTCCAGTACACTTATCAAACACAGCGTCATTTCGGACCTCTCCATAGAGTATACCTATTTTTAGGAACCAAAATTTTTGAAATCGCTTTAGCGGTTTTCTAGATGTCGTAGGTAATGACGGCCGACCGGCAGACAGACATATATTTTATTTTTGCTTTTTTAGAATCAGATAATACCTACGTCAAGAAATGTAAAAAAAAGTGGGGGTAAGAATTTCACTTTTGGCTCATGAATGTAATACTTAGGTCTTTCAGACCGGAAACATTGCCGGAAAAAAGAAGCCTGATTGAATTGATTTAAAAAAATTCCAAAAAATCAAAAATTCCAACTTTTTTCAAAATCCAAAAATATTCAAGAGAATATTACAAAATAAACAATTGAAACATTTTTCAAAAATCCTAAATTTTTTAAAAATTATCATAAAATCAAAAATTTAAATTTTTTTTCAAAATTTAAAAATATTCCTAAAATTTAAAAAAAATCAAAAATTTAAACTTTTTAAAAAATTCTAAACAATCCAAAAATTATTACAAAATCAAAAATTATTATAAAATCAAAAATGAAACTTTTTTCAAAATTCTAAAAATGTTCCAAAAATTAATCAATCTTTTTAAAAACGACATTTAATCTGCAACAACTTGATATTTCCCAATTGTTCCTATAAGTTGGGAGGAGTTGAAACTGGATAGAAATATGTCCAATTTCATGTTCAAATACATTTCAAGTCATACAAATAATTACATACTTAATTTTATTCTTTTCCAAAAAATTGGGTTAAAAAATAAATGAAAATCATTCTTTTGACACACTTGACAGTATTTTTTGACACACTTACAATACAATAATCAAGGTTCTGGTCCGACATTTCAATGCCAACCATCAAGATTTCTCCACATTCAATGTTACTACTCGTAATCACTTAGAATGATCGATTTTTTAAGCAAAAAATATGTGTTTTGACACACTTCATGATTTTTTGACAAACACTTGACACACACTTTCTTTCGCCAATACAAATTTCGTCAATACTAAACAAACCAAATGTTTTAAAAATTCAAAATTCAAAAGAATATAGGGTGAATATAATACTATAGGGCATAGTATTTATTATTCAAAAAAACGTAGAAAAATCTGTTTGGAATCCTAAAACTTTATCTTCAAAATATGATAGCACATAATATATTATCTATGTAAACCAAAAGAAATTACTAAAAATGCATGCCGGCAAAACTGCATTTCAAAGCAATAAATAAAAAATTCAGAATTTAAATTTTTTCATTCGTTCCACTCATACAAAGTTTTGATTTAAAAAAAAATCCACAAATAAATGTACATTTTCAAACGAATTGCCCAATTAACATATACTGCTGACACTTAACATTTTAATTTACAAAAGTTTTATCTTTGAGGAGAGTACACCCTGTTTTTCGATGATATGATTTTTCGATGTAATGATTTATTCATTACATCGAATATTTTCGATGTAATGATATTTCGATGATATGATTTTTTTTTCGATTTTACGATTTTCGATGGTATGATTTTTCGATTTTGTGAATCAAATTTTCGATGATATGATTTTCGGTGATGTGATCTTTCGGTGCCATGACTTTTCGACGTAATGAATTTTCGGTGATATGATTTTCGATGTTGCGATTTTCGGTTGTGTGATTTTTCGACAGTATGATTTTGATTTTTCAATTTATTGCTTTTTTTCGATGTAACGATTTTCGACGATTTGATTTTTCGATGATATGACACGATCCGACAATAATTACCGAAATTATTTATACTACAAACCACTTATCTAATTGGATTACACCTTTAATTTTTTTTATATAGATTACAACACAACCCTATATTTCTTACCCTATAGTTCATAAATCACTTTGTAATTTTTGGTTGTTTGAAATTCTCCCCAATTTACTGAATATTAAACTGAAAATTGTAAATACGAATAAAAATGTGCTAATTATTTATTTATTCATATTTTTTTAGTTCCATTAAATTAATTAAAATTCAAAAGATAAACAGAAAATAATTTTGAAGGTAGAGGTAAACAAACATAAATAAACCAAATTAATTAAACCTTAGGTAATTCGGTAGTCCCAAAAAGTTCTTGATAAAGATATCTGTTAAAACTAAAAGGGTGAAAGTAGAAAAAATAGTTATGTTAAGTTTATAGATTTATGAAAAATATTGATAAGGTTTTGAATAAAATGAAAGGTAAGCCTAAAGGTGTGTTTTTATGTTAAATTTATGTTCTCTCCCCTTGGTTCGTTGTTCAAATATCCCTGCCAACATCTACCTATACCGATGTGGTTTTCCTTTCGAAACATGTGGTTTAATCATTCATTTGTAAACTTAACCATTGGATTTTCTGGAAAGTTTCTCTCGGTACTTAGAATCGATGGTTTTTCTCTTTTTTCATACCTGCCAAACTAAATCTTGGGATGGTTGCCCTGTAATGAAGAGCTTTCTCATTGGCGAACCAATGAGAATGACATAGCAGGATGCGTACCTAGATTTGTTGTAATGCCGTTCGACTAAGTCTCAGCCACTGTGAGTAGGAGATATTATAAACCTGCTGCTTCAGCACAAATGCGGAAATGTACGCAATTTTCATTAAATAAATGGAAATGGGAAAAAAATTACAAGTGGGAAATGGAGACTCTGGCGACCCCGAAAGACCTACGATCAGCGCGTCCAACCCCCACGATCACTCTCAGACGCCCACACACTCACACTTCACACATATCAACATTCACCCACACACTCAGACGGCGAAGCAAGACACTTAAGCTCTCAGACCTGCAGCACGTATCGCAAGTGATAGTAATTAAGACTGAGTTGTATTGTTGTACCATGAGCACCATGGCACAGCCCACAAACAACTGCCATTGCTGGTACTCCGCAGATCGAATCCTAGAGCACTGGTGAACGACACACGAAGTCTTTATTGTTCATTTTCCCCTTTTCTTTATTAGTAACACTTAAAAACGAATTTTGAAAACCATAGGTAATACCCAAAACAAAAATAATTACAATCAAAAAAAAATATAATTTTATTGGTAAGTTAGACAATCATGTCCCAAACCAGTTTATTTCCACACCTGCAGTTTACAGTTGGTTAATGTATATTCCATGAACCTAAAACATACCAAGAATTTGGTTTTCCTTTTCTTTTTGTAATACCGGTTAATTGAGAATGATTCTTGGTTTACTTAAAAAAAATATAAAATCACAGATTTGGGCAATATAATAAAAGAAAATGTATTTGGAATGTTAATATTGAGATTAGAATCATTTCCAATTCAGACTAAATGTGTCTCGCCCCACACCGCCAACTCGCACACACAAGCAACGACTAACACGCCCCCATTCAATTACTGATACACCCTTTTCTCATACATTCACCCTGCCATCCATACTCACATTCCTACCCGCATTCAAGCATCCGGGAGATAACCCAGAATCATTGCATGATGGTTCAAAAGAAAATAATTAACGGCTTCTTTGTTTGGGTTGGATGATTTAAAAGTCCCAAAATTTGGTTTCATATTCATAATTAATTAGTATTTTCGGGTTATTTACGTCAACGTTAAGTACAAGAAACCAGCGATTTAGAACTATATCTCCACGACGAATTGGTGTTTTCACCCACACTATCATTTTGTTTATCTTCAATTGGATGAAGGGAATTGATCCATCCACGTATTCCACCATCGTTCACCTCCTTTTCACATTCGACTCCCCTGTTACTTGCAATCTCATTATCCAGAGCAGTTCGGTTGACAATAAATTTATATCTTTATCCGAGGTATAATTGAAATGTAGGTATAACTTCTTTTAATTTCATGTCAGCATAGGTTTGCATTTTGGTTTTGTGACAGGAAAATATTCTACGATACGTTCGTTTGTTTTTTTGTGCAAATTATAGGAGTCATTGGGATCACCAAAAAAAAAAGAACAAAAAAGGAAAAACAACAATGTATATTGGGTCAGCCCATTGATTCAGTTTCATCGAACATAATTTATAATAACTCACAAGCTATTACGACCAATATTTACCCCTTGACCCTCTTCCCCTTGGTTATTCCCTAAACCCATCAATGATGTAGCTGAATTGAAAATGTAATATAATATTATTGGTGACACTAAAATGAATACGTCATTATAAGGAAACAACTCCGAAAATTGCATTGCCGCTATATAGGAGTTATTGTCGGGGGATTTCATTAAATGATTTATATGGTGGTCTTCGGTCTTCGACATTCCAATGTCGTTGGCGATTATCACCAAGAATGATTAATATTTTGTAAAACAAAAGAAAACTAGTGATTAACCACTTTTACCTTCATGTAACATTATAGATGTCGAAAAAAATAGATGTCCTCATTGTTTTCATTGAATTAGCGTTGCATTAGCAATGAATTAATTATCACTGATTTATAAATTTCAATTAGCAATTACACTAAGACCCAATTAGATCTCAAACAAACTATTTATAAGCTAATTAGCTTATGCATTCCGGAAAATCTTCACACTTGAATTTTGCCAAAAACACAAAATATCCGAATGAACAATTTTATGATCTTCTGATGTTCACAGCAAAAATTTATAAAAATAACTCCCAGACTAAGAGATGTCAAACAACAGAATCCAAATGTAATAAACTAAGAGAACAACAATTATATAGTCGATCATTATATAGCCGTTTTTGACTTCGAAATATTCGAAGAAAGGGTTTTTGATGTAAGGAAATTATTTATGTAAATCAATGTTAGGATCTATTTATCGATATAACGAAATGAGCGGTTACTTTATAATACTTAATATTGCAAAAATAATTTTGCGAAACAAATTGTTTCCGACACACTAACAACAATCATCAATGAATTAGAATGAATTAAACGTAAGTTTAATCGAACGTATGATGTTGATGTATTACAAAATATCAACTTACAACAGTATTACAGTGGAATTTAGATCCACAACGGAAAGACAAATGATAACAAAAAATACCCATATAGAAAATCGAATGCATAACACAGTAGGATATTAATTCTTTTTATTGTGACGATTGGACAAATACGCACAGCTGTTTTGAGGTTTGTGTTAGTACGGTTAGTGTTTAGAGAATTCAAATTCAAGTAGTATGGTGAAACAAAGCGGATGGAGACATAGTATGAGTCAATTTTAGGGGGTTGCAAAATTAAATAGTAATGTTTATATAGATAAATAAAAAACTATGGGTTACGGAGACTATAGGAAAATATGACTATTGATGGTGGATGGATGAGAAACTATTACGAGCTATAGATGTTAATAAAAAAAATGACAACTAATGAATCTGAGACTACAACACACTACGTTCAGGCATCGTCCCAGGCTATTCATTACAGCCCTAATTATGCTCTTGAGCAGCAAGTGAATTGGAGGCACTCATAATAGTATATTCATTGAACGTGATAGAGAATACGTTTTTATTCAGACCGTGAGAATATCGGAGTTGACTCCTTTAGGATCCCAACCGTCTCCACTGTACAAGGATTTTGACAAACCAGTAGTTGAGGATATTCTCTGTTATCATTGTTCACGCATTATCGTGAATTGTTAAATAGTTTACCTGAAAAATCAAAATATTTTAAATTAGGATCAAAACAAAACCAATTAAAGATTTATAAAATTATGCAAAACATTACCAAAACAATCCTTTTGAAATGTCAACGAAACTTTCAATTTTGAATTGACGTGTTCGGTATATTTTGATCATTCATTCGATATTTTCAATTTTCACATTGAATTTATGTGTTCGTTATTCTATATTATTAATTCGATAGTTTCGAGATCGTTGGTAAACTTGACAGCTGTGATTTGTAGAGTTTTGGCTTTCTATAAAATGGACTGTTTTTGGTAGTTTTGCTCTCTTATTCTTACGAATTTATATCTGAATAGTATTGTCAGTAAAAAGTGTTGTTTGTATTACCATGTAGTTGGTTGAGTATGAGCTAAGCTCTCTCTTTTAGTTTTAAGTGAATTTTAAATATTTTGTATTTCCATGTGTTAAAATCAGTAATTGTAAAATTAATAAATGAAGTTTACATAAAGTTGTGTGCATCAGGTCAGTTTTTTAATGTATATATAAATTAACCAAATAGTTTTTTCTTTGTTCTCTGACAAATATTCGTCGAGTGTGCATGCAGTAAAAAAAACCTCGTATAAGTTTCATCGATTGGAACGAGTGATGTGTCCATGATATTTTCATTTCATATGTACATAACTTCAACTATTATATGAGCTGATATTTTCATCATTGCATAGTTCATCTCATATGTACATAATCTCCACTATTATATGATCTGATGTTTTCGTCATTACTTCAGTGAATCATCGCAATTACATAACTTCAAATATTATATGAGCTGATATTTTCATCATTGCATAGTTCATATCATATGTACATAACTTCAACTATTATATGAGCTGAAATTTTCATCATTGCATAGTTCATCTCATATGTACATAATCTCAACTATTATATGATCTGATGTTTTCGTCATTACTTCAGTGAATCATCGCAATTACATAACTTCAAATATTATATGAGCTGATATTTTCATCATTGCATAGTTCATCTCATATGTACATAATCTCAACTATTATATGATCTGATATTTTCGTCGTTGCTTCAGTTAGTCATCGCATTTACATAACTTCAAATATTATATGAGCTGATATTTTCATCAGTGCATAGTTCATCTCATATGTACATAATCTCAACTATTATCTGATCTGATGTTTTCGTCATTACTTCAGTGAATCATCGCAATTACATAACTTCAAATATTATATGAGCTGATATTTTCATCATTGCATAGTTCATGTCATATGTACATAACTTCAACTATTATATGAGCTGATATTTTCATCATTGCATAGTTCATCTCATATGTACATAATCTCAACTATTATATGATCTGATATTTTCGTCATTACTTCAGTGAATCATCGCAATTACATAACTTCAAATATTATATGAGCTGATATTTTCATCATTGCATAGTTCATGTCATATGTACATAACTTCAACTATTATATGAGCTGATATTTTCATCATTGCATAGTTCATCTCATATGTACATAATCTCAACTATTATATGAGCTGATATTTTCGTCATTACTTCAGTGAATCATCGCAATTACATAACTTCAAATATTAAACGAGCTGATATTTTCATCATTGCATCGTTCATCTCATACGTACATGATCTCAACTATTGTATGATCTGATATTTTCGTCGTTGCTTCTGTTAATCATCTCGTTTGCATAACTTCAATTATTATATGAGCTGAGATATTTTCATCATCGCATCATTCATCTCACTTACATAATTTCAACTATTATATGAGCTGAGACATTTTCGTCGTTGCTTCAATCAAAACATCTCATATGTACATGATTTTCAACTATTATATGAGTCGATATTAGTCTCTGTATTTCTCTGGGTCTCACATTACCTTGATATTTGCATCACGGTGTTGGAAGTTGATGTGCCAACCAACTCACATCAAATATATCGTCAATAAAAAAAATACAGTCCACCTCTCATCGACGCCGCATCAATCATATTACTCTCTTATCGATCCTGAATGTTAAGAGTAGATTATGCAATTCTTCCGACTGTACTAAAAGCCATGAATTCCTTAATGTTCATTCTGATGTTTTATGCTTCTATAGAAGCTCAAGAAATGTTTCACTGGTATTTCAACTTGTGAACATTGGAATAGCAGCTACCATTCTCTACACAAGGAAACGTGTACGTATTATCACTTTTGGTAGTAAATCCACGAGCCAGTCAACTACATGCTTATCGTTGCTTTCTAACCCAACACTGCTGGTTTTAAGTAGCTACTGCCAACACCAAATTTAAGGACCCATGTTTTCGCCAAATGGTAAACCTCCTCAACTATTCCTGCCAACCTCTGCACTTTGCATTTTTCGTGATTAAGCATCGCCTTTTCTTTCTTGCCCTCTATGTGGACAACCCCACAACGAGAAATATCAGGTACCATATAATATGTGCATAATTGAGTTCTTCTCTTAGTGGATCCACTAAGCAACCACGACTGACCTCTTGGTGCCAGCGGTTGTCCTCTACGTTCCAATGGTGTTTGCCATTTCCTTGCTCGATAATGCTCAGATTCAGCTGATAACTAACACGCAACGGTCTGAAGAGAAAACCTGTTCGCCCACTTCACTCCTAGTGTTGACGTTACACTTCGACCCCTTTGAATCGTGTTTATATTGTATTTTGTCTTTTATATTTATGTTTTATTTTTTTATCGATTACCCCCGAGTTCACGCGTTCTGAAGGCAAATCACCCATGACTTGGTGTCGTGTGAAGGGTTTGACGTGACTACAACGCACACAAAGATGCACAATACGCTTACATAGGCCTCTTCCACCGATGATCCAATAGGTCTGACGAAGACTATACAAAAGTGCCTGCGGTCCGGCATGAAGCAATCTCAGATGCTCGTGTCTAGCAAGCATAACCGAAAATAGATGATCACGAGGAAGCAGTATTGGATGCTTATGATTATATGTTAACGCTGCGTGCTTAAGTCGACCACCCACTCTCAATACACCACTATCATCAAGAAACGGTGATAATGAACGAAGATTACTCCCTACTGAAATTTCTTGATTTTTTGTAAGGGACAATTTTAATTAACGTTGTCGTGGCTGTTTGTAATTCCACAGGTTGAAGATCATCACTAAGTAAGTTTTTTATGTCATCCTTGTTTCTGGTTCGATTAATGAAGCGTAACATAAACGGAGTGACTCGAAGAAGACGTGAGAGGTTTTCGAACCGATCAAAAATAAACTGATTATCAATTGGATCTTGAAACAAACTTGGAAGTGAAATTTTACGAAGTTCGAGGTTAGTTTGGTCTTGAGACCATTGTTTTTGATCACATGGTGGCCATACGGTGGATGAGTACTTTAAAAACTGGGGACCATCCCACCAAATTGAAGATGATAAAAATTGTGACGGCATGAGTTCGCGAGATACCAAGTCCGCTGGGTTGTCTGCTGTGGGCACGTAACGCCAATCTTTAATTGCGGTCAATTCCTGTATTTTAGTCAGTCGGTTTGCTACAAATGTATTATATTTGTAAGGCTCGGACATGATGCGATATAAGGTCACCTTGGAATCTGTCCAAAGATGAGTGGTATTGAACGTGTTTTCCATGATCGATAACACCTTGTGAACCACCTCAGCTGACAACAGTGCTGCACACAACTCGAGACGCGGGATCGTTTGTTTAGTTAGAGGTGCAACTCTGGATTTTGAGCAGAGTAATGCTATGTAATAATGATTTGACTTTGTTAAAGAGCGAGTGTAGAGAACGCAACCGTAGGCTTTCTCGGAGGCATCGCAGAACCCATGAAGCTCCAGGCTTTCTGGATTGGTGGAAGTGATCAACCGAGGTATGGAGACGCGGTTGAGCTCATGCAGCTCTCGCTTGAATTTTGACCAATGATGGATGATGTTACTTGAGAGTACGTCGTCCCAATTTGTACCTTGCAACATCCAAATATTTTGCATTACTAGTTTTGCTGTGAGAATGATTGGTGCACAAATACCTAGAGGATCAAACAACTGGCAAA
The DNA here is from genome assembly GCA_963693315.1 of Diogma glabrata. Taxonomy (NCBI): domain Eukaryota; kingdom Metazoa; phylum Arthropoda; class Insecta; order Diptera; family Cylindrotomidae; genus Diogma; species Diogma glabrata. The sequence goes on from OY856188.1 coordinate 7,813,205, forward strand.
TCTCGGACAATATTTGGTGTTTAGAGTTGGACGTTGATAATAGCACTCTGTTGAAACGAACTTCAAAGGAATCAGATATGGTGTCCCACAATAGACCCAAAACTAGCACAACTGGTGATGTAGACTGATTGTCTGAAGATAAACAACTGATGTTAGAGACGAACTTTCTCAGTTCGAAACCGCCAAGGCGAAGTAATTCAGTGATATCATGTTTTATCTGACGAGCATCATTGACAGTTGCTGCACCTGATAACAAATCATCGACGTAGAATTCATGATCCAGGATTTTAGCGACTGAAGGAAATTTGGTTTGTTCGTCAATTGACAACTGTCTTAATGTACGTGTCGCTAAAAATGGCGCACAGGCTGTACCGTATGTGACGGTATTAAGGTGAAGTTGTTCTGACGGGTGTTTGCGCCATAAAATGCACTGTAAATGACGCTGGTCTTGTTTGACAAGAATCTGCCGATACATTTTTGCAATGTCGCCCGAAAGAGCGACAACGTGTCTCCTGAAATGAAGTATTGTAGAAAAAAGGTCAGGTTGTATAGTTGGTCCAACCATTAAACATTCATTTAGTGAGATATGAGACGAAGTTTTAGATGAAGCATTAAACACAACACGAAGTTTAGTGGTAGAACTATTTTCCTTTAGGACATAGTGGTGTGGAAGATAATTACTACCCTTGTCATCATGATACATAGTCGCTGACATATGTCCCAGAGAGATATACTCCTCCATGAAGTCTCTATACTGAGCGTACACGTCAGGATTGCCTTGTAGACGTTTTTAAAGTGCTAAAAATTGTCGATGAGCTGATTGGAAAGATGAACCTAATAGTGACACATTGGGTTTTGTCAGGAGTCCAACACAATACCGTCCCTCAGACGTTCGATGGAAATTGGCTTTGTAATGTTCTTCACTCTCGGTTTCCTCCTTTGACCACAGTGGTTTTGCTGGCATATGTTCAAGTTCCCAGAATTGCTTGACCTGTGACTCCAACGTTGAAATACTACACAGCACAGTGCTGGATTTAGAATATTCGTAGCCATTTACTTTAATAGATGAGGTACCGCTGATGACATACCCAAATTCTGAATTATGTAACGGAGGTAGTTCAGCGTGAATTATCAAAGAAGAGCCATCAAATAATCGGTGATATATCTCTGCTCCCAACAAAAGATCGATTCGGTCGGGTACGTTGAAGTAAGGATCTGCCAAGACAATATCATTGGGCAATGAACCTGGGATGAAAGGAATATTTATCGACGGTAGATTGACGGTGATTTTCGGCAAAACATAAAATTTAAGATGAACAGAGAAGTCAGAAGTGCGTGAAGTAGTTGTGAGATATATTTTATTTTTAATCAAAGTTTTGGTTGCTGCGATACCAGAGATGGTCTTGGAAGTTGGATATTGTCGCAATTTCAACATTTTGCAAGTGGATTCAGTGACAAAATTTAATGTAGAACCACTGTCCAACAACGCTCTATACAGCAGTTTTGTGCTGTTGTTGGCGACAGCATCATGTATAAGTGCTGTTCCGATGAGAATCACATTTTTATTATGGTTAGATGTGGTTAATGATGGCAAGTTCCGTTCAAGTGATGCAGCACAATTAGTTTCGACGGTAGGGTGGCTGGCTGATAGGGTTTGCGCATTAGTTAGTTGATTTGCCACTTGTCGATTCGGACTACCAGATGGTAATTGTGTTATTGACATGTCATTGGGTGGAAAATGAAGAAGCTGGTGATGCTTCAATGAGCACTTAGAACATGGTGGGTGATTGCACTGACTGATTGGATGTCTCTCCAATAAACAGTTACCGCACAACCGTCGGTCCTTGACGAAGTGAAAACGAGACTTCGGGTTCATTTTATCACCGGAGAACACTGGACAGTATGGCAATGTGTGGTTTAACCCACAATAAAAACATCTATCATCGTGAATGCATGATTTGGAAATGCTGCTGACATTAAGTGACATTGAGCTATGATGTTTTTGGGCGCGAGAAGAACTAGGACTCGAATTGGCAGTCAACGCATCAAGAATTCTAATGCGTGATCGGAGTAACTCAATCATGCTTGATAATGCTAGTGCTACATCAGGTTTGGTATTCTTGACGATAAAAATTCGTGAAGAGCTGTCCAGACGTTGAATCAAATGATGAACGAAGAACAGATCCCACTCTGACACCTTCACCTTTAGGGATTTAAGTGCACCAACATGTTTGACAATTTTATCAACAAAAAGCTGAAGCGTTTTAGACGAGTTCTCCTGAGGAGATTTAATGTCGTATAATTCACGAGTGTGAAACCGCTGGATGGACACTTCGTTGTTGTAGTGATCACAAAGGGCTGCCTACGCTATTTCGTAACTCGCAGCTGTGACAGGGAGACTTTCTATGAGGTTATACGCTCTACCAGTTCGTGTGCTAGAGATGAGTTATAGGAATTTAACCGTTGATTCCAGGTTTTTGGAGTGGATCAAATCCACAAACACATCTCGAAAACCCAGCCAATCGGACTCCAAATCATTAAACGTAGGTAACGTAATCTCCGGTAATCTGATTCCAGTTGTTACTGAACTTGGTGATGAAGCTCATGAAACGAGGCATTATGAAAAGATGTTGCGAATGAAGTATCTTCTGATTTCTTTATGTTGTGAATTTTATCTCTCAATATTGTTTCCAAGTTGAGATAGTCCACATCGAAGGAGTTACGATCAACTAATGTCGTTTCATCTATAACTTCCAGCTGGGACTAAACACCGTCATATTTTTTGGAGATTGTTTGTAATCGATTGAGAAGAGATTCAAAACCACCGATGGAGGTAGCTTTATCGAGATGAGACTTAAAGTTGGTGAGCTGGCCCTTATAGGCACTTCGTTGTTTCTTCAACAACTCAAGTTTTGCTGCGTCTGCCATAATATAGCTTCACCTTGATACCAACAAATGGCCAATAGATACAGTCAATGACAAACCGAAAAAATATGATCTTAAACTTAGCGAATTGATTGGGGGATTCAGGCTAACTAACAATACGTAGAACGAAATGATGAGACCAATTTGTTTTAAATCGAATACCTTGTACCAAAATATAGTTTCTTGACTGGAATCGAAGGAATAGCTCAACAGAGATGACCGATTACACTTAATATACTTTAGAACATTCGCTGATTTACTTTATCCATAGTAGCTCCGTTCTGGACTATCTCTAGTCAGGTTGACATTCGGCATAGATAGCATGGCACCTATGATCAGGTCCATTTGCCAATAATTATACCTCACACTCGGATTGTGCTTCAAATGGATCGTGTTTCACCTTGTAATTGCTTTCGCAACCCTGTACTAAGCCGATTGCCGGTGTGTCTTTAGGTGGTAGACCAGGTTCAAGCTCAGCATGAATTTGGCCCACAGCTATACTGGATCAGAAAGTCATCCATAAGACCCGAGATAATCGATCTGACACCCCTCCCTACGTTTCTCCCGGAGCACGCACTTAAACTTCTCACCAATCTTCTCACCCACATCAATAACAATTCAACATCATATCGAAGTTAGTGTACATATAAATTTGAACAATTTTGATATCAAAAATAAAAACAAAATATAAGATAACAAAAAAAATCTTTGTTCTGTTTTACGAACCCTGGCCCTGGCCCTGGCCCCACAGCTGTATGTTACATAGTTTTGGTAATAATCCCACAATTAATATCTTCTATGTGTACCAGTAATAAGTAGTTGATATATACTTAATGCAATGACTAAACCGAAAATGTTGTATAATAGGAAGCTAATCTTGAAGTGATTTTGATCAGATTAAAGCACCACACCTCCTGTACACGCCGCGTCTATTCAAAAAAAAAAAATAATAAAAAAATATGGCCAACTCGCCACTTAATTCTCTAGGATCTGTGTTTTTTTCTTCTAGATACCAAACATAAATTATCGAGATCTCGAGTTTATCGAGACTAATCTTCACAAAGTACAAAAAAATTTAATAAATAATTAATTTTTTTATCTGCACATTTAAATCGACACAATTATTATTCACTGGCACCCACAGTAATTGCACTCTGATCACCACCAACTCACTAAAAAACTTTTTCCTTACACGCTTCCTTTTAACCTCTTTACCAAAGAGAAATATCACAACTCACTCTCCCTCTCTCTCTACCCGGTTCAATCATCAAAAAAACTATCATCCATTTTGAAAAACGACAATCCTCCACCATTCGACCAATGCGCCGTGTATTTCAAACAAGAGTTTTCCACCGGCATTCTCGGAACGACAAAGAATGGACGAGGAAATGTCAATTTCGTTTTCACTCGGTTTCATAAAAAAAGTGTGCATGGGGTGTGATCAGCCGGGGTTGTAAAGGTCGAGATTGATGTTAAGGATCGACTGCGCCAACCGCGCTGAACGTTTGCAAACATAAGATTGTTTAGTGGAGGCTCGTCTAACAAGCGTTACAGGGCAGCTTTGCATTGCCAGAGAGTGGATCTTCCAGGCGGCTCTGGACAATACGAAACTGAGGAAAAAAACCTTGGCCTTTATGGCAGCTGATAGGTACCTGGGGGGGGGGAATTTTGAGAAGAAGCGCATCGCTTTGCTGATGGTGCCTAACATAAACTTTTGGTCCGACACTGTAACTTATGGGCGACTGCGCAACTTGTATTGGTGAGAATAATTCTGCAAAGCCTTGCAGAATTATTCTCACCCCTGTCCGGGCTCTCAATACACGGTTCCACCACGCAATGCAATTCTCGCAGTAGTTTATAACTCTGGGCACTCGTTACAAGGTGGTATCCGAACATTAAATAGTGTGGAAAATATTGAGTTCAGCTGTGGACCGATTTGCGTAGCGCGAATGCTATCGCTCCCAGTTGCGCATCCCAGATCCAATGATCTGATACGTAGTAGGCACGTATTGCTGCTACGATGAAACGATTGACACGTTCGCATGCATTCGCCTTTGGTGTGGCGAATGTACTGCTGTTTTCATGTGTTGGATATGTAAGTCTGAAATTAGCTTTTGAAACACATGGTTGGTGATATGTTTCTCATTATCACTATATGGACAAACTCAGGGATCTCAAGAAAATAGAATATTTCGTTCTTAAGATACGAAATCATCTTGGGTGACTCTGAGTGTGGCATTAACAAAGTAAACTTGGTGAGATGGTCCAAGACTATTAGAATCATCATATTACTGGCTTTTGAACGTAGGATCGGTTCCAAAAAGTCTAAGTATATGCGTTACCATAGGCGTTCAGTGAGAAACCTAACTCCAATTGGTGGCCTGGTGTTCGTATTAGCTGATTTGTTTATTTTACAGACTTCACATAGCACGACATAATTATTGATCTGGGACCTCATAAAATACAAGCGGCAGAGCCGCTTCAGAGTTTTATTTATCGTGTTCTGAGGCTATCAATTTGGTTGTCAACGGCGCAAACACCCACAGCTTCCAGACCCGAAGATTCTGCAGTAACGCTTTTCTTTTTGGTTCTAGTCGGAAATATATTTTATCCATTTCGATGGATGATGGATGGGTATTCCAACAGGATTTACTTCAATCTTTTTAATTAGACCAGTATAATGATCGTCCACAAAATCAATATAGTATCAAAGCTAAATGAATCTACATGGTACATTACGTCGTCCAAAAACTTCTCCATAGAATCGCAATAGAAACGCGAAAATGCGTCTGGAACTACGTTCCGGATACACTTCTGGCATTCAATAGAAAAATTTAGGTGCTGTAGCCTGAGGTTCCACCTCACCGATTAACCACTCAGGTTCTTTTGGGACATAAACCATTTAAGTCTAGAGGGATCAACGTAAACCCATAACCTTCAATAACTCAAATATCTTTTATATGTTTTTTATAATAAATAAATTTTATTTAAAATATATCTCTTCAATATCCCCTTCGTCCGGAATTTTTTTACGTTAAAGATTGAACTTCTTCGAGAAGAACGCGATTGGTGGTACTCGTCCCCTTCATCGTCTAGCTGGTAAAGAACGCTACCTACCCCTGTATTGCTTGCATCACAGCGCATGAAGAATTCCTTAGAGCAATTTGGGTTGACTAACACTGGCGCGGCGGTTAACAGGTTTTTGAATTTTTCCAAAGCGACCTGGGCCTCTGACGACCAATCGATCTTATTAGGACCCTTCTTCAGCAGGTCAGTGATTGAGGTAACCACACTGGCGTAGTTAGATATAAAGCGCTGGTACCACCCAGGCATTCCCAAAAAACGACGTGTTTGTTTTACCGATACCGGTGCCGGATATTCTGATAGATTTTGCCTTATCCGGATCCGTTCCAATCCCTCCTCCTCGCCTAAGAAACCATGATGCCTTACTTTCCTTAGTATAAATTTGCTTTTTTCAACATTTCAGCCAAAAGGATCTGCCAAAAGGCATTTTTAAGATCGATATAAACTTCGTCTTACTCAGGAGACCAAGCTAACCGTCAATTAAACTGAGAGGGTAGGAATCTTTCTTTGTTAGCAAATTAACCTTGCGCGAATCAATACATAATTGATTTTTACCGTTTGGGTTTTGAACGAGGAACGCTGGGAGCTCCACAAACTAGAAAATACTTCGACAACGACCAATTTCAACATGCGGTCCAACTCATCGTAGATATTTGGCTGACCTACCGGCGTACCGGATGTTGCCTTTTTTAACTTGAGCGCTATCTTACACGTCAATTACATGCTCGACCAGTGTTAGTTAAAATATTATAAACCGTATATGTTTGTTTATAATAATGGATTTTTTTCAACGCCCGTCTGACAAGCGTTACAACTTGTTTTCGGTTCTGTAAATGACTATTTATATGCCTGAAATATATTAACAATTTCGTTATTTTTTTGTTACCTTTTATTTTATTTTTTTAAATCATTAAGTAAACTAAAATAAATGATAAATGACGAAAATTGAAGAATAAATTTAGTAATTCGGTAAATTATTTGTGATATAACATCACCCCGATGGAAAATCTCCCATCAAGAATAATATAAGAACTGAATCTAAAAAATTATGGTGCCAATTATGAAACTTTTTGCAATCCATACAATTTTCGACCGATCTAGTTTTAAACCAATGAGAAAATTTTAAACTTTAAGAAAGTTTATCATTCTCATCAGGGCTAGCCGACTAGATAAGCTACCAAAAATTGTCAACGTTAAATATAAACCAAAAATTAGGTTACAACTCTAGCGAAGTATAAAAAAACAAAAAATTTACATAAACTTTTTTTTTAATAAATTCAGGTTTAGTCAATTAATTTCTCTAGTGATCACTGTTTTGTTATACTCTAGACATAACAGTATTGAATAACAAACTCGTATCGGCGAGAAGAAGATGACTAGTCTTCACTTGTGTCTATTGACACATAATCAACAATTAATTCAGTAAATTATTAAAGAAAATTTTAAACTTTAAAAAAGTTTATCATTCTCATCAGGGCTAGCCGACTAGATAAACTACCAAAAAATATCAACGTTAAATATAAACCAAAAATTAGGTTACAACTCTAGCGAAGTATAAAAAAACAAAAAATTTACATAAACATATATTTAATAGATTCAGGTTTAGTCCATTAATTTCTCTAGTGATCACTGTTTTGTTGTACTCTATAACAAACTCGTATCGGCGAGAAGAAGATGACTAGTCTTCAAAACTAGATCGGTCGAAAATTGTATGGATTGCAAAGAGTTTCATAATTTGCACCATAATTTTTTAGATTCAGTTCTTATATTATTCTTGATGGGAGATTTTCCATCGGGGTGATGTTATATCACAAATAATTTACCGAATTAATTGTTGATTATGTGTCACTAGACAAGTGAAGACTAGTCATCTCCTTCTCGCCGATACGAGTTTGTTATTCAATACTGGTATGTCTAGAGTATAACAAAACAGTGATCACTAGAGAAATTAATTGACTAAACCGAAAATTGTATGGATTCATGCAAAAAGTTTCATAATTTGCACCATAATTTTTAAATTCACTTCATAAATTTAGTAATTTGAAAATAGATGGCGTATGAAAACCTTGCTTTCGTCTCTAGAGGAGAAAGCTATTTGTATATATTTTTTTATCACCCACGACGAAAATGAAGTTTTGCGATGTAGTACACTCACACCGAAAGTAAACATGGTGAGTAGTGGGGAAATGATTTTAGACTTAGTCTCACCATCCCATTGATCATGTGAATTGTCATTTCTGTCACCCACGCTGGGTAACATATTCGGTTGTATACACCCGTTTTAGACCAAACAACTCTATAATTATATAATCAAAAGATTAGTGATAAGATGAGTAGTACTGACGAGTGCTGGTTCGAATCCAACAGCACGAAATATGATCAAAGTTTTTTCTTGAAAAGTTTATTCATAATAAAACCAAAACCTCTTAAATTTTGAATCAAATCCCACTCACTCAAAATCTATATAAATATCACAATAAATCTCCAAATAAAAGTTTAGATTAATATTTGTATTATCAAACAATTAAAGTAATAAGAATGAAAACAATTATTATATGAATGTGGCGCCAACAAATTTCGTCTCGTCATATATCAGTGCTTCAACATCTCGTTACGATAAACTTAAATTTAATTAACAATAATTGCATTTGGATGTTTTTTTCTTTCTTTTTTTTATTTTCTTTAGCATAAATATTTAATTAAATTTTTTGTTTTTGGCTGTCATAATTTCATACTGTCCAAAAATTAAAACTAAATATTTACATAGATTAATTAGCTTTTTATCCATTTATCACATAACCATCCTACCATTAACTATATTTGGTAAAAAGAAATAGCGCTTTCATTTGAAGTCAAGCCATACAATTACCATGAAATCGTGAATTCTCCTCAGCAAATAATCTAAGATATCTTTATATGCCAGATATATACGATAGACTTCATCTTAACTGTATTAAATCGACATTATTATATTTTTGTTTGTTTGTTACTTTTGTTATGCAAATTTGAAATTAGACATAGTCTTTGTTAAGTTTTGTTAGATCTTAAATCCTTCTTTTTGGTTTTCATAATCGTAATTAATTGATCATTATTTAAAGTTGTGAGTAATTTTTTTGTTATGAGTTTCGTTTCATGATGATGGAGAAATATTTTTTGGTTGGCTATATTTGGTGTTCCGTTTTTAGATTAGGTATAGAAAAATAATAGTAGATGAAAAATCTGATCTACGCAGGTGAAAAAGTCGAGATTTGAACTTGATCATTTTTGATTTTTCTGAAACTTGGCATATTAGTAGTATGGACAAAATAAAAAAGTCGGGCAAGTGCGAATATAATTCACGAATATAATTAATTCGCGAATATAATTAAATTTTCACTCTCAACCCCCTCAAAATAACATTTGAAATGATGACCCAACTGCTATATTCTTCATTCAATCCTTACAACATTTTCCATAACCAAGAATTTTTCAAATTTTTTCTTTTGTAAAATTCAAAGTTAAGTGGTGGGGGAGACAGGAAATTGTTTCCACATTTTTTAACATAACTGAAAAACTGGGCCTTTGAAAATTACAAAAAAAATGTTTTGGACTAGAACAAAATTAACCTTTCATATGACATCCCTTGACCCAACAAGGCCCAAAATAATTTTTTTTTTACTTTCCACCCTCAAACCCCTTCAAAATAACATTTGAAATTATTAGCCGATCGCCATAGTTTTCATTCAATCTTTACTACAACGTTGCCCATAACCATGAACTCGAGGGGGGGAAACAGGAATTTTTTTTCACATTTTTTAACATAACTCAAAAACCGCGCTTTTGAAAATTACAAAAAAATTGTTTTAGAGTAGAAAAAAATCACCTTTCATATGACATCCAACTCAACAAGGTCAAAAATAATTTTTTTTTTCAAAATTTCTACTCTCCACCGCGTCAGAATCACATTTGAAATGATGAGCCAACCGCTATAGTTTTCATTCGATTTTTACAACATTTGAATTTTTTCAAATTTTTTCTTGTGTAATGTTCGAAGTTAAGGGAGTGGGGGACAGGCAATTTTTTTCACATTTTTTAACATAACTCAAAAACTGCGCTTTTGAAAATTACAAAAAAAAATGTTTTAGACTAGAAAAAAATCAACCTTTCATATGACACCCCACTCGAGAAGGTCAAATATAATTATTTTTCAATATTTCCACCCTCAACCCCCTCAAAATAACATTTGAAATTATAGGCCGACCGCTATAGTTTTCACTTAATCTTTACAATATTGCCTATAACCATGAATTTTTCCAAATTTTTTTTTTTGTGTAATGTTCGAAGTTAGAGGTGGGGGGACAGGAAATTTTTTTCACATTTTTTAACATCAAAAGCTGCGTTTTTGAAAATTACAAAAAACAGTGTTTTGGATTAGAAAAAAAATCACCTTTCATTACACATCCCACTCAACAAGTTCAAAAATAATTTTTTTTCAAAATTTCCACCCTCAATTTCCCCTCAGAACCGCATTTGAAATGATGAGCCGACCGCTATAGTTTTCGTTCAACCTTGGACAATACATAACCATGAAGTTTTTCAAATTTTTTCTTGTGTAATGCTCGAAGTTAAGGGGTGGGAACAGGAAAAACAACACTCGTTTTTGGCAATATCAAAAAACTAAGCAGTCGAAAAATCATTGAAATTTTTGTTTTGAAATATTTTGATTTTTTCGATTTTTCCAGTAGGCGTGGGAAAATACGTTTAAAAACTGTAGAAAATTTCAACTTGATAGCACTTATAGTTTGTGAGTAAATTGATTATGTAGAAATTCGGACGGACACCGAAGTCTCACCAATAGGGTACTGTTTTTACGTTTTTAAAGTACGGAACCCTAATAATACAACTTATTTTAAAATTTTTTTAAAGTTCATGGTTTGAGCATAGGAGGCAACATGCATGAAAAATGAAAATTCTGGCAATCAGATGCATCTTTGAAATTAAATTGCTCAAGAACGGCTATACCGATTTCAGTAAACTTTTTTTTGTTTGATAGATAATTAGTTAGCCGTTTGAAAAAAAACTAATTAATATTTTTTGTAATTAATTTTTAAATGAAAATATTAAAAAAACTTTTTTAAAGATGGCGCTAGGGTCGAAGATCAATTGGAATTTAATTATTTTTTTTCCTGAAAGTAGTTCTATCCTTATTCTAAAATATGTCAAATTAACAAATAGTTGTTAATTTTTGTTCTTGAGATATTTTATTTTAAAGATTTTTGGTCCCACTAAAATTCAAAGTTTTGTTTTGTGTTTTAAAGGTAAAAGTAAGTCCTTTTCGAAAAAATTATTAAAAATACAATTTTTTATAAAAAATTAAAAATTAAAAAGTAATAGGGTTTGGATGGTTGATATCCCCGTTGTTTTTTATATTTTTTCTATTGTGCGTCTAAAATAAAGTCATTTCGATACCCAAATGCGTATCGAAATGGCCTTCATTAAGATACGCAAAGTTTTGTTTTTCAAGGTTGGTCACATTGGTCATACAAACGTCAGTGAAAGTTAAAACGAATAATTATATAAATAAAATTATTCTTATTAATTAATATTATTATTAAAAATTATTCTAAATAAGTGTTAAATATTTTAATTATTTAAAATAATTAGTAATAATAATAAAATTTCAAATTGACTATATTTTAATAAGTACACATTTTATGAAAGCTAGCTTTGCAACAAAAAAATATTGCGACGCTGATGCATAGGCTGACTTCACCACAGCTCTGGAAACATAGTGTTCTGGATATATAATGAACTAATATCCATAAAATACTTTAATTAAAAGCTAACCAATATTATGGACTTCGTAGTTCTAATAATAAATATATTAAAGCAGGCAGTAGTATCCCAACAAACATAAATTCTGTTGTACGAGAAAAAGTAAAAAAAAAAATTTATCGGAAGGACAAAGCGGAAGTTAGGATGCAGAACTGTTGTAAACCGTACTAAATGTGTATGTACCAAATTTCATCCAACTCGATTATCAGGTACAGAAGTGTTAAGTATTATAATCCAACTCCATATAATATGCTGAATACTATTAGAATACTTCTGTCAAATGACAAGCACTTTTTATATTATATAACTTTGAGGTTAAGTCTTTGTTTATAACTCAATGTGAATAAACGTAAATTTGAATTATTAATTATAACAAAGGTTATGGGCCCAGGTAAAATAAATTAAAAAATAAATCAAAATCGGTGTGGATCTGAGTGATCCTTAAAAATTTAAAGAATATTATTGAATCTGTGTGATCTTAATATTAATTAAAAATAAACCTGGGTGGTATTGAATAAAATAAAATAAAAATTAGAAAATGAATTCACAAAGTTTAGTTCGTTTTGAGTGTTTAACAAACGAAAATTATTCCACATGGAAAATTCAAATTAAATCATTGATGGTTAAGAATGATTTATGGAAGTATGTTTCTGGAGGTGAACCAAAACCTACGACGGCTTGTAGTGCATGGATAAACAAAGACGAACACGCAAAAGCAGAAATATTACTATCCGTTAGCCCGCATTTATTAAAGGATATACATGAGTGTGACACAATCAAGGATATGTGGGTACAACTTCAGAACATCGATTCAAAAACTCCATTAAGAAAGGCCGCTTTATTGAAAAAATTAGTTTTAAAGAAATTTTCTCTAGAAGAAAATATTGAAAAACACGTGTCTGAATTTTTTGATGTTGTAAATAAATTAAAGGCGATAGATATCGTAATAGACGGTGACTTACTATCCATATTATTATTATATAGTTTGCCAGAGCAGTTCGAAAATTTTAGAATTGCTATTGAATCACGGGACACGGTGCCAAGTTCATCAGATCTAAAAATAAAAATAATTGAAGAATTTAATTCACGTCATGTGTCAGCTGCAGATGCACCGTCCACATCAAATGCATTAATGACGAACCTTAAAACAAAGCAATATAAACCTTTTAAAAAAAATTTTGAATCGAGATATAAAAAATTTGGAATCAAATGTTACAACTGCAGAAAGTACGGACATAAAGCAACAGATTGTAAGTGGATTTTTCAAAGGAACGAAAAAACATCTCTAGCAGTCAAATCAGCCCTTAAAGTATCCATTGACAACACATTTATGCGACAAAATCAATCATGGATACTTGATAGCGGGGCTACATCTCATATCGTTAATGACTCTCGAAGCTTCACATTTTTGAAAGATATGGATGAAAAATTAAATCTGGCAGACGGAAACACCGCCGAAATTAAAGGTAGAGGTACCGTAAAGTTGGAAACCACATAAGGTAACAAAATTGCATTATATAATACACTTTTTGTTCCTGAATTACGATCAAACCTTTTATCGATCAGTAAAATAACAGATTCTAATAATAAAGTTTTATTCTATGGAGATACAGCAACTGTTGAAAATAATAATAAACAACTAATACTTACAGCAAAAAAGATAGATGGACTTTACCATGCAAACGTTAATAACCGAAGGCATACAGCAAACTCCGCATCTGAAAATAATATCAATATCTGGCATCGAAGATATGGCCACTTAAATTACAAAATGCTACTTGAAGTGGTACAAAAGCAAAAAATTAGTGGAATCAATTTAACAAACACATCGATCACCTTGTGTACACCTTGTGAAATATGTATTGAGGCGAAACAAACTCAAACACCTTTCTCTAAGAGAACACTAAGCCAATGTACAAATCCGTTGGATCTCATTCATGCAGACGTATGCGGTCCTATTAGAACAAGGTCTGTAGGGGGTGCACAATATTTTATTATTTTCACAGATGATGCAACAAGATGGAATGAAGTATACTTTATGAAAAACAAAAATGAAGCATTCAAATTTTTTAAGGAATATAAGGCAAAAGTTGAAAACGAAAAAGATAAACAAATAAAAAATTTACGCACAGATAATGAATGGAACAGAGTTTGTGAATAATGATTTTAAAAATTTTTTGTTAACAAATGGCATTCAACATCAAACAACTACAGCATATACTCCACAGCAAAATGGCATAGCAGAGCGGAAAAATCGATGATGGCAAGATGCATGCTATTAGACTCCAACTTACCTACGTGCCTATGGACAGAAGCAATTGCAACAGCAAACTATACAAGAAACAGAGCATCATCAACAAGTTTAAATTCTGAAACCCCTTATAAATTATGGAAAGCAAGAAACCCACAAGTAAAATAATTCAGAGTGTTTGTCACGCTTGCATATGCATTACAAAAGAACCGCAAACTTAGTAAATTTGAGCCAAGATCCAAATTATTTTATTTTGTAGGTTACAGTGAAGGATCGAAAGCTTATCGATTATGGGATAATACAACACGACAAATTATAAAAAGTAGAGATGTTAAATTTATCCTGGAGGATGAACCCTCTTTTACGAACACAAATAAAACAATCTTATTAGAACCTAACCTTACACTAGCCGAAGATGAGACAAAAATCATTACAGAAGAAGAGAGACCAAGTTACAACAATAACGTTAACGAACCCGAATCACATGGCGAAATGAGGAATATAATTAATGAAAGTGAAAACACTAGCATAGGAGATGAGAGCAGTGATGATTTTTACGGATTTGAGGATTTCTTGGCCGTGAATGATACTATAGAAGTAAATGGTTTTGATATATGGAAAGAAGCAGTTACTAAAGAATTAAAAGCTCACGAGAAAAATAAAACATGGGAAATTATTGAAAAACCAAGAAACGCAAAGGTAATCGGATGTAGATGGGTCCTAACAAATAAGTATAATCAAAATGGACAGCTGGTGCAAAGAAAAGCTAGGCTCGTCGCCAAAAGATGTGCACAAACAGCCGGTATCGATTTTAACGAATCATATTCACCTGTAGCAAAATACACATCGATAAGACTAATTGTAGCAATAGCAGTTAAATTTAAAATGCACCTTCATCAATTTGATATAACAACGGCTTACTTAAACGGTGAGTTAGATAAAACAATATATATGAAAATACCAGAACATCTTGAAACGTTGGTTGGCGGTGAATGCATGGAAAATAAAGTATGTAGACTTAAGAAGGCCATATATGGGTTGAAACAAAGTGGCAGAATATGGTATCAGAAACTGGATAACTATTTATGTGAAATTGGCTGTAAAAGAATACAACTGGAACCATATATTTACATTTACAAGGAAGGGGAAGAGTTATTAATAATTGGTATCTACGTTGATGACATCATGGTGGCTGCAAACAGTATGCGAAGAATCAATTGGTTTTATGAAAAATTAGAAGAAAAATTTGAAGTAAAAAATTTAGGTAAACTAAAACTTTTTTGGGCATAGATTTCCAACATTTAAAAGATGGCAGCATCACACTTATGCAACAAGCATTTATTAATAAGATGCTAAATGATTTTTCAATGAAAGACTGCAATCCATCAAAAACCCCAATGGATCCATATACTAAAATATCTAAGGAAATGTGTCCGAAATCAAAAGAAGAAAAGGATGAATTGTTAAAAACGCCATACCAAAATTTAATTGGTTCATTATTATACTTGGCAAACACGGCAAGGCCCGACATAGCTTTTTCCGTAAACTTATTGAGTCAGTACTGCAACAACTACGGCCAAGGACATTGGAATGCAGCAAAGAGAATTCTACGCTATTTAAAAGGGACAATTAATTATGGTTTAATTTTTAGGGCGACTACTGAAGATCTACAAGGATACACTGATGCCGATTGGTGTTCATGTATTGACGATAGAAGATCACACACTGGATATTTGTTCAAATGGTTTAACTATCCTATATCATGGGAAGTAAAAAAGCAACGGACTGTGGCACTATCAAGCGCAGAAGCTGAATACATGGCTATCACAGAAGCAACAAAAGAAGCAATATATTTGAACAATGTTATTAATGAATTTGGCTTAAGGAATTGTGAAGCAGTGAAAATTTTCAACGACAACAAGAGTTCACAACTTATGGCGGGTAATCAACAGATTAATAGCAGAACCAAGCATATAGATATAAAACATCATTTCATAAGATCTGCAATATCTGAGGGAAAAATAGAATTGGAATATATGGACACAAACTCAATGCCGGCAGATATACTAACTAAATCATTAGCAATTGTTAAATTTAAATCATGTATGGAAAAAATATGTATAACAGAATATAACTTTAATGACTTGTAAATAGAATAATGTAGTGCATAATAATATGTATTTGAGGAGGGTGATTGTTAAGTATTATAATCCAACTCCATATAATATGCTGAATACTATTAGAATACTTCTGTCAAATGACAAGCACTTTTTGTATTATATAACTTTGAGGTTAAGTCTTTGTTTATAACTCAATGTGAATAAACGTAAATTTGAATTATTAATTATAACAAGAAGTTATTGAGCTTCCAAAATAATAGGTGCTTGGAGGACCCCCTACCACTTTGTTCACTATCGCTAAAAAAACTAATCAGTTCCTTGCCATACATATTTGCATCTTTTTGCAAAGTGTAATCAAAATTACTTAACGAACGAATGTTATATGCTTCCAACAAACATTGAAACAATAAACAGGTGTTCGGGAGGACCCCACAACTTATCCCAATATTGTCCAAAAACTAGTCAATTCTTTGTCAATAAAGTCTTTATCTTTTTTCAAAGTGCCATTAAAATTGATTAATGAATGAATTCTGTATGCTCCCAACAATCTTTAAAAAAAAGTGTGATAAGTCGGCAGTTGTATGGTAGATCCCCCGCCACTTTGATCAATGTGTCCCAAAAGATGATAATTATCTTCTTACACTAATTGAAACCTTTCCATAAGTTTTATCATAATCACTTCATTATTGTAGGCTGTAGTGTGCATAAAGATACTGAAAAAACTGCCAACAATTAAAAAAAATTTTTTTTACCGGAAGTAAAAAACCGGAAGTTGGGTTGCAGAATTTTTGTAAATCATACTAATTGCTTATGTACAAAGTTTCATCCAATTCGTTTATCAGGTACAGATGTTATTGAGCTTTAAAAAAAAACAGGTGTATGGGACACCCCCCATCACTTTGTTCACTATCGCTCTAAAACTAATCAGTTCTTTGCCATACATGTTTGCATTTTTTTCCAAAGTGTCATCAAAATTGGTCCACGAACGAATGCTGTGTGCTCCCAAAAAACATTGAAAAAATGATGACACAGCAAACAGGTGTTCGAGAGACCCCGTACCACTTATCCCAATATTGTCCAAAAACTAATCAGTTCCTTGTCATTTAAGTTCCCATCTTTTTCCAAAGTGTCATTAGAATTGATTAATGAATGAAGTCTGTATACTCCCAATAAACATTAAAAACAAAGTGTGAAAAGTCAGCAGTTGTATGTCAGACCCCTGCCACTTTGATCAATGTGTCCTAAAAGATGATAATTATCTTCTTACACTAATTGGAACCCTATTCCATAAGTTTCATCATAATCACTTCATTATTGTAGGCTGTAGTGTGCATAAAGACACTGAAAAAACTTCAAAAAAGTACAAAAAAAATTTTTTACCGGAAGTGAAAAACCGGAAGTTGGAATGCAGAA
This sequence comes from Diogma glabrata, assembly GCA_963693315.1. Taxonomy (NCBI): domain Eukaryota; kingdom Metazoa; phylum Arthropoda; class Insecta; order Diptera; family Cylindrotomidae; genus Diogma; species Diogma glabrata. The sequence continues at coordinate 7,830,812 of OY856188.1, forward strand.
CTATTTTAAGCCGTACTACATACTCAGGTACCAAGTTTCATCCAATTCGCTTATCAGGTACAGAAGCTATAGATCTTTCAAAAAACAGGTGCTCCAGGGACCCCCCACTACTTTGTTCACTATCGCTCAAAAACTAATCAGTTCTTTGCCATACATGTTTGCATCTTTTTCCAAAGTGTCATCAAAATTCGATAACGAACGAATGCTGTGTGCTCCCAACAAACATTGAAAAAAGTGTGACACATTAAACAGGTGCTCGGGAGGACCCCCACCACTTATCCCAATATTATCCAAAAACTAATCAGTTCTTTATTACTTAAGTCTCCATCTTTTTCCAAAGTGTCATTAAAATAAATTAATGAACGAAGTCTGTATGCTCCCAACAAACTTAAAAAACAAAGTGTGAAAAGTCAGCATTTGTATGGTAGACCCCCCACCACTTTGATCAATGTGTCCCAAAACATGAAAATTATCTTTTCACACTGATTGGAACAGTATTCCATAAGTTTCATCATAATCACTCCATTATTGTGGGCTGTAGTGTGCATAAAGACACTGAAAAAACTTCAAAAAAGTACAAAAAAAATTTTTTTACCGGAAGTGAAAAACCGGAAGTTGGGATGCAGAACTATTTTAAACCATACTACATACTCATGTACCAAGTTTCATCCAATTCGCTTATCAGGTACAGAAGTTATAGAAGTTTCAAAAAATCAGGTGCTCCAGGGACCCCCCACCACTTTGTTCACTATCGCTCAAAAACTAATCAATCAACTAATCAATCAAAACTAATCAAAAACTAATTTGTCATGCATGTTTGCGTCTTTTTCCAAAGTGTCATCAAAATTCATTCACGAATGAATGTTTTATGCTCCCAACAAACTTAAAAACTTTGTGGAAAAAACCACCTGTTGTATGGTGGACCCCCCAACCCTTTATCCAATGTGCTCCAAAAGCTGATTAAATCTTTCTCATATTATTTAAAAGCTTTTCGCAACGTTTCATGAAAATCGATTGGTAATTGTAGGCTACAGTAGGGATAAACACTTGGAAAAAAAAACTTTTTAACCGGAAGTGACAAACCGGAAGTTGGTATGCAGAAATTTTGGAAACATTACTAAAACCTTATAACCTAACCTTCAATAAGATCATAACCCGGGATCAGAAGTTATTCAAGATAGGGGATGGTCCAAAACAAAAGATAAAATAAAATTTGGGGTATGTAAGATTTTTTTTTTTTCACGATAGATTGTATTACTTCACACAATTTAAAATTGTGGTGAAGTAAATATATAGAAATATGATGAAACGCAGAGCTTACTATTTTGAATTGAAATTTTTAGAAATTTTCTTTAAAACATTAAAACATAAAAAATATTTTTTAAAATTTCAAGACAAAAAATGCAAAATAGAAAAAATAGTATAAAAAACTCGCTTCATAAGACGTTTTATCGCACTTATCCTTTAGAAAACTCCCCGCTGCGTGGGTCGTTTTCTAAACAGATTGCGTGCGATAAAATTGTCGATTATGAAACTAGTTTCTTAATATACTATTACCGCATAATTTTATAATCTCCAATCTTTACATAATATCAAAGATTTGAACTTTGGAAACTGTTTTTTGAAAAGTAGAAATATTTTTTAAAAAAATTCATCTTAAAAACTCTATTAAAATCTTTTTATAATTTCAAACAAAAAAAGGCCAAATCTCTGGTATTATGTAGAAAAATAACGAATAAGCTTAATTTGATGCGTTCCTTATTATGAGCCGCTTTTCTTTGATGATTGTAGCAGAATTCGTGAATCCTTGATTTTTGGAGCCGAAGTCAGCAAAGTGGGAGGAAGTTGTTTACAGCAGTTTTACTACGTCCAAGTTTTTGTGCTGCTGAACGACTGGTAAGCCACATTTCTCCAAATCCTTCGATTTTGCTACGTTCTTCGGGAGTTTCTCATTGACCATTTTTATGCTTGTGTTACACTTAACACTTTTAAAATATTGCAATTTTATATAAAACATAAATATTAAAGAAAAAGTATTTTAATACGCTCAATGCCAACAATGCAGGAGGAAAAGCACGGAAAAAAGAAGAAAGACGCTAGTGACCATTGAAAAAAGGAAAGAGCATAGCTAATCCAGAACCAATAGTGATTGAAACTAGTGTCTCGAAAGAAGGAATACAGAAAGGGTGTAACGACTGACTATTTCGAATATTTCTCTAAAAGTATGAATATTCTTCTTATATAAAGAAATTCGCTAATAATTTTCCAGTTTGTTTCAATTCCGACCTTTTTAAAATAAAACAGACTTAATAGCACTTATATATAGCAATAATATTTTAACCGTTTTTTTTAGTTAATTGCACTCTTGTTTATATCTGCATAAAGGTTTTTTGCTATGTCGGATTAAAGAGATGCCCTTGGCCAGGATTCCAGTATGTTGTTTTATAAAAGTCCAATTGTTTCGAGGGGAAGCCATGAAACGCCGAAAAAAGAGAAAGAGATGGCGTTTAAAAGACTAACAACCCCAAAAAGCAGCTTTAGATACCGAGGAGCAGTATTTGCGCATGCCAGCAGAAAAATGGCAGAGAGTAGAATTAAAAATAATAGGCAGCATTCGGATAGGAAGCAAGTCTATTCAGACGCCCTTCTAACCAGGAATGGGAAAGTATTATTGCGAATTTGCTTCGAGAAATATATATGAGTTCACACAAGTTCAGCAAATTTTTGGGAAATTTTAATTTTGTTTATTTTTTGTTTATAGATAGTCTTTCATAAATAAAAAATACAAGTTCTCTTAGAATTTTTTTTTCGACCAGGGGCCTTCACAGGGTGCCCCTCAATTTTTTGTTATTTTGTGATGTGAGTGCATTTCGACGAGCGATTGTAGAAAAACTACTCAATCGATTTTCATAAATGATATGTCGTTGAATAGGTATTAGAACAAAGTTTTTTAAAAATGTGAAAGAAAAAAACGGTGTAATTGAACAAAAAATGGCGCTACACCTTTTTTTTTTTTTAAACTTAATTGAAGCTTATTTTATATCTAACTACTTGTGAAAGTTTAGGACTAGCGATATTTTTTGTTTTGAAGATAAAATTCGTTGTGCATATGACTGTCGGGAATCAGTTTTTTTTGTTCTGAAGGAAAATTATAAAAATGGCGTGAGAGATTTTTTTTTAATGTTAAATATCAAATATTTTATGGTTTTATAATCTCTCTCTCTCTCTCTCTCTCTCTCTCTCTCTCTCTCTCTCTCTCTCTCTCTCTCTCTCTCTCTCTCTCTCTCTCTCTCTCTCTCTCTCTCTCTCTCTTTCTCTCTCTCTCCCCTCTCTTCCCCCTCTCCCTCTCTCTTTCAAAACATTTAGTTTTGCCGATGTTGGTACATAATCCCAGTCGTCTAGCATTTGTTTCTAACTGTGAGAGATATCCTTAATCTCGCTAGGTTCAAATTCGAAAAGTGCAATATAATCAGCAAAGCCAAGAATTTGTTAAAATGCAGTTTTTTTTGTCTCGATGTGGCATTTTCTTCTTATGCCAAATTGAAAAGTACCGGCGCGAGAATACCACCTTCACGAACACTGGATGTTTTCTCAAAAGGGTCGGCAACTGTTCTAAACAAGGTTATGAAATTAATACTGTTATTGAAAACATAAACAAATTTTCAAAACCGTTGCATTACACTCCACCTAAACTTGTTGGTTTCGCTAAATCTAGTCTTCTATAAAACATTATTCTGATGAATAACAGTTTTCTCTTTTGTATTTTCATTCATGTTATTTAGCATCACTTGTCCCTTTCAAAGTCTTTGACAAGCTTTCCATAAAATGTTCAAATGCCAAGCAAAACAATTAGAAAAGGATAATTAGTATTATATCATTCTTTAACTAACATGAAACCACTTAGCAATTATCTCCTTTTTATTCCTCCATTGAAACATCAACTTCAAATACCAACTCACTATCCGAATTATCAATAACTTCCTCAAACATTATCCAATTATTTATCAATCAATCTTGAAACTTAAGTAAATTTTGATTATCTAAAAGCACAAAAAAAGCTTATAAAAAATTTATTCTCACCATCAACAGAAACATATATGTACTTAATCGTAGACAATAGACAGTTCGTTGTTTTTTCTTTCTTTAATTAAATCAAATGCGTTAAGGAATTGTACGATTATTTTCATATTACAACTGCCACGGCAGGCTATGTCAGTGATTAATTATGTCAATTTTTCAACAAACTTTTCAACATAAATTAAATTATTTCAAGTTTTATATGATTGATTTATTTTTTATGCTTTTTTAACTGAATGTTAAGGTTTCTACCTTTGTTGTTTAACGAAAAAAAATTTTTTTAATTTTTTTATTGATAAATAGATTTTGAGGTGATCCTAACAGATGAATGATTCCATAAAGGGTTGATATCCTATATATAATAGAACCCACAACATAATAGATTATGAGAATTTTGTTAATTTAAATTTGTAACTTTTTTTTTGTTGATTAATTAATATTAGTTTTATAAATGTTGGCGAAGGTATTTTGTTAGTTCATGAATTGATATCATCACAAATTATATTAGTCAATGTTTTTGGTTTTGCCAATTAATTATTATTTTTTCATCTTCTAAATTTGTGTTGAGATTTTCATTATGATTTGAGATGATTAATTTTTATACAGATTGAAATGTTTGATAAATATTTTGTTTGAAAAAAATTATGTATGAAAGATTTGAGGAAATTATTCATCAAGACTTATGAAAATGACTTGTTTGGCATCAACAATTATTTGAAGCTCAGTTTGAGTCTAACTTCGTTTATAATAGTTAGGTGAATTAGTTTTGGGAGACCTTGTTTGAAAAAAAATACAAATGATAACAGGTTACTTACTAATTTTATTGTCAATCAACTCAATTAAACTTAAAACCAAATTAACCTACAATATTCTAATTTTTTAAACTTTTGTGTTAATTACGTTTTACAAAAAAATTAACTATAAATTTTTTAATGCTAAGTTGGTTTAGTATTATAAAATATGTTGTTGTTGGTCTATTTGGAAATTTACATATAAAACTTTAACTTGGATTTTAACTAATTTCATAACATTTATATTTAGCATCGACTCTAGAGAGTATGCGTAAATTTTTTGATAATTAACTTTAATGGTTGTAAACAGCTGGTTGGTATATTTTTATAATCAAACTAGACTATGTCAAATATTGGTGACCTCTGTTTTTAATTAAAATAATAAGAATGAAGGTTATTGTTGTACAACTGTAATCGTTAGTACAATCAACTTTAATTAATCAGTTCGTTTTGTAATCTTACTTATTTAATTAGAAATATTGTAAAACTAGAATTGTAATTGATGTTATGAGTTTTTATGAAAAAATTGTTTCATCACGATTTACGATCAAACTAAAAGCTGTTGTTTGTTGATATATTTTTTAGTAAATTCCTGTCATACACTTGATTATTGCTTGTTGTTATGCCAAAACTATGTAGGTAGCAGTAAAGTAATGGATTGATTACACACAGTTCAAAAGGCAATAGAATAAAAATATTCCAAGCTTCGACTGTTTATAGTGAGCTACAGTATACGATACGAATTGTATGCCAAAACTTTACTCGCAACACTTCCTTGGCTGATCTTGTTTTTTATGAATATGTAATGAAGCGCTTTCTTCGTTGCGTGACAACGAAGAGGCTTAGCAGGTCGCGTACCTAGCGAGGTTTAATTATAGCCCCTTTTGGACTAGCTTCAATCATGGGGATCGAGTAAGAATTCCTGCTATTTCAGCACAAATAACAACTTGCACGCGAAATACATGATACATACGGAAATGAGAAAAAAGCAAGTGAAAGAATGAGACTCTGGCGACCCCCTAGGCGAAAGAACCACGATCAGCACGTCCAACCCCTACAATTTACAGCATACATTCACCCGCTCTCACGTCTGATACACTCGCGCACTCCCACCCACATACACACACGCACTCGCTCTCACACCTAAAGACATACATCAGCATACGTGCATTCGAACCCGCATAGCGAAACTTAATCGATCGATGCGAACCACCATTGATATCGCTTTTGGTGGTCAATATTGTTGCGGAGTTTGTGTTAATCCCAAAAAAAAACACACCAAGGCTGATAATGAGTTTAATCGAAGTCTTGGCCTGTTATTCAATTTTGGTTAAATTGTTCCGAAGCTTTGGTCTTAAAAGAAATATTTTGAGTTAGATTGTTTTTTTTTATTCCAAACTTGTAGCAGTTTAGGCTAAACCACCGAGTTTTATATTAGATCAATGCACTGCATACTTAGGTCATATTCAACTCCCTATCGATACAACAAAATGGCAATATGATCCAGTTTACGAGATAATTTTCATTAATGAAATAAATGTTTTATTATGTAAAATAATATCTGTTTTAAATTTCGCTCACACGTCCCTACATTCGCACACAAACACACACCCATACACAACACACACCCACAAGCCATAGCACTTACATGGATATAAAAAGAGAAAAAAAAACGAACTCACCACATGATTTAAGCAGGTCCCGCTATTCCTTTCTTTTTACTCAGCCCTTCATCGGTTGGTGGAATTTGTTGTAAGTTTCGAAGAATTAAAGTACTGATTCTCGATGACCAACAATAAAAACAATTTGACACCAAGGATGGTTGAAGTAGTAATTGTGTAACCAAATGCCTGGTAATATTGCACATATTAGAACAAATGTTCAAACGATAATGATAGCGGCAACGTTGTAGTATGCCAAAATGCCGGATACTGCAATAAATTTTTCAATGATCACAATTGTCACACCCAGATACCATTCGGAACTAGCAACCTTCCTCGTATCCACTCAATAAGCCTTCACACCCCAGTCTCGATAATATAATACAAATAGACTCTTCTTCGTCGTTACACGTATCCAATTTCTACACCCGGTTGATTCGCAATAATTAAATTTGTGGTTTTAAAGTTTTCTCATATTTTTTGTTGTTTATTTCATTGACATGTTAACAGATTAGTATTCACTCCATACTATTATATGAAACCTTTTACTTAACTTAAATGTAAAGATAATATTACTTAAGGACTTTATAGTTATAAATTAATTGGCTTAGTTTTCTATAGTTATTTTAGCCTTAATTGGTGGTACAATTTCATTATTCATAAGAAAAATAACCGAAAACAAAAGAACAAGATGAGCTTGCCCTTATTCTACCCGAAATACGTACGGTTTAATTGAGTGTATGACTCATTAATTATTCATTGAATACGTTACTCACTAATATCACAGGAACAGTCTATTGATAATACTTCAGAAAAAAAAAAATAAACATATGTAGTTACCATCTTACCGTATTTACTTGCATGTGGTTTATCTTTTTCTTTGTTTTCTTTTTAAGATTTTGTACATCCACTAAAAACAATCGTTATCTAATAAAATTTACTAATTTTTTATAATATAATTTAAACTTAATAAAATGAAACATTAAACTTATAATTTAATTCACAACCACAGTAAAAAAACAAAACATGCAGCCACGACAATTAACCAGATGACAAAAAAAAACTGTCAACCAGCAAAAAAGATGAATCCAATCAGATAATAATTGACTAGTCGACTCAGTCACAATAGACTACAAAAAAAAGCGAGAGCGAGGCTGCCTGTCAACTACTATTTATAAACAATTAATATCGAATCGATAAGGTAGTTTTTCGGTAGTTTTGTTTACGAAACAATTGAACGAATTACACATGTATATAACATAATCATGGTTTAATGATAATGCACAACCATTTTCCTAACAATTTTACAGCGATCAATGATTACAAATCGAATAAGGAAATTATATTGGAAACTATCACACAACTATTTTAGAACAATAAAAAAATTTTTTGCTTTACGAAAAGTATTGTAGATGCCATCACGATTTGAATTTAAAAAAATTATTATGTAGGTCTCAGCCAATGCCAACCTCATGCATATGCGAAAACAGCGAATCCATAAACCAGAGAACTACACAACGCTTCGTTGATCCCCAGACTACGACGTAACAAATATTAATACCAACTGTACTCAAATAAAATCCGGTGGATCATATCTAAAATATATTTCTTCGCCTCACATAAATATCGTTACTAATGGCGTCCTTTTTAATAATTCAAACATATTCTTAATACAGGGCAAACCCTGGTAAGGTATTTCGTATCAGGCCATGATCAAACTGCCAAACCAGGGGTTAAATATACGATCAGGCACAAATATTACCAAAATCAGGGCCGGATATATCCAAAGAATTTTAACCCTAGAAGAGTATTCTAAATTAGGCCCAGAACAGGCCCACGCTAATTTCTGCTCGCGTAGCTTTAGTCTAACCTGTGAGTTCAGAACCCTGAGTGAGACACATATATTCTTCCATTACGTGAGGTGTGTTTTGTCCTCTTCAAGACAAAATCCAGAATCCGCATATTGGTCCATTTCCTACTTCAAATCTCACGATGTTTTATTTACATGATTACGAGATAAAACATCCCCATTAATTCCTTTGAATGTCTTAAATCCATAAAATTGTGCCAGGCTCTAGCTAGACCATTCCGCCAAAATTTTGTTCGTCATCTTTTCGTCGATAACTTTAGTTCCTAAACCACAAAGTGGTTACGGACCGACCAAACTGATTGTTGCTCTTTTTTTGTTGGTTTTTTCATTACCTGCATAACCACGTTTTGCGTAAACTGTGGCCTTGTAACCATTACCAGCTTGTTGAGGTTTTACACATAATCTCAAATTATTTTGGACGTAAGGGTACGTGCTTAGTTCCTTAAAAAGATAAATGCTCACATCACTTTTGTACCTCGCCATGGCTCTGGCGTAATTTAGATGCGACCAAAGACGCGTAGTAAAAGATCCTTACATTCAATTTGTAGGATAGCACACTAAACATGGTTCTCATTAAATAGTGCAGTAGCCACCCTTCAGTCTTCTAGGCTTGGCTTTATATTACCTTTATTACTCCCGTTTACTGCATGCGCACTAATCCCACCAAGAAAGCTCGCTGTTGATCGTCCTTCGTAAATGTTCCATCCGACCTCTTAAGTGAAGTTTGGATCTCATAATCGTTTCCTGTCAGAGTTTTATGCAGTCTAACGGCTGCGGGACTTTGAATCAATTTTTTAACGATTAGAACCTTGATAAGAAAATCTGAATGGAATAATAATAATAAATCTACCATAGCACTTCAGATGAGGTTATAACTTGGAATACCAACCGAAATATGTAAAAACGAAAAATCAAACCATATACATTTGAATTGAAAAAAATCAAATTATTTTCTTAGTTACTTTGGTTTAATTGCTCACAAATCTAGAATACAAGTAAATGTTTTTCCTGTTTATAATACAAGATTGAGATGAGTTTGCACCAGTGTTCCATACTACCTTTGCCTAGCTGTTTGTGGGACTATTCGCTTTGATTCTTTTAACCCACAGATCCTGGTTAAGCGTGAGATCCCGTTGTTTGTTAAACATCATAACCACCACTGATGACGCTGCTATGGCAAGATGAACATTACTTATCAATAATAAAAAGCAATCGGAGGACTGCGTGCCTGGCAGAGTTGCAAGCCGACGAGCTTCAGCCATGTGTTTTCGAACAGTAATACGCCTCAGTTCAGTACAAATAACTAACAGTTCAGTACAAATAACCAAATAACATCACATGCACACCAATACAACTACATCAATTATATATAGAAAATTAATGGTTGCCCTCACCCCATGATCTGTTCCAGATTCAACTCCTCAATCCAAAGAAAAAAATTATTCAATAAGTCGTCATCTTGAATGAATCATTCATAGACCAGCGAAAATAGCTTTTTGTGAGGAAAAAATTAGTAACAGCATGAAAACTATTGGATAAGGAAGAACATGCGCAAATGATGGGAAACATAAATTAAAGGTGATCCGAAATACGAGCGTAAAATTGGGTGAGTTTTTAGGGGTAGAAAATGGTTTTTCACGATTTTCAGCGAAACTAGACCATTTATCGAAAAAAGTTTAAAGTAAAAGTTGTAGAAAAAAGGTCTATAACTTTTCAATTTTTTTTCACCTTCTAAAAGTAGACGTTTCAACAAAAATAAAGATTACTGATTTTTTTGAAAAAACTGTTTCCAGCATAGGAGAATTTTCGTGTGAAAATGAAGTCAATTTTTTGGTTTAAAATCAAAATCAAACGTAAAAATAAATATTTTGATTCCAAAGAATTACAGCGTATTAGGGACAGAATAAGGTACGTTTTCACCAAATTGTTTTTTTGTGGGAGATAAAAATTGAAAACTAACAGCCTTTTTTTTCTCGTTTTTTTTTTCTATTTTCAAGGCAAAGTTTTAATTCCATTGGGCTTTGTTATAGAAATAAAATATATACATTATCTATTTATTCAAGGGTATTTAAATTTTAAGAATGATAAACGATGAACGGAACGTACGCGGACTCTACCAAGGAAAAAATCTCTAATGAAAAATAATTTAATTTTAGTCACCATGACTAAAAGAACAAACAAAATAATTTAATGGAAATGAGGTTTTAATTTTGTATATATAGGTATTGGAATTCGTTGATATCAATAAAAAAAAATTTTCTGCGTTTTTAGTTTTTTTTTGTCTGCTTGTCAAAACCCTGTCTTAAGATTCAAGGTGTTGAAAAATCAAGCAATTGCTCGACACTGGTGTATTGAAATGGCTTTACAGTCAAAACTACTGGACTGATTTTAATGTCATATAGCTCAAAATGTAGGTATTAAACAGAGCTCAAAATAATAATTCACATCATACGACCTTGAATATTTTCTTTTAGAAAAATAGGCAAAAAATTCAAATTCGATTTTCTAGAAATGAATGAATCACTAAATGCAATTTGCGATCTATGAAACTTTATGAAAAATGAAAGACAATAAATTTTATTTTTGTTTATAATGAAACACTATATAATTTTCCAAATGTTTTACAACTTTGATTTTAATTTTAATTAATAAAATAACAAGAATGAATACAATTTATGCGATTGTCCGAATTGATAGACGCTTTTAAGAGAAGTGGTATTTGTTTGGTTGATCAAAATTATTATAATTTTTTATAAAAAATGGATGTGATTTAATGCTATAAAATAAATGCTAATATTGCATGCAAGTGACATCTATTTGGAAATTACATGAATATGTATAATAATTATTATAATTAATTGGTATAATGAAATATGTATTTATAATTAATTTTTAGATCAACCATACTCCCCACCATTAAGGAAATTAACAATTTCTTAATAAATCTAAATATGCTCATTTTGATTTTAACGTTAATGCTAATACATAATGATTTGTAATAGAAATTTAAACAAGATAAATAAATTTAGGTGATTATTTAAAATTAAATTTTAGAAATGAATGCATAAAAATGAATGTTAAATGTGTAATTAAAACAATTTGATTTGATTTTACAAGTAAATAATAAAAATGTAAACATATTGTATTTAAACTTATTAAATATTTCTATAATACTTCGTTGAAGATTATCTTGACTTATGCTGGTAGTCTACAAATTTTCACAATAGGTCGTTTTAGTTCTCCTGCAGCCGTTTTAACTGTTACCACTCTAATTAGACCATCATTTCCAGGATGGAGTGATATGATTCGCCCTAACAGCCATTTGGACGGAGGCAAGTTATCTTCTCTAATCAATACTAGATCATTGATTTGTAAGCTTGGTTGTTCAGTGTGCCATTTTTGTCTCTGTTGTAGATTGTGTAAATATTCAATAGACCATCTTTGCCAAAAACCTTGTACTCTGTTTTGAATATTTTGATATTTGCTTAAGCGATTCTCGGCGACATTTAAAAGGGTTGGTTCTGGAATAGCTGTCAATGGCTCACCTATCAAAAAATGGCTTGGCGTGAGCGCACATAAATCGTCCACCTCATTGGATAATGGAGACAAAGGCCTTGAATTTAACAATGCTTCGATTTGTACTAGTAATGTGGTCATCTCTTCGAATGTCATTAGTGTACTATTGGTAACTCGATGTAGATGATGTTTAATTGATTTAATGTTTGCCTCCCATAATCCCCCGAAATGTGGACTTCTAGGTGGATTAAAATTAAATTTAATTTCATTCTGTAAAAGAAATTTAGAGATATTTTGATTATTTTCGATTGAATTATACATATCATATAATTCCTTCAGCTCTCTTTTTGCTCCAACAAAATTTGTTCCGTTATCAGAGTAAATTTCGGATGAAATTCCTCTTCTTGATATAAATCGTCTTAGAGTTGCAATAAAGATCTGAGATGTCATATCACTTGCTAGTTCAATATGAACGGCTTTTGTAGAAAAGCAAATAAAAATACAAATATACCCTTTAGTGGTCACTATACGTCCCTTTCCACTTCTTGTTTTTAGATATATAGGACCTGCATAATCAACCCCTGTGTGTAAAAATGGTCGACTTGGAGTTATTCTTGCTTTTGGCAAACTTCCCATCAGTTGATTTCTGATAGCTGATTTGTATCGAAAACATTTTAAACATTTATTTGTTATGAATCGTGTTTGATTTCTGCAGTCCAAAATCCAGTATTTTTGACGGAGTAAACATGTTAATAACGTTGGACCGGGATGTAAATTACGTATATGCTCTTCTGTTATTATCATTTTGGTCAACTGATGTCCCTTTGGTAAGATCATAGGATGTTTAATGTTGAATGATGCTTCTAAATTTGCCAATCTTCCACCTACCCGTAGAATTCCTTCTTGATCCAAAAATGGGTTTAACTTTATAAGTTTGCTTTTGGAGTTGATTTGTTTTTCTTCAATTAAATCTTGAATATCCTTAGAAAATTCATGCATTTGAGCAAATTTTATACATATTGTGTGGGTTTTCCTTTCTAATTCCACGGTAGACATTAATCTATATTGTTTCCGAAACATAAGAACACACCCTAATATTCTTTGTATTTTGTGAAAGCTAGAAATTTTTCGAAATAGTTCTTCTAGTATTATATTTGTTTTTATTTGTGATTGTGCAACTATGGACGTAGTGCGTTTTTCAAGGACAGTTATTGTCTCATTTGAAGGAGTATAATTTGGCCAGCACCTGCTTGGAAGTGTAAGCCATTCTGGACCACACCACCACAGATTGGATGTCTTTAATATAGTTGGATTTACACCTCGTGATGCCAAATCTGCTGGATTAGTTTTAGAACTGACATGGTTCCAACTGCTAAATGGAATATTTCTTAAAATTTCGGCGGTGCGATTTCCAACAAAGCATGTCCATTTACGAGGGTGATCAGATAACCAATCTAATACAATTTTAGAATCGGTCCATGCATATAGATTCATTCCATCAATCTTCAATACATTGATTAGAAAACTGAGCAGTTTGCTTAGTAGTAATGCGCCACATAGTTCTAAGCGTGGAAGTGAAACCTGTTTCAAAGGTGCAACTCTTGCTTTTGACGCAATTATTCTAACTTGTATACTTCCATCGCATTGTGTGGTGCGTAAATAGACAACACAAGCATATGCGTTTTCTGAAGCATCACTAAATCCGTGAATTTCAGTTCTTAGATTTGAGTTTGCAGACATGATGTATCTTGGTATCTCTAATTTTTGAAGTTCTTCAAATGCTGGATACAGTTTATTCCAACTGCTTGATAAATCTTCAGGCACATATTCATCCCAACCTAATTTTCTCAGCCATAGCTTTTGCATAAGTATTTTCAGCATAATGGTAGTTGGAGTGATGAGTCCTAACGGATCGAATATTTTGGCAATATCGGACAATAATTCACGTTTAGTGCATTTTAATCGACTGATTATATTTATTTTATATGAAAATGTATCAGTTATTGGGGATCACTTAAGTCCTAAGGTTTTACATGTTTCGGTTTGAATGTTTAAACAAGAAGGTTCTATACTTGAATTCACGGCATCTAGGAATTCCTTGGAATTTGATCTCCATTTCCGAAGATTAAAACCTCCAGAAAGCAATATTTTGGAGATATTTGCTTGTAATGCAATAGCTTCCTCTATACTATTGCTGCCAGATAATAGGTCGTCAATATAAAAATCAGTTTTTATTATTGACGTTTCAATTGGATATTTATTTTGGTTTTCATTTGCAATTCGGTTTAGTGTTCTTACTGCTAAATATGGTGCACAAGACGTACCGTAAGTTATTGTTTTCAACCAATAGTGTTTTATTGGCGCACTGGTGTTTTCTCTCCAAACAATACGCTGAAAGTTGCAGTCTTTTTCATCAACCAATACCTGCCGGTACATTTTCTCTATATCTGCAGAAAATGCAATACGATGAGTCCGAAATTTTATTAAGATGGATATAAGATCATTTTGTAATGTGGGACCAGTTAGCAAATTTTGGTTAAGCGATGTCCCTGAAGATGATTTACATGATCCATCAAATACCACTCGTAATTTTGTTGTGGTACTATCATTTTTAAAAACTGCATGATGAGGAAGATAAAAGCACAGATTGTCTGGGCACAAACTATTTGCTGGTGGGATCAGGGTCATATGCTCCAACTTTAAATATTCATCAAGAAACTGATTGTACTGTTCAGCAAGTTGCGCATTATTCTTAAATTTCTTCTCCATTGCGAACAATCTAGATATTGCGGTAGATTTTGAATTTCCTAAAGGAGATTGGTTTTTCTTAAATGGGAGTCTAACTATATATCTACCATTTGATTCTCTCCTTGTGGTGTTTCTGTAATATTTTTCACATTGTAGTTCTTCGGAACTAGCTTCAGTAATTTCTGGAACGTCCTCTAGACTCCAAAACCTTTGTAAAGTAAGGTTAATATCTTCATCAGACATGGATACCAAGCATGTCTGGCTGTCGATCTGATCTGGGCTTACGGAGCCCGCTAATATCCATCCAAATTTTGTGTATTGAGCAGTAAAATTTCTATCGATTTCAATTTTTTGAGGTTCCATAACTTTAAAAAATATATCAGCTCCAAGAATTATATCAATATCTGATGGAGTGTTGAATAACGGATCTGCTAATTGTAAACCTTGAAGTTTGTCTAAATTTACTTTGTCAATTTTTGTTTGAGGAATCTTAGATGTAACCTTTTTCAAAATTAATGCATTAATTGAAAATCTTTCAAAGGTGTTGAATTTTGATACAAGTATGAGCTGAGTACTTCCATTTGTTGTTGCTGCCTTTGTTTCTCCCACGCATGTAACAGTAACACAAGATGCTCTCCGAGGAAACTGCAGAGTTGAAACTAGACTTTCTTTTACAAAACATGATTGCGATCCTGAATCCAACAGTACTCGAGCTGAATGCAAATTTCCAAATTTGTCATATACGCCCACCAATGCTGTTGGAAGGATTGAAAAGTATGACATTACAGTGCTATATGATTGTAAATCGGATTGTGGCTCAATATGGTTTTCAATTGAGGTATGGGATGGATCTAGTTGTGTTGTTTGTGATAAAGCTACCGCTGGGTTTGAGTTGCTTGACTGATGTTGAACTGTATTTGGAGTATGTATCGAATTTTCAATATTATAATGATGAAGCAATGTGTTGTGACGCTTGTTGCATATACGACATGAATATTTTGAGGAACATTGCATTGCAGAATGTCCTTTATTTAAACAATTAAAGCACACATTTATTTCTGTTACTAAGGACCTACGCTTCAGAATGGGCATTTTTTTGAATACTATACATCTAGTTAATGAATGTAATTGATTGCAGTAAGGGCAGCTTGTATTACAAGAAGTTTGAAAACTTTTAACTTGTGGTTTATGCTTGATATAACTTTTTTCTTGATACCCTGTACAACCTTCTTTAGAATCACATTTATTACAAATGAACTCAATAAATTCGTATATGGTGGGAAATGGATTATTAAGATTTTTGTTAGCCCAAGCTTCTTGTATATCAAGATCGACCTTGTCAAGTAATATATGCACAAGCCACGGATTTCGAGATTCTGCATCCGTACCTAACGCCTTTATACCTCTCAAAATTTGATCAGAAGTATCACATAAATTTCTTAAAGCTGTTAATGAGCCCTTTGCAGCTCGAGGTTGATCTATGTATGTTTTTATTAATGATTGTAAGATTGTATTGGGCTTGTTATATCTCTTATTAAGCCTATCCCAAGCTTCTAAATAATTAGCATCGGTTAGTGTAAAATGTCTAATTAATTCAGCTGGTTCTCCCCTTAATACTCCCTTTAAAAGTTGAAACTTTTGAGAATTTGACAAGGATGGATGGTTGTGTACCGAGGAAACGTATAAGTCTTGAAACGAAGGCCATGTACTGTAATTACCGTTAAATGGTTCTATGTTAACCTTAGGTAATCGTACGGTTTCTGGTGGGCTGCTCATTGATCGTTCATTTAAAGCCATTGTTCTATCTGATAAACCTTCTAAGAAAATTCTTTGTTGTTCTAACAACTGTTCAAATGTGCTATCGGATTGAGGTGGAGCTGCCACGTTTCTTTTCTTTTGAGTTAGCCATTCAACCATAATACTTTTTGTATCAAAGAATTTGTCTGAAAATTCATCAAATTTCGAAATTTGAGCAGGATCTGCAGCAAAAATCTCAATTTCAATATCACGAAATTCCTTCCAACTTTCTTCAAGTTTCACTAAACGAGTTTCTATGGCTGATATAGAGGTTTCATCATTGATATTAGACGCGAAAGTTTTAAATTTGCTCACTGCACCAATTATACGTCCCCGCGTAGCAATTAAATTAGTAGCCATTTTTAATTTAAGAAATTTTATAATATTATAGCAATAAATTATTTTCGATGTAAATGATACGAATATATGAACTGGTTTTATAACACCAATTATAGAAAATGTGTATATATATATTTTATTTAATTTAATTTTAATTTATTTTTTAAAACGATAAGCTTATACTTATCTGAAATTTTGATGTTCTAGATGTAGCCCAGAGTAGCGTCCTTATTCACATGTGCTTGATGCTTTTAAAGTTCTAGATTGTTCTCGATAAATTGTTACTAGGTGCACTAAATTCACAAACTTGTTTAAAAAACGCGCACAAATTAGGCGTCGGTTAACTATTATCACACACTTACGCGAATTATACTAATTATATACATGAATTAAGCGCGATCGCGGCGTAATTATGATATTTCGAATATAAACGCGTAATCTCGACTCGAAGGACCAATGAATGAATCACTAAATGCAATTTGCGATCTATGAAACTTTATGAAAAATGAAAGACAATAAATTTTATTTTTGTTTATAATGAAACACTATATAATTTTCCAAATGTTTTACAACTTTGATTTTAATTTTAATTAATAAAATAACAAGAATGAATACAATTTATGCGATTGTCCGAATTGATAGACGCTTTTAAGAGAAGTGGTATTTGTTTGGTTGATCAAAATTATTATAATTTTTTATAAAAAATGGATGTGATTTAATGCTATAAAATAAATGCTAATATTGCATGCAAGTGACATCTATTTGGAAATTACATGAATATGTATAATAATTATTATAATTAATTGGTATAATGAAATATGTATTTATAATTAATTTTTAGATCAACCAAGAAATGCGTATTTTTTAAATTTTTGATTTTTTAATATGTGAAAGGTACATATGTTACTAACATTTTATAAAAAATCAGGAGGGGAAATTTTTTTGTTTTTTTGAATTAGTTTTATTGCAACACGCCTTTTTAAGGCGTCATCATAAAAAAAGTAGAGTTGAGTGGAGTGGAGTTAAGTTAAGTGGAGTGGAGTTCAAAAAAGGTGGAGTTAAAAAATTAACATTTTTTTTTGGATTCACATATATGTTTTTACAATAAATTTTTAATTTTAACTCAAAATAAATATTTTACACATTTTTTATCATTTATTTAATTTTACATTACTAAATTCCGTAGAGTTAGAATAACGTCTAGCTAAGATTGATCCATCATTTGTAGGAATGTATGAGTGATATCCTCGTGTTCCAGGAATTGTTTTTAAATTGGCGTATCTATGAGCTAGTTGATTTCGTTTTGCAATGTAACCTGCCTCCGTTACATAGAAAAAATGCATGTTATCTTGAAAATTGCCTGGAGCTGCTGCCCAGTTACATGACTCCGGAGGTGTTGATATAACCTTGTCGTATTCTTTCTTAAGACTCGCTAAAAAAAAACAAAAAATTTCCCCTCCTGAATTTTTTATAAAATGTTAGTAACATATTAACAAACCAAAAATTTAAAAAAAAAACATTTCTAGAAAATCGAATTTGAATTTTTTACCGTTATTTTTCTAAAAGAAAGTGTTCAAGTAGAGCCATTTTAAAACACCAGGGAGAAGCAATTTTTTGATTTTTCATCACCCTGTATCTTAAGACAGGGTAAAAAAAAAAAACTAAAAAAGGAGAAAATTTTTTTTATTGATGTCAATGAATTCCAATACCTAAATATACAAAATTAAAACCTCATTTCCAAATTTGCATGTTTTTTGCTGATTTCACGTGTTTTTCGTCTAACACAACTTAAAACACACAAAACTTATCAAAACATGAAAACTTAGCGACACAATAAAAACCTAACACCGTTAGGATAAAAAAAAATACAAATATAAAAAAACTGGACAGTTTAATTAATTTAAAAAATCAAATTAATATAAACTTTTTTCTTGTGCCATAACAACACTGCACATTATTTTATTTTACAAGATCGACCAATTATTTTTAAGTGCTAATCATTACTCAACAATTTGAAGAATATCTCTTCTCTATATTTTTTTAAAAATTAAATAAACATGAGGGAGTAGGAGTTGATTGCACATATCTTTAACTCGTCGTGCATATGATTGCATAAAATACAACGAAACCAGTTAATAACATTGCTTCACTTTTTTTCAAAACGTTTTTCTTGTTTTTCTATCGATTTATAAAACATAAACAAAAGTAAGAACCACCCGTTTATCAATTAAATATGTTCATATATTTTAAAAATTCATTTCTTTCTTTGTTCTATTATTATTGTAATTAAATGGAGAGAGAAATTTAAACGTAGCAATTCTTTTGTTTCATTTTTTTCTTATTTAAACGTTGCCAATAGAGTGCAAGTAGGGAGTCCGAAGAGAAAGTTCAAGGTAGTTGTATTTTAAACAAAGATGGAAAAATGTGGTGGTTGGGTATGCATTTAGTCTTTACTGTTAGTGAGCCGGGGCCGTTAACTACAAAGAACTATTTCCTTTTCTAACACCTTTATTCAGAACTCAAGGGTTCTTATTAGATGGTAGGTTTTTGTTCATACGATACATGCTTAACATCACGTAATTCGGCGGGCATAACAGTTTAGGTTATGTGAAAAAATGGCCTATGTAAAAGTTATATACCCTTTTTATACCTTCAACTTTTACTTTAAACTTTTTTCGATAAATGGTCTAGTTTTGCTGAAAATCGTGAAAAACCGTTTTCTACCCATAAAAGCTCACCCCATTACACTCTCGTGGCTCGGATTACCTTTAATTTATGTTTCCCATCATTTGCGCAACATTCAAAGTATTAGTAACAGCATGAAAACTTATTCAAAAGTTTTCATGCTGTTACTAATTTTTTCCTTTTTTGCCTGTTTTTAAGGTTCCTCTGCACTGGTCTATCAATATAACCAGATCATACAATAAGTATTAACTGTTGCTCAAAATGACCAGGCGATTGTTGCATATGTATATAATAACCAAACGAATAACCATACAAGTTGTGAACACCAATGTCGCCACCAAGGTAATATAGGACAGCGAACCCAACAGTCAGTATCGTAACTATGCAGAAAATCGTTGTACGTAGTTTTGAGGGATGTCCAGCAATGAACATTTCATCACATTCGTTACCATTAAGAACAGCATCGAATGTTTGTACCCTTTGTTCACATTCATCCGGAGCAATTTGAATAACACTGTTTCTTTTGGTATAAAAAAACACAAAAATGAATTATAGGTAGCAGACCACAAATTTAACTATGTTGTATGGCCCTAAGGGGTGGCCCTTAGGTTGCTCTAGGATTTTTTCACTGTACAGTTTGCGGCACTCCCTCCCCCCCATTTCGTGTCAATACCCATAAGAATATTATTTGCAAAATTTGAAATCAATAATTCAATTTTAATTAAGCCGTGCTCCCGGGCACTTGAAGTTTTAATGGCACTTTAAGTGGCCGGAGGTACGCCTTAGAATTGATCGATTGATTTCAAATTTTGCAAATAATATTTTTATGGCTATAGACACGAAATGGGAGGGTGCCGTACATAAAATTTAAATTTTTTTTAAGGGCCACCATACTAAACATTCCAAAGTTTTGTCTAATTTAGTGTTAGTTTATTTGGCCTAATACTTTTTAAAAAAATGGTTGATTACCAGTTACCCAAATTCATGAGGTAAATACTTAGGTGTATTGTTTTAATATTTCGTTTATGTTGATATATAAAAGTCTCACTGCACAACAACCACTGGAACTATTGAAAACTTTTAGATCATTTTATATGATTTAATTTCGATCAACTCTCAGACACAATTTAATGTTCATCAGTTAAAATGTCGAATTTTTACATTTATTATTGTGACAACAAAATAACAAATTAGATCTGTACATATGATCTAATTCCGATCGACTGCTCAAAAAATTACCAAAAGTCCAAATAAATATTTAAAAAAATTTCATGAACCAACAGCATACAAAATGAGATACGAAATTAACCTGTTTAAAAAAAGATTTCAACAAAAGACGATTAGTTGTATTGCGCGCATTGATTCATAACAAAAGATATGAATAAAGGACGATAAGTTGTATTACACGCGTTGATTCATGCATAATCAGTTTCGGTTGTTTCTTGTTTGTCGTGATTGCTTCGCCTTTTGTAATGGTATCAAGGTATTGATTTTCCAATTAACGTTTTCAAAAGCTACACTGCACAGAGTTTACTCGGGTTCAAAACTTTATATTTAAACTTGTGTTAAAAATATCCAAGACATTTTCCTCATGAGGATGTGCCCTTATGAGGATTATAACCCCGTTTCGGTCACCATTATTTCATCTATCAGATATCAGTCCACCTTTTAGAGATTATTTAGTGCATCAACATGAGATTTGAGGTTAATTTGGATATGTGATATGAAGTATGTATGGGATATATGATATGCAATATGAGATGTAATGTATTTGAAACGTGTATGATGTTAGTCATCACCACCAGAAGTAAATTTTTAAAATTTTTATCATCTGTAAAACAAATAAACCGAAAATTATTTAATGTGAATCAATTTAAACTTAAAAATTAGAAATACGCAAAATTAAAATTGGTTTAATGAAAATACTCCTACACATCGTATTCAAAATTCAAATTTTTGTTATTATTATTATTACTTTACCAATTTACATAAATTGTCGTTAAATTGACTGTTTTGTATAATAAAAGGCAATTTTAAATATAAACGTAAAAAAGCTTTAAACTGTAACACCTCCAATGATATGATGCAAATAATTGTTTTTAATTATTTTTAAAAATATGTGAACAATAAACTTTTTATGAGTCGGTTTTAATTGTTTGTAAAAGCTAAATAGGATTATTTAAAATTAACAAGACTGTAATTTAAGCTTTAGGAATTGATATTGGAAATCGTGATATACCCACCTCGGAGAAAATATTTTATGTTTAGACGAGCATATGCAATCTTATATGAAAATCCTTCAACTAGATTAATAATAAAAAAAAAGTTTATCATCAAACGTGAACTAAGTATTAATCGACCACATGTCCGGAAATAAAATCTAATCCCCAAACAAACACATCTAAAAATTATTTATGAAATAGCTGCATAACAAATGTTCTTAAGAATTTGTTGCGTGTAACTAATCAACATTATCTTACACAACAGAGCAGCACTAAAATTCTTAAAAATTTTATTGTTCTTTTAAATTTTATTAAACGAACAAGAAATTCTATTAATATAAATCATGATCATGTTAATTTGTGATTATGTATTCAAATCATAATAGTTTTTAATTGTTGGTAGTTATGATCTCATTGTATGTAGTGGATGTGTTAATTGTATTGAATATCAAAATTTATGGTTTTTGAATAAACAATAGATTTAATGTACATATTGGAGACGTTGATTTTATAATGATTGAAATCTTGACATAATTATGATATTAATTCGTGCAATTAAAAAATGTTAAAAAATTAAATAGTTTTTAATTGTGTTCACGTAGAAAAACAATAATAATTATAAAAAATTATATATTGACAAACTTAGAGTTGATTCTTTAGAACTGTTTGTAATCTGGATAAAGTGTGATGGACAATGTTCCTTATATTGCTTATTTTAAGGTTTTCCTGTTTGACCTATGTATAATTTACTACAACTCTACTCTGATACTTAACTTGTGTCATTTTTTATACACAATTTGTGGTTTAACAAATATTGAGATTTTGCTCCACGTTCTCTTTATTTATTAATAGTATATATTAATGAAAATTGCTGTGGTAAATGTTTTTGATTATTTTCAAATAATGGGGTAGTATCAACATGATTCATTTTGATGATTTATGACTCGTTTTTAGATGTATGGTTAAGGTAGTTCATAACACTTGTTTGGAAATACAATTTTTTACATAATATTTTGTATTATACGTATTTATTATTATTACTAAGAGATATTATCATTAGTTCCTGGGCCGGCGCCGATTTCATGTGATGATTACCACATATTTTATACTTCGTGAGGCGCCTGTCCTTAACAAGTCCAAAAACTTTTGTTCTGCCATTTTCCTCAAATCGGCCGCTTTTTCGTTCGGCAAGCTCCGAAAGATGCCGTTGCCCGCGATCTTGTAAATTTGCTACCACATTTTTTTTAACTCTGAGGGTTGGAAATTTGTTTTAGAATACGAGGGTAAGCTTGTCCAACTAAAATGTGTCTGCTATTGTCGAGTCCGACAACTGACATTTGGATGTTTGGGTTGTCGGACTAGACAAAAACGGACAAATTTTGATCGGACAAGGTTACCCTCGTGTTCTAAAACAAATTTCTATCCCTTACAATTAAATTTAAAAAAAATGTACAAGATCCCGGGCAATCGACATTTTTTGGAGCTTGCCGAACGAAAAAGTGGCTGAATCGAGAAAAATGGCAGAACCAAAGTTTTCGGACTAGTTAAGGACAGGCGCCTCACGAAGTAGAAAATATGGGGTAATAATCACATGAAATCGGCACCGGCCCATGGACTACATAGAACCAACGAATTTTAAAGAATGGATAGCTAAACATAAATCCTATCACATAAAATAATTAATAAGATATGACAAAGGCCAATATTTCATGATATGATGGAAATAAAAAAATTAAAGAGGTAAAAGGCAAATATTTTTTTTGAATATCGGGTTGGCAATAATCCCGGAAGTGGTATATTCCTCGATTATGTGACAATTTGTCTGCGTCAATGATTAAAGCTCGGATATAAAGTTGGATTGAGGCTGGTTTCTTTGAGCATGCCAACGCATGACATCACCAATAAATACAATGCAACTAAGATTTAGGGTGGCACCACCCTTGGATGAATAGAGTTCATCCGCCAGCACTCGGAAGATATCAGCTTGGATAGTAATATCCCACTTCTTTCGCCAGTGGTATGTGGTATATCATGCTAGTTCGTATATAGTTCGTATATTCCATTGTATAAATATTTAATTTTGGTTGAAGAACATATGTTTAATAGAAAAAATATCCCACCACAATAACCGAAATAACAATGGTGACAGTGGAATCAAATTTTATGTTACTTTGCCAATAGTCCGGTCAATTTAGACATTCGAAGTTACATAAAGTCCCAACAAGCTGAATTTCAGTGAAATTGTTCAAAACATAATTATAAACAATGTCTAGAAGTTCCCCATCATTCCCGTGTATGGAAAAATTTTTATTCAAGGTCAAAGGTAAAAAAAATGAGTTTTTCGCGATTTTCAGCACAACGGTAAGTTTTAGCATAAAAGTACCTCAGACAAAAATTGTAGATCATAAAATTATCTATAAAAAATGTTTCAATACTTTTTTTCTTACAAGCCACCGTTTCTGAGATATAACGATTCAAAAAGTTATAAAAGTTGTTATCGTCATAATATGCACACGTTTCCACGCCACCTATGAGGTAGTGTACTTAGCGCGTTTTTTTTAACGTTGTTTCCCCAGTAGGCCTACTCCACGGGTCAGTTGTGATCCTTTTTAATGTAAAACTATTGCAAAATAACGGAAATTTTCAAAGATTGGAAAAGATAAAAGCGATGTAAATTAAAAAAAAGTGTTGAAGTTCATTCGTCTTATTCGTAAGTTTCAAATTCTTGTTCTTCTTCTTGATCTTCTTCTTGTTCTTCTTCTCCTGCTTCTTCTTCATCTTCATTTTGGATGCAAGTAAATTGCGTCAATAGCGATGTATCGCATGATACTTCGTCGGAGTCAAACGAATCCTCCATTGTTTGTGATTCAATATTAGAGCACGACCGGCCTTGACAATTTGTGCATGCCAAAGAACAAAACAGTCCGACTTTTTTGCAACCACATTTAGCACTGCATCCCTTTTTGCAGTTGCAAAAAATAGTGTTCAGCAGTTTTTTCGGCGCAGGTGGAAGCAAAGTTTGAACCGGCTCTAATATATTGTTGACCAACTTCCAACCCCAGTCTGTAGGGTCTAGCTGATAATCAAGCCACACTTGAACTTGGTAATATACTCGGAAAAGATGTTGGTGAGCAGCAACTGAGGTTGGAGGAAGACAAGCTAATTGAACTTGTTTTTTATTTTTAGTATTTTTAACGAAACATGCAAATCGATGCTTATCTAAACAGGTAGTTTGTTTAGGAGCTCCGTACATAGAAAGAAGAAAGCGGATGCCGTTGGTAATAACTTCTTGTTGAGTTGAATTACTCTTTTTAAAAACTTCAGCACATTGAATTAAATCTTGTTTTTCAAACATTTTGAAAACTGCTGTTTTACCCCTCCTGTAAAATGCAGATGTCGTATCACAGCCAGTTATTGCGTGTAAAAATAGTACATGATCTTGACACTTTACAAAAGTAAATAAACTTTTTGATAAATATATATCTGATTGATGCTGAGCTTTTCCTGGTTTTAAGAAAAAAATAGTTTTTTCAGTTGGCGTTCGAGCAGTGAGTAATACAAGTAAGTCAACAGCTCCAGTGGAAGGTTTTAAAAAATTAGCATAGCAATCTCGATGATACTTAGCTTCAGCAGCAACTAAGTCATATTCAAATTCGACTCGAGCAAGAACAGCTTTTGCTAAAGCATCGTCACGAGTCCGAGCTGTTTCCAGAATTGAATCTTTAAATTGAAGTGTACTTACTTGGCTGATTCGACGCCGAAAATCTGAGGATTTTTTTCTTTCATACTCTTCATTTAATTTCTCGCCACAAAATAAGCATAGTTCTTTGAAACAAAAAGCTGATTCACTGATACGTGATCTAGTACGAGGAGGATTTGCTGTGGATGTACTGGCTTCTTGTTCTTCACGTTGTCTTTTATTAGCTGCAGCAATAGAAGACTTTCGAGTATAATTTTTACGGCAATTTTCATGTATTGTCACAGATTTCTGATTTTTGAGATATTCCGAAAAATCATCAGCTCTTTCGATACTTGCATTAATTAATGTCTTCATACCACGTTCAACAGTAACAACTTCACTTTCAGTTAAAAGTTTAGCATAAATAAAAAAATATTCAGACATTTTTAATATAAAACTCAAAACAGCACAATTTAGGTTAGGATAAACACGTGTTTTCACTATAGAGTGACGCTCAAGACTAACGGTATTTCATTTATTATAGCAGGTATAAGACCCTAGCCACGCACACAATAGAACAAGAGACAGATGTCTCAAAGTTACACTGGCTTAAAAATTAAGGGACTGGGTTTCATTTTACCTGATATTAATACGCTAACGAAAAATTTTGTGGAGCCTAAGGCTTTTTTATTCGAATTTTGATTGATTTCAAATTTTTATTGCTAACTGATATTACTGTAACTTAGGTTTTAGAGATTTTTGGGGATTTTTCGGATCATAAATAAAAAAGTTATTATATACGAAAAACTTTTTATATACATATGCATTATAAGTTTGCATACATACTAAAACGAAATTAAAAATTTATTTTATTTTTTTATATTTTCTTTTTTATATATTAGCTATCGAAGAACGAACAACGAACATCAAAAACGAAACTTAAAAATTTATTTTCTTTTTTATATTTATTTTTTCTCATCTCAGTTAGTTGATTTCATTTTACCGTTAGTTTTATATATATTATATAAAATATAACAACTCTAGATGTAAATACGTGGCGTACTCATGCATATTATGACGATAACAACTTTTATAACTTTTTGAATCGTTATATCTCAGAAACGGTGGCTTGTAAGAAAAAAAGTATTGAAACATTTTTTATAGATAATTTTATGATCTACAATTTTTGTCTGAGGTACTTTTATGATAAAACTTACCGTTTTGCTGAAAATCGCGAAAAACTCATTTTTTTGACCTTTGACCTTGAATAAAATTTTTTCCATACACGGGAATGATGGGGAGCTTCTAGACATTGTTTATAATTATGTTTTGAACAATTTCACTGAAATTCAGCTTGTTGGGACTTTATGTAACTTCACTCTCATTTTTTGGTCTAAATTGACCGGACTACAACTTAAACTTATCTATTATCTCTTATTAACTATTGTTTTTTTTTTCTCTTTACAGGACCACGTCTCTCTAATGTTGATTCGAAAGAGAAAATAATTTTTAATTCAAAATACTCATAATTTATCAGTATTTGTTTTTATTAATTTTAATTAGAGAAAATTTATTTTATGAAATTTAGTAAAATTTTTAAGAAAATAAAATTTAAAACAACTTTATCAATATGACGACACGTATAAGGAGGAATGCTAGAAATATTTGCTTAGGAATATCGGGAATTTTAGTATTTTTAGTGATAATATTATTAATTTTATTTCTTGCTATACCGTCGAATAAGATAAATAATAGAATAAATATAAGTGATAGTGATAATGAAGAAAATAGGATAAATGGAACATTTGATTCATCAATGTTTTCATCATTACAAGGTGAGTGATTTGTCTATATTTGTGTTTATTATATCAGATTACATTAAAACGTCATCAAAGTTATATGAATTCGTTAATTATAAACGGAATACTTATGATCGCCCTATTCTTATTGTGGATTATTACTCACTAAAAATCCACAACCGTTTTATCAAAAGAAATGCACCATTTAATTGATAAGATTATTAATTGCTTACTTGCACTCTATTGCACCATTAAGATAAGAAAATTTTGTGTTTTTGGTTTATGGCATTACTTTAGAATTGCATTAAATTTAAAAATGATTTAACACGACACGTTAGAATCAAGAGTAATCAATTTTTTAAGGAAGGCGCCATGAGAACAGAAGAAAGAAACGAATTTGATTTAAATATTCTTTCGTTATTTTTTTTACATAGTTTTTAATGACAAATTAGCTACATGCCCTTATAAAACTTAATTTATATTATAACATTTCGCCTTTTTTATATGTAAATTTCTTTAGCATATTATGTAAGATTAGATCATCATAAAAGAAGTCCCACATCTTCTAAACATTTTGCTTTATGTGTGATTTATACGAAAGTATTTAGAAATTGGTGTAGGATTAACATTAAAAATTGAGTTATAAGAATAAATTAGGGTTTTCAGTTTGCGGTATAAAAAATTAGACAAATACGGTGTATCGGTATTAAAACCGGCTATGGAAAGTTCTTTCAAATGGCTAAACTAATTCATAAAATTGTTACATTTTTTTGCCGCCGACTCGTGATGCACCAAAATTATATAACGTGACGTTGTGGTGAAATGTTCCCTTGGCACATAGTCTGACTTTGAATAGATTTTTGAATTATTTTGGAATTTTTTCTAAGAGAATTATTTGATTTTTTTTTTTTTTTTTTTTTTTTTAATAAAATGTGTTGTGTAGTAGGAATTACAATATGTGTCACAATAACACATAAAAACCTTTCAAGAAAAAGGTCCCACAACAACATACGTTCAAAGGTGTTGATGGACGTAAATCTTTCTTTTTTTGTTTTTTTTTTATATTTTTTGGTAAGGAATTTGATCACTTGGGCATGCTTTGACCCCAGATACATTAATTTTTTCACGACACTTTCCTAAATAAACTAAAAAATTTTATTCAAAGAAAAAAAATGATTAGAAGTAGAAAAATTCAGACAAAGTATCTAATACGAGTTTAATTTCTTACAAAAATCCTCTTAATTGCAAAATATATTCAAATTTCAGTCTAGTGAATTATAATTCTAAATCAAAACAACGTCTGAATTTGCAATGCACAATCCAATGAATTGTATTAACATTAGATTCGTTCAAAATTGTTTTGGGTTGAGAAAACATAGATCCGAACAAATGTTGCACGTCCACTTCTTAAAACAATGGTCGTTGGCACTTGTGTTACGTACCTAAGGGATTGGGGTGAGTTCAGGCTTCACAACTAACAAATTGCCCCAAAATGCTTTTAGATGACTTTGCTTCGGCACAAATTAGCTTTTTGAAATGAAAAAAATAAATATTCAAAAACAATATTGCATTTGACATGAATACTACACGAAGTTCAGTTAAATTCAAAAGAAAGAGTTTTATTTAATTTTTCAGGACCAATGATGACCAACTTACCTCACGTTACCGACCCTGATTTGGTTCAAAACAATTTTTATTTCTTGGTGCAAACAATTTTTGATTTTTGATTCAAAAGCAGAATTTCACATACACCACTGTACTAAGTTTCGACCGTAACCGAATATCGAAAAACCGGACTATTGTGCGTAGCATACTAAACGTTAACGAGTTATAATCAAACAAAATTTTATTCCGTTATGTTAGGTCACGAATATACACTTTGACCACAAAATCTGTTGTAATACCATGGTTCTCCCCTATCACTATTTGAAAAGCTGCTGCTGAATGCGGTTCATATGCGGCTTCCAAAACACAATTGCCAAATATAACGAAAAGAGCCACACTAGTAGAACACTGTTTCTCTTCCTTCTTGGAAGAAAGATTAAGTTTATTTGCATGCTCGCCAACCAATGGTAGCTTCTGTTTCCGATTCCATATTTCGCTTACGCAAGGATAATAGTTCTTTGGAGCGAAGATGATCCATCCTGGACAAGATTTGTTTTCTCATATTGCAGGTCCTTGTGTTCGACCACGACTACTGGTTATATTAGTGGTCCTATCGTAAGCTAGGTTTTTAAAAGAGGTTGAGAGTTCAGAAAATTTTCTGTCTACGAAGATGTTTTCTTGTTTAGCAATTACTAGATGTATCACCTGCGCCATTTATTGCTAGCCCATTTTTCTAGGCTCAATTTTTTAGTATTGCCAGGAAATATTGCATTCACTCTTATAACACTGTCATCGTTACATCCTTGTTATAAACTTTTAATTTAAAACTACCAATATCCAGCTTGCTGATTAAGCTATTAATTGTTAAGTTTCAAAGTAGCAGCGACAGAATCAGCTGGATAACTATTAGGCTGAAATTAGTCCAGGTATCATCCGATTTAATGGAATAACTGTTATTGGGTTGGTTGCAATAATTTGTCTGAACCACGAAGCTGCCGTGGATTACTCTATATTATCATATATAGGTCTCCAGGATTTGAGCTGTCGTATTTTTTTTTGCTTCGGTCTCTGTTTTTGCAATTGTCTCTGTCTTGTGCTGTGAGCATTTTTCGTAGTAAAATCAGGTCTAACCTCCACCAAGGAGGTTCAACTATAAATTAAGCGGTTAGTATCTCTTTTTGTTACGGTAGTTTAATGATCGGCTTAGAGGTCAGGATTACCACAAGCACCCTGATGCCTTAAGGATACGCGTGGCTTGAGTTGGTTCCGCCCAGTCTCAGTTTGGGGGTTCAACAAATTTTATCCTCAGCTCACTACAAATTTACAAAAAATTTGACTAATTATTCAATTGAAAAATATTGCGACGCTTAAAATTACTTAACGAACGAATGTTGTATGCTTCCAACAAACATTGAAACAATAAACAGGTGTTCGGGAGGACCCCACCACTTATCCCAATATTGTCCAAAAACTAGTAAATTCTTTGTCAATAAAGTCTTTATCTTTTTTCAAAGTGGCATTCAAAATTGATTAATGAATGAAATCTGTATGCTCCCAACAAACTTTAAAAACAAAGTGTGAAAAGTCAGCAGTTGTATGGTAGACCCCCCGCCACTTTGATCAATGTGTCCCAAAACTCAAAAGATGATAATTATCTTCTTACACTAAATGGAACCCTATTCCATAAGTTTTATCATAATCACTTCATTCTTGTAGGCTGTAGTGTGCATAAAGATACTGAAAAAACTGCCAACAATTTAAAAAAAATGTTTTTTACCGGAACTAAAAAACCGGAAGATGGGATGCAGAATTTTTGTAAATCATACTAAATACTTATGTACAAAGTTTCATTCAATTTGATTTTCAGGTACAGATGCTATAGATCTTTAAAAAAAAACAGGTGTATGGGACACCCCCCCACCACTTTGTTTACTATCGCTCAAAAACTAATCAGTTCTTTGCCATATTTGTTTGCATTTTTTTCCAAAGTGTCATCAAAATTGGTTCACGAACGAATGCTTTGTGCTCCCAACAAACATTGAAAAAATGATGACACAGTAAACAGGTGTTCGGGAGACCCCGTTCCACTTATCCCAATATTGTCCAAAAATTAATCAGTTCCTTGTCATGGAAACAACACATGGCGCGGTGCTATGACCTGAATTAATCCAATTAGCTCACGGCATGAAGGCTGGGCGAACTCTTCCCTCAGTAGCTGATCAGACTGCTTTGGAAGACGTTCCCCAGTATCATCCGTTGAGAACTGGACAACTCAAACCATAGGCCGCTAACACTCCAGGAATTGGACTCTAACTTTATGGAGTTGTTAGCCCGGATGAGGATCCTGACGCCATAGCGGACCCAGAGCACCACATCACTGTGATAGCCCTTAGAGTTTCGTAAGAATAATTACTTCGGTCTGAAAGACCTAAGTATTTCATTCATGAGCTAAAAGTGAAATTCTTACCCCCACTTTTTTGGCATTTCCCGACGTTTTGGGACTTACTGATTCTAAAAAAAGCAAAAAAAATGTATGTCTGTCTGCCGGCCGTCCAGCCGTCACAACCTGAGAATTGAGAATTATGGCATTATAAGTTTGTCAAAAAATATTGTCAAGTGTGTCAAAAAAAATAATTTCATTTATTTTTCTTGATAATTTTTTGGAAAAAAAAATTTAGCTGTTTGTTTACGTAAATATAATTGAACATGGAAATTTTTGAATTTGTTATAGTTTTTGAAATAACTTTGGAACTTTGAAAAATTTTCAATTTTTGATTTTATTATAATTTTTACAATTTTGGAAAAAGTTTCAATCTTTGATATTGTTATCATTTTTGCAATATTTTTAGAATTTTGAAAAAAGTTTGAATTTTTGATTTTTTAAGTTTTTTTAGAATATTATTAAAATTTAGAAAAAGTTTAAATATTTGATTTTATTCTAATTTTTTGAATATTTTTAGAATTTTGAAAAAAAAATTTTGAATTTTATATATATTTTTAGAATTTTGAAAAAAGTTTCAATTTTTCATTTTGTAAGAATTTTTGGAATATTCTTAGAATTTTGAAAGATTTAAAATTTTTGATTTTACTATAATTTTTACAATTTTGGAAAAAGTTTCAATTTTTGATATTGTTATAATTTTTGCAATATTTTTAGCATTATGGAAAAAGTTTGAATTTTTGATTTTTTAAGAATT
Organism: Diogma glabrata; assembly: GCA_963693315.1. Lineage (NCBI taxonomy): Eukaryota > Metazoa > Arthropoda > Insecta > Diptera > Cylindrotomidae > Diogma > Diogma glabrata. The sequence continues at coordinate 7,862,798 of OY856188.1, forward strand.
TTTGGAATATTATTAGAATTTAGAAATTTAAATTTTTGATTTTATTCTAATTTTTGGAATATTTTTAGAATTTTGAAAACAAAAATAGAATTTTTGAATTTTATATTTATTTATAGAATTTTGAATAAAAGTTTCAATTTTTGATTTTGTAAGAATTTTTGGAATATTTTTAGACTTTTGAAAAATTTTAAAATTTTGATTTTATTATAATTTTAGAAAAGTTTCAATTTTTGATATTGTTATAATTTTTGCAATATTCTTAGTGTTTTGGAAAAAGTTTGAATTTTTGATTTTTTAAGAATTTTTGGAATATTATTAGAATTTAGAAATTACAATTTTTGATTTTTTTCTAATTTTTGGAATATTTTTAGAATTTTGAAAACAAAAATAGAATTTTTGAATTTTATATTTATTTTTAGAATTTTGAAAGATTTTAAATTTTTGATTTTATTATAATTTTTACAATTTTGGAAAAAATTTCAATTTTTGATATTGTTATAATTTTTGCAATATTTTTAGAGTTATGGAAAAAGTTTGAATTTTTGAATTTTTTAAGAATTTTTGGAATATTATTAGAATTTAGGAAAAGTTTAAATATTTGATTTTATTCTAATTTATGGAATATTTTTAGAATTTTGAAAAAAAATTAGAAATTTTGAATTTTATATATATATTTAGAATTTTGAAAAAAGTTTCAATTATTGATTTTGTTAGAATTTTTGTAATATTTTTAGAATTTTGAAAGATTTTAAATTTTTGATTTTATTATAATTTTTACAATTTTGGAAAAAGTTTCAATTTTTGATATTGTTATAATTTTTGCAATATTTTTAGCATATTGGAAAAAGTTTAAATTTTTGATTTTTTAAGAATTTTTGGAATATTATTAGAATTTAGAAATTACAATTTTTGATTTTATTCTAATTTTTGGAATATTTTTAGAATTTTGAAAACAAAAATAGAATTTTTGAATTTTATATTTATTTTTAGAATTTTGAATAAAAGTTTCAATTTTTGATTTTGTAAGAATTTTTGGAATATTTTTAGAATTTTGAAAAATTTTAAAATTTTGATTTTATTATAATTTTAGAAAAGTTTCAATTTTTGATATTGTTATAATTTTTGCAATATTTTTAGAGTTTTGGAAAAAGTTTGAATTTTTGATTTTTTAAGAATTTCTGGAATATTATTAGAATTTAGAAATTACAATTTTTGATTTTATTCTAATTTTTGGAATATTTTTAGAATTTTGGAAACAAAAATAGAATTTTTGAATTTTATATTTATTTTTAGAATTTTGAATAAAAGTTTCAATTATTGATTTTGTAAGAATTTTTGGAATGTTTGTAGAATTTTGAAAAATTTAAAAATTTTTGATTTTACTATAATTTTTATAACTTTAGAAAAAGTTACAATTTTTGATTTTGTTATAATTTTTGCAATATATTTAGAATTTTTGAAAAAATTTTCAATCTTAGATTTTGTTATAATTTTTGAAATATTTTTAGAATTATGTTTGAAAAAAGTTTGAATTTTTTATTTTATTTAATTTTTACAATATTTCTGGAATTTTGAAAGAAATATGAATATGTGATTTTGAAATATTGTTTCGAAACGCTAAATTAAGAGGTTTTGAGTAGTTTGCTGATTATATAATCTTTTCACTAAATTTTGTTAATTTATGATCTGTTATAATTTTTCCGACAACGTATTGATGTTTCCGTGTTAGTTTTGTAATAAATTTCTAAACAGAGATAAAAAAATACTTGTACTCTAACAAAGAGTTATGTTTGATATACATTGCTGCCCAAAACTAAAAACCATGTCCTCATAAAAGTTTTTTGCCGAAAACTATATCAAAATCTTTAACCCAGACCGAAGTCTTGATATCTCAGAGCTGTGAGATGTGTACATATTTTTAGATATTTTTACATATAAAGTACCCAAGTAACACCAGTCGCCTTGTGTAAACTATATGTGTGGTCGGTTGGACTTTTAACTTTTTGAGTGGATAATATTCGAAAGGTGAATATTTTCTCCCCATATGCATGCAATTTCCTTGTAATTTTTGAAAGCACAATTTTTGGGTTAGTTTTTGAAAGGTGCGTTTTTATACATTTTTGCCTATTAATACCCAAAGTATCAGCAACAGAAAGGTTAGATACGTTTAATTTATTGATGTATCAATTGCTACTAAGTGATTGAATCAAAATGAGATTGAACAACGATTGATTTCCTTATTAAGGTTATTGTTTGCTACATACGCGTTTATTGGTTCCTACATACTTCAATCACCAATGCGATTAAAACTAGATATTTTAATTATAGTTTGTGCTATCTAAAATTAAATCTGTCAAAGAAAACTTTTAATTTATTCATTTGATAAAAGGTTAGCACAAAGAAAAAATTCTTTCGGCATAGTTCTTCTTGGAATAAGATTTCAAGATATAAAAGTTAACTGTACTGTCTTATGTCAACGACAACTTACAACAATTTAAATTTCATCACAATTTCTTAAATCATAACACTTGTAAAACTATTTACAACTCAAAGAACGTGAGTCAATGACTTATCTCTAAACATTTATTAAATGAGAAAGTGATGAAGCACATTTTCGACGATCATAAAAAGAGGCTCTTTCCAAGTCCAAAGCCAATTAAAATTAAATTGACCGGCAACATAACTTTGCAATATTACTTGTAAGAACAACATATTGTAAATTTTTTTTGAATTATTATTATTTGCTGTGTCTGTTCATAAATATTTAACCTAACTAATGCTTCTGAAAAAAAAAGAAACATTAAGAAAATAAACAAAATAAAAAGAAAATTTTCAAATGTCAATGTTCCATAAACATACACATTTGATGATAACTGACGACTGAAATAACAAATCACTAGTAAAATTACAGCAACAAAACAGTTATCATGTTAATGTTAAAAGCAAATAAAATATATTCGAAAAAGGGTTTGGTAGCGAAATATTTTTTTTTTCGTCTTCAAACTTAATTTGATTGCTTTTATATTAGGTGTGAGCTATTCTGGTCTTTCTTTGTTAATCAACGATATCGATTGTTATGCACGTTTTTTTGTAATACAATAGAAAGTAATCGTTTGTTAACATGATTTTAAATGTTTACGGTTTACACCTTCAGATGCATTTTTATTTTTAATTGAGATTTTAAATTATTTGTACAACAGTTATGCAGGTAGTTAGCTGTAGACGATCCTCCTTCTAGAATTGGAACCCCTGCACATCTCGATTTGATTCTACTCTAACCTAAAAATTAACTTAAAATCAATTCTAAGGAAATGCTGTGGAATAAGGTATATTTATGTCTTTTTTTCCTTATATTTTTTATAAAACACCGATTAAACTGCCAACTTAAACAGATTTTTTTCTAAAGGTTTCATGCTAAGTTCACTGTAAGTAAGGTTTCTTTTGCTCTGATCACTACGTAAAGTGTCAAGAGTCTAAACCTTTGGAGTTTCTACTAAAACTGAAAAGACCTTTGATTTTAACGTTTCTCGGGCTGGTGAGAGTTTTGTAATCCAAAACAAAATTAGCAACTATGGTACAGTGTTGGACACACACCTAGCAGATGGAACAAGGTTTCTTTCTATACTTTTCCTCGTCCTTAAATATTCTGCAAAAGTCATTGGCGAGAAGATCATTTCTTTTTGTTGCCGCATAGGATCCATCTTTGCAAAGGTAACAGTAATTGAGAGTGTAGTGGGTCTAGCCTGGGTCAGATTTGTTTGTCTGCTAGTATTCATATAATTTGGACGTGGACATGTTTGATCATCTCGTCGTAGGATCTCGTCCGCATCGCTTTTGACTACATTGGATCTGCATCTAGACAGTCAAATTTTATGATTGATGAAATTTTAAACATGTTTAAATTTTGATCATCACTCAAGATTGACATTCATGATTGATCGTGTATGAACTTGGGAGATCGAAAGGTTTTCAGATTATTTATAGGGTCTAGTCTACAGAAGGTATGTTTTGGTTCTACACCTTTTCCCGTAAGTTCAACACAGTTCAAGCTTTCCTGGACGGCATGTAAGTTTCTAAACCCTTTTCAACGCATAGCCTGGCACAGATGTAGCCAATGTTTGTTATGTTTACTTTTTGCTCGTAAAAGATGCACGGGGAGGGGAGGGGGGGGGGGAAGGGGTCACAATATGACTACCGATCCACTGTGACATAACACTTAGTCGAAAATTGTTTTGGATTCTCTAGGTTTATTTCATCAAGGCGTAAAAGGTGTAGATGATCTCCATCCCATAGTGAGTATTCTTTGCAACACAACACCCCATCAGGCAAACAGGAAGGACTTTTTTCTACTTTAACCACCGATTTTTGGTTGACTGCACTGGAAAATGCTACCCACAAGATAATCACACCGTACATCAAGGTACTTAGGTGTTTTCCTTGTTCAGCAAGGACCTGACCGTTCCGCTCCGCTGATGGGACCAATTTTAGGGACATTGTACTTCGTTGTGGAAAAAACGGCTATGTTGGTAAGATTTACTCGTTATTCTCGTCCAAGTTTCTTGTCGCGTCTTCCTCTATATTTTCAGTTTTTGTTTCACACTTTCCACTCGTTTACTATGCGAAATATCGATTCCACGAATTTCACATCTAAGAACAGCGTTCTGTTTCTGATGATGATAGTTTGTTTTTTACCCAATGTTGCATACAATAAAGTTATTGGTTACAGTAAATAATCTAAAATTAACTCACCTTTTTTTGCTTGTCTGAGCTGCCCCAGTTGACATGATCGCTTTATATAACCAACCTCCCATCCATTTTTTCTTGCCATTTCTAGAAAATCCAGAAGTTTCTTCTTTGGGAATGACCAAATGCGTTTTAATTGATCTTCATCATGAGGATGACCGTTGTCGTTGTCAATATAAATGGGTAGTGTGAAAATGTTCAAGTAATTTTACGCTAAAACCCAACCTCTTACCAAACCATTATTCTTCACATTATAGAGAAGTTCATAATTCGCCCGGATACTGAGTTTCCAGATAACCACAGTTCCTGAATCAGTCAGGAACAATGTCATCATCCGAGCTTGAGAGTCGTTTTATCAATTCCGCCGAGACAATTTTGGAATGGTGCCTCATTTGTTGGATCATTTTTAGCGTAATTTCAACGCTTTAGTTTCAACTTCTACCACTGTTGTGCCACTATCTCCATATTACTTTTTTTCTTTTTTTTTATTTATTTTAGTTTTTATTTGTTTTATTTTATATTTTTTCTCTTGCTTTAAAAAGTTTTTTTTCTCTTATTGCTTTTCTGTCAATTTTTCACTTATGTTCAAGAATAATTTTCTTATGTATTTATTTTTATTTTTATTGTTATTGTTATTTTCTTTTTTTTTTTTGTTTTATTTTATTTTTTTCATGGTTATTCTCCTTTATGGATTGTCTTTTTCATATTTTAAAACAAATGTTTATTTTTATATCTTCTAGAAATTGCATTATACTTATAAGTTGTTCATCTTTAGTACTTTTTAATATATCTTCCAAATATTATTTATTAGTTCTTTGTATTTATTACTTTGTGCTGCATAAATAACGCAGTCTTCTATTATGTGCCTTGTATCATTTTTCCACCTACATGTTTCGTAAATATCTGTTTCTATTTAATTGATTAATTTTAGATACTTATCATCAAAAGTGTGATTTGTTCTGAGTCTTGTAATGTATTTTATTGTTTTTGCTGTTAAATGTTTTTCATTTTAAACCACGCTTTAAAATTTATTATACCTCCTGTATTTTCTTTATGCTGTATTCCTTTATTTAATGTTTTGTCGTTGTATTTATCTTGCCATTCCTTATATATATATATGTCCTTTTTGAATGAGTTTTTGCTATCTTCTATAGATATTTTTGTGTTGGTAAAATTCCCGCAAGTTGTTCCTTTTTTAGCGTCATTATCTGACTCTGAGTTTTTTTTTATATTCGTCTGACTGGGTATCCATATTAAATTTATATTTAAGTTATATTCTATTATATAATTTATTATGTTTTTTTCGTAATAATTTGGTTGTTTTTTTTTTTTGTATGTTTTTAAAGCTAAGCATTAGCTCATAGAATCCGTTATAATGTTTACTGATGTCATATTATTCTCTTTTGCTATTTTCTATTGCTTTTTGTATGGCCAGAATTTCTATGGTTTTAATCGGGATGTCCTCTCTAATATTTCATATTTATAATTTATATTGGTATATTCATTGACAATCCCCATTCGTCTTCTGTTCTCCATGATAGATCCGTCTGTATATATGGATTTATTACATAAGTGTTCCTTGATTATTATATTATTTTTTCTTATATTGTTACCTTTTTTTTTATTATTTCTTTTAGTTCTATATCTATTTTTAATTTCCCTCTCTTAGACGTATCATATTTGTTTTTTTTAATTTTTGTTGGTATTTTGTCTATTTTGTTTTTATATGTTTTCATTATTTCATTTAATATTTCCATATTTTTTTCGTTTTTCAATCGAATCCCTTTTACATTATTTCTATATATTTTTTTTATGACATATTCATAGTTATAGATTTTTATTTTTTGTTCAATTGGAATGTCTCCCGCTTCAGCTATAACAGTGGTTTAAACCTTTATTGATCATTGATCATTTTTTGTAATTTTTCTTTATTTTTATTGCTACTTGTAATGAGAGAACTATATCTAATTCTCGATTCTATTATACTTTTATACGTATTTATGAGAGTATCTGGATGTGCTCCGCCTTTCTTCCTCCCCATATATTTTTAATATATTAATAGCTTTATTTCAGATGTTCATGATCAACATGATGTTCAGTGTATGTTAGTTTATTATCAATAATAATGTTTAAAGCTAATTTTTCTTCTAGCAATATATTATCTATTCTAATGTTTAATTTTTCCTTTTTTAATTTATGCTTATTTTCATGTATTTTGTTTTTTGTAAATTTTTTTTAATTTGTGTAGTGTAGTGTATCCGTGAATTTTTTTAATATCTTTATCGGAATTTTTTCTCCCGCTTTCAAGTCTTTATTCGATATGATTATGATAAAGTCATCTGCATATTGTAATATTTTGGTGTCATTTTCTTCAATGTTATGTAATTTAGTCGTATATAGGTTAAATAAAATCGGACTTAAAGGATCTACTTGCGGTAATCCATTGCTAGTGATTTTATATTTCCATCCGATTTGGTTTTCCATTGTAATTTTTCTATTAATTAGATTATTATATATCCATTGATTATGTGTTATTATGGTTTTCCATATTATTCACTGTGTGTGTGCTTTTATCACTTTTGAATTAAAATGCAATATTTAAAAATACACTTTTTCAATATGTTTATTTTTTATTTTATTAATAATAATATAAACTTCCTTATAGTAACAATTTGAATTTTATTTTTATTTTATTGAATATCGATTTCGACTTTCGTCATTCTCAGTTCTTAAATTGTTATTACAATTTTTGCTTAAACTTTTGTCTTATATACTATTTCAACTGCTATTTTTTATTATTATGTCATATATTTTGTTAGTTTTAGTGTTGATTTTATAATTTAAAATGTTGTTATTGTTTTTATGTTTATATATTTCTGTTTCTTCTAATCTATCTAGATGTTGTCCTTTTCTTTTTTTATGTAATATGGTTGAATTTGTGTTGATATTGGTGTATTTGTGTTTTTCTATTTTTATATGTTGAGCATATCTGGATTTTGGATCACTTTTATTAATTTCAATGGTGTGTTCAATAAATCTTTTTGTGAAGGACCGCCCCGTTTGACCTATATAAAATTTACTGCAGTCATCATATGTAATTTTATAAACACCAGTGTCTGAGGTTTGGGTTTTTTGGTTTTTAGGTAATCTTCTATTTTATTTTTGTTTTTGTAAGCTGCAATGTATCCATATTTTTTAAAGTTTTTTGCATTATTTTGAATGTTATTTTATTATATGTTACGCCTATGTATTTTTTGCCTGCTCCATTTATTGTATGCAGTCGGAATATTTAATTCTTCTAATATATCTATTAAGATGTTTATGTTCACATTGTCAACAGCTTTCTCTATGTCTGCGCTTATGACAATAGTGTTTATTTTCTTTTTATATTTCCTTGTATTGTAGTTATAATTTGATTACACATGTCTATTGATGATTTATTTTTCGTAAATCCGACGGAAATTTTGTTATGATATTATTTTGTTTTGTGAATTTGTTTAGTATTTTTTTTATGAGTTTGTCCATGATCTTATGTAGTACCGACATAAGATTTATGCCTCTATATTTTCAACCTTATTATAATCTTTTTTACTTTTTAATATAGGAATTATTTTGAAATTTTTGCAGTTTTCTGGTAAATATTGTTTTCTCCATGTTTTATTAAAAAAATTCGCTATTTTATTTATATGATTTATAGGTAATTCTTTTAGTAGCTTATTTGAAATTCCATTTAATCCTGGCATTATAGATTTATTTCTTTATTATATCCTGAATTTCCATTGCATTAAATTCATTCTTATAATTTTCTATATCTTGAAACCTTCTTCTTTTGTCTTCTTCTATTTTCTCTTCCTTGATGTTTAAAGTTAAGAATTTGTTTATATTTTCATTAGTTTCGAATATGTTTTTTTATTGTTAAATATTTTAATCATTTCCCAATTTTTTGCCATATCTTGATCAGGATTTAATTTTTCTATAATTTTGTTCCAGCTAATTTTTTTTTAACTTTAATTTCTTTTCTTAGTTCGTTAGTACTTTTTTTTAATTCTTCTATAATATATATATTACTTTTATGTCTATTGTGTAATCTTAATTTTTTTTTTATATTCCATAACATCTTGTTTTTTTCGCTCCACCATTTTTTGGTATATATAGTCTTTTTTCTTTTATTGTTTTAGAATTTCGTTTTATAATATTTTTTAATTCGTTTTCGTAGTCTTCCAAGTCAAAAGTGTGATCTGAATTATGTTTCAAAACTTTTTCATATATTTTTTTTTCATTTCTAATAATTTTATTTTTATTAATTTTTATGTTTTCATATCTTAATTTTTTAATTATCGGTAAATGATCTGAGTTACCTATCATGAATTTTTTGACTTCCCAACTTGTTTTGTTTATTAAGTCTTCTGTTATCAGTGATATGTCTATCGACGATGTATTGTTGTTATTGAATCTGGTATGTTCTTCATTGTTTAATATGATAAATTTTGAGTTTGTAAATATCTGCGCCATCTTATTTTCTCTATTATCATTTCTTTTATTTAGTTCCCATAAGGCATGGTGAGCATTAATATCTTCTATAACTAATGTTTTTACTTTATTTTTGTATTTTTTATTAGTAGATTAAATTTTTAAGTTGTTACTCTTCGGTGGAATGTAAATACTTATTGCCCTGATTTTTGTATTTTATTCTTTTATGTCTATTTTGAGTTTTATAGTTTCTATAGGTTCATAGTCTTTAATATGCTTTATTTTATAGTTACTTATATTATTATTAATTATGAACCCAACTCCTCCATAATTGTCATTTCTGTGAAATTTATAATTTTTAAAATATCTTTATTATTTGTCCAGTTTTCCTCCACTTTGCAATGTAAACAGTTCGCTATATTATTACCGTTTTTTTTTCTCATGATCTTTTCCCGAACATTTTCCACAACTTCCTTTACTTCTACATGAATTTTTACTGTGTCCATATCTCCAGCAATTTTTACAAATAATTGGAAAATTTGTGAAATGTTTTGTCTCTTTTAACACCTTCTATTATAATTTCCCTTGGAATGTTAAAGGATCTGAAATATATCTCTGTATCTCTAGTCGGTCCATTTATTTTGTTGTTACTATTCCATTTATTGATGCTTTCAATGTTATTAATTTTTTCGTTTCTTGTACATACTTCTAATATTTCTTCCATATTCCATTCCAAAGAAATATTATTTACATAGCCAATTGTCTCTATTATAAAATTAGGAACATAACTGTCTATGTAATGAATTTTCCTCAAATCTATGTTGTTTATTATCTTGTTTGCAGCTATACAGTCTCTCGTCTGCACCTTTACTTTATTTACACCCATTTGTTTTATTTCTATTATCTGTCCTACATTCATTTTATTTAATATTTTTGCCACTACCAGATCTATATTTTTTTCCATAAAAATCCAGAAAGGTCCTTTGTTACCTGGCATGTATTTATTTATTTTGTTGTTTTCCTCTGTATTTTCAAATCCTAAAAATTTATTTTTATCCATCTCTTCATCCTTTCTTTCATTAATCAAAATATTTTCTTCTTCCTTTCCCTCTTTTTATTGTTAGCTAATTCCTAAATAGAATTGTCGTCGCTTGAGTATGTATCCATATCATTCGTATTTCTATTTATCTTTGTGATTTTCTTTAATTTTTTTTCATTGGTTTTACTCTATTATTGATATTTTTATATTATGTGTCATTTCCGTTTTTTATTGTTTTTCTTATTTTGTCTTTCATTTTGTTTTTTGATTTTTGTATTGCCTTGTTTTGTGATTGAAGTGATAATATCTGTTGTATATATATTTTTAATTTCATTTGGTTCTATATTTTTGCTTTTCTATATTTACTCATAATTTTCATTATGTATTACCTTTATAATTTACCATTATGTATTACCTTCATTATGTATTACCTACGTTTTTTATTTCAATTTTTTTATTTTTATATTGTCGCCATTTTTATTGATTGTTTCTGGTGTTTCTATATCAAACGCGTTTCGTTAATATTTATGTTCTTTAGGTTATAATTTTTATTAATTTCGTTCACTTTTTCTTTAATATATGTATTTGAACTAGTAAATTTCTTATAATTCGAATCAAAATCGTTATTTAATATTGATTTTTCATTTTCCAAAAATATAATTTCCTTTGTCTCATTTTTTTGTATGGTAAAATTGTTCAATCTTACCTCGTTTTTTAATTGTATTTCATCATCCGTATTATTCGGCATTCTTCTGCAAAACATTTATCTATTATTCTCCTCTTCGTTTTTCTAGATATTCACTTGTGATTCAATATAATATAATTTACAATCTAATCCAAAATCTATTTTCACTATGGCTGCTTTCAATTATTTTTTTTATCTTTTCCTTAACGTGTTTATACTTTCGTTACTCACAACGGAATGCTCCATATTACTCGAGTTTGAGTTTTGATCACATTGTTTCTTGCGATTCACCATAGACGTGTGAAACTCCTATTAAATTCAGCCAAGCAACCGATCTAATCCTTATTATTTACCAAAATTATCTGCCTTAAGCCTCCCTCCATTTGTTTTTCCGTTCTGTCGATTTTCTAGTTATCTCATGAATAATTTCTGGAACGAAAATTTTTGCTAGGCTTTTCGACCATGTTCTTAGCCTACTGTGGCTCTGATTTCTTTCGACCACTTTAAGTGCTGACATAGCTAGGTGGTAGAAAAGTGTGACGTGAACCCTAACACCCTTTGTCTATGGGTTAATTTTTACCTAATTAATTTATTTTTATCTGTCATCAACATTAACATAATTATTTGCCTGTTGTTCCTTTTTGAAGCTGTTTATGTTGTTTTTCTTAAATCCGTGGTAAAAATATTTACTTTGTTATATTATGTAAAGCTATTTTTATTCAACATATAAACAATCTCATACACCAATTGTTTACGTTTAAGATTTGTCTATATAAGTTTTTTTAAATTCTCTTTGATCATAACATAAGTTTATTTTCTTTAGTTATTGTTACGAATAAAAAATTTTGGTTTAGTTGTTCTCTAAATAAATTGATATATTTATTGATGATGAATGAAAGAATTTTTATATTTGTTTGTTGTGATTAGAAACAAATTTAAAGATGTTTTTGAAAAGTTGCTAGCATTACGTAAAACAAGGGAACAATTAGAGCTCAATTTAAATAAATTTAAAATCATCAATCATTTCCTAACTGAAGTTACGTTTAGAAAAATATGTGTATAGATGAACTTCACAGTCGAGCTTTTACTGTTTTTCATTAGTTCAAAACTCTTCACTATCATCAATTCAAAGTTCTTTATCTGAACATTGATGCCTTATAAATATACTGCTAAAACGAAAATAAATAAATTAATTAACTTAACAACCGCTGATTAATGATTACGTTATTATCATTATTTGTGTTATGTTCTTTTTTAAGTTGCCGTAAATATTTTTTTCATACATCTCACACAGTGATTGTTGTTAATGTTTATAAAAATAAGTTAATAGTTTTATGTTTTTTTTTGTTTTGTTAATTTTATCATTCAAGGATTACTACATAGGCGTTGAGAATTGATTAAAATATTTTAATTTTTGTAATTTTATAAAAATAATTTAACGATTTTGTTTATAGAATTTTAATGAATCTGTTAAATAAAATCAATTCAATTGTAATATATTATTTTTTCAAATTGCGATTAAATTTATGGGGAAAAGTTATGGGGGGTGTAAAGATCAATATTACTCTAGTAGATCATTAGAAATAGATCTTATTGTTATTGTTTTTCATTTTGTTTATGCTGGTGTAGCATATACTGGCTTAATGTATGAAGGATCATTGCATTAAGAGGTTGCCGACATAAGTCCCGGCGCAAAATCCCCGACGAAAAAACGACCGCCGACAAAACGCCCGGCGACAAAATCATATGAGGACATAAGGCCTGGCGACAAAATCCCCTGAGGACATAAGGCCCGGCAAAAAAATCCCAAGAAACAAGAATCCCAAGAACAAGAATCCCACTTTGATTTTCACTTTCACCGCCCAACGCCCCGATTTTTGAGTAGATGTATGTATGTAAAAGTCTCAATTAAAAAACAGTTTAAAACCAAATAGAATTAAAAGCATATAAATCGGGGCGTTTGGCGGTGAAAGTGAAAGGCGGAGTAGATCGGGCTTAAGCATGCTTTATCATATTTTGAAACTAAATAAAATATAATTTTCAATTTTTTGCATGGTTTTTTGTCCCGGGCGTTCTGTCGCCGCGGGGATTTTATATAATTCTTGTTTTCTATATTAATTATATAATTTTCTATATTAGTTATATAATTCTTGGTTTCTATATTCATTTTGTTTGACTCGCTTCTGTGACCTTGCAAACCTTCGATCAAAGATAGCCATCCCCTTCCCCCTTCCCCACTCCCCACCCCCCACCAACCCCACCTCACAACTTTGAGATATGGAAATTTTATTGATTTTAGCTAGTCTCGTCAAGACATTTCCAATGATACCATTCTCGACCTATATGAGCCATTTTCCACATCATTTTATCTTTATTTTCTCATCATTTTATCTTATTTTTCATTTTCTCGGTGGTCGATACAGCTATGTTTACAAAGTATAAATTCGTTTTGTGGCGCGGGTAATCGTGAAAATTATTTTGTGAAAGGCGGAGTAGATCGGGCTTAAGATATGCTTTATCGTATTTTGAAAATTAATAGAATATTATTTTTCGATTTTATGCATGAGTTTTTATCCCAGGCGTATTGTCGTCGCGGAGATTTTGTCCTGGGCGTTTTGTCGTCGCGGTCCTTTTGTCCCGGGCGTTTTGTCGTGGGCTTTTAGTCGCCGGGGATTTTAGGAGCGGGCCTTCTGGCTGCCACCCTACATTGGGTGATCAGTTTTTGTTGATTTGATTTTTTTTTAATTTTTGAACAACAGGTGTGACAACCCCGCATACTGCAGTCCTACGGTTAACTTATGAGTTAACGTGAAAATCTCACATACACTGGCGATTCAGTCAACAGTGCATCCTCAATCTTAGCTATGGCCTATGGAATAATTCTTGATGATACACTATTGCTTGCTTGAAGAAAAGAGTCTCTATATAGCATTGTATGTGGGCTTTAACCATTAAGGTAACATTCATAACAGAAGCTCGGACATGTTACCAAGTGTGCTAAATACACTTCCTCGTTTGTGATCGTCTGTAATTCGCCTGTAGTTGAAATGTTGTTAATTTCACTCATTATCCAAAAATAATACTCACACATCATGATTCTATTACATACTAGTAATGTCTCTTTATTTATGTTATATTAATCAAATAGATTAATTAGTTTTTTTAAATCTTTCAAAAACGCTGCCATCTCCAGTGATAAAAAACCATTATTTAAAAAAAAAAATAAGTTCGTTACAAATTGGCGCCCAAAGTGGGGTTCATTTTGTCATCGATATATGATTAATGAGTTAGGTATATTAGGTTAAGGCTTAAGCGGTAGCTAAATGATTTGGATATTGTTTAATCCCTACTCTATTTTATTTAATAAAAGCCCTACATATAAATTCAGTAACAGCGATAAAAAATTCCAATATCTATAAATCTGTTTCAAAATGACGCCCACAGTTCCTATAAAAACGCAGCATTGATTATACCGTGACGCAATCATAAAAATTGATTAACCCAATGTTTTGAATTCGGTTTATATATTCATATAATAGTTTTTTTCTTTTCTATTAAAATATTTCTGTTTCCATAAAAGAATATGTTAAATAATCATGTACAAACCAATTACTAAAATATTTTCCAAATCATGAATAATTCATTTAACAAAATATCAAGACAAAAATCTTACAATCAAAATAAATATATCCTTAATTTTTTGTTGTTGTCAATTTTTTTACGTTTCTTGTTTTTTTTTTTGTGGTTTTCTTAAATGCGTCTGTACACTACACAAAATTATACAGTTTACAATATATAATGCCATCGGCAAACTTTATTGTTCATTTTTATTTAATATTTATTGTTTTGTTTTAAGTTTAATGGACTTTTAATAAAAATAAAATATGAAAATTTATAAAAAAAAATTGTATGCGATTTTTCAACCTATAATTCGAGAACGGATAATAGGTTGCAGAACTAAAAATACGTTATAGATAATTCGACGGGTTTGAAACATTTTAAATTTTTTATAAACTTCATAAGTCTAATTAAGTTTTTATTAATATTATTATTTATTTTATTAAGTTTTATTTTTAGGTAAGCGTTTTTTTTATATTGTCTACAACATATTTTAGTTTTGAATATTCAAGTATGATTTTTTATATAATTAATTTTAAAAACAAATGATTTTGAGCGGGGTTTAAAACGCTCTGTATATCCCTTTACTCGTGAAACTTTAAAATAAATGAAAAGGTTGGGGAAAAGGCACTAATTTTGTTCTTCTCTATGTAGAATGAAAAATAAAAAAAAATCGTTTCCAAAGGAGTGAAATAAAAAAATTAAAATTTAACTCTTGGGAATAGGAATGATTTAAAAAAAATAAAAAATTTAAATTAGAAACTGAAAAAATTAGAAAGAATATTTCTTATCTTTTCACTTAAAAATTCGTTATCGTTAACGAAATAGAAGTTATAAAGAAACCGAAAATGAACATTAAAAATTCGCAATAATTGAGTAACACAAAATAACATAATCTAAATAAAAATCTCTTACTCAACAACAACGAATTAAAAACGGTATAAGAAATAAATTAATATAAAACAAATAGATCATTTCCTGTCATAATAGTAATAAATCCTTTTAATGCAAAACTTCGCTTCTTCTGCAATTATAATTTATTACCGTCAAATTTAATCATAAACCAATCAAAAACAACAACCAACAAACAAAAAAACAAATATCATAATACCATATGACTTCCATAAGTTTAACAAAACATAAGAAAAAAAAACAATATTAAACCCTTAAGATCTTTTTGTTGGCAGACACCGTTTTTTTTTTTTGTAAATTTTCATCAGAAAAAAGAACTTGAGATCATCTTGTATTCATCATCTTCATCATCATCCTTGACTTTTAATATAATTTTTCATATACTCGTAACTCTTTTATATCAATATAAAAAGAAAAAAATTATTAAGAAATAACTTAACAAAACATTAACGATCGGTAAAATAAATCTAAAAACCCTAGAACCGAATTCCTATTACTTGATTTATAATATGATCATCAAGCGATCACAACGATTATTTATTATATGTTTTATTTTTCCTTGATCGTTTTGATGATAATGTTTGTAAACGAGGATGGATTAATATGTTGAAAGCTTCTCGATTTTCAGATACATTAAAAACAACCACTGCTCGGAGATTTTAGATCATTAAATATTGCATACGTAAAGATATAAGTTGAGCGATAAAAATTCAATCATCAGATATGAAAAGAAGCTTAAAGAATGAAACACTTATCAAACAGTCCTCAAAATAGAACCTTAAGATATATTTCTTAATAAAGACATACCGTATGATTAATAACCAAGCCATCGATGACAATATCATGTAAACTGATCGTTTCCCTTGATCGATAAATAGATAAATTTGATATCTTAAAAAAAGTAGTTTAATTTGTGATGATTATGCTCAAGGAATTTTTAGATATCGAGACACGATCTTTTCTTTTGTTAGATGAAATTAGATAGCCGGTGTATAAATGAAAATGATAGGAGGAGGAGTGGTATTTCAATATATATATAGATATAATATTTGTTGAAATCTCTCAATCATTCAAATTATTTGTAACAATCAAAACTACAAGACCTCAACAAGAATTTCACCATATGTATCGTTTTCAGTGAAACTATTAATAGTAATCACTTAATTAGACTTTTCTTAGCATTACCAATTAACATATGAATAGATTTTTTATTATGAAACTGTTTTAGTTTAATTTTCTATATAAATATTTTTTTTGTTTGTTGAATTAAGAAACTGATTCTTGAGATCAAAATTATTAGAATAAAAATGATTTAATTTCATTAAGCTTATGAAGATGAGATTAAAGTACAATGAGGATAGACAAAATGAAATTAGAAAGTCGATTGGTTTGTTACAAAATGCATTTGTATATATGGAATATATTTGAAATTAGGCCAACGTACCATACAACCGAAAACACTTATGGATGACGAGATTAAATATTGAAAGTTCTTATCTTGTCAGGTGATATGTGTTCAAAACCAGCCCCTTTACTCCCTTAAATGATAGTAGCTTCTATCAGTACTTTTGATGATTTGATGGGATTATAATATGGTTGTGTAATACGAACAACCAAAATAATCTATTGTACCTCACTTAACAACTTCCTGGTGAGTAGCTGTATTGAAGCGTTGCTTCGTTGACTAACAACGAAGTGGAATAGCAGGTCGCGTACCTAGCGAGATTATTTTTAGCCTCAGACTAGCTGCAGCCTATGGGGTCGAGAGAAGAATACCTGCTGCTCCATCACAAATAACTGTATTTGTACGCGTAATATGAGATGAGAACCGATGTAAAAAAAAGGTAAGCGAACTAAACAGACTCTGGCGACCCCCTTAAGCGAAAGAACAACGCGATCACCGCGTCCAACCTCACAGCTCTAACACATTCACATGCTCTCGCACTTCATCCACTCACGCACACACACCTAGACACACATGAAATAATCCATTATCATTCGTTAACAAAAAAAAAAATGTTATAGATTTCGGAAATTGAAACAATAGAATAACAATTTAAACGCAAAATATATATATATATATATATATATATATATATATATATATATATATATATATATATATATATATATATATATATATATATATATATATATATATATATATATATATATATATATATATATATATATATATATATATATATATATATATATATATATATATATATATATATATATATATATATATATATATATATATATATATATATATATATATATATATATATATATATATATATATATATATATATAGGGTCATTCCATATGAAATCGAACATAAAAATGGGATTTTGGTAGGCGATGTCTCAAAAATTGTTCGAACGATATTTATTCGATTTATAAGTAAAAAAAAAAATTTTTGTCGAGCGAACTTTTTTTTCCTCTCCCTCACTCTCGAGTTAGACTCTCTCAAAGTTTTCGCATATTCAAGGAGTTTTGGGTATATGTGTAACGTTTTTCATCATATTTTCGGAACGGTTTGACCGATTTTAATTTTCTCAACGGTTTCTTAAAGAAAACAGAATATAGAAAATAATGAGACTATTAAATTTTAATAATTTATAATTTTCAAATTTTGGTGATTTTTTGAATCTGTACTTCTTCTTTCCTTGATAACAAAAAAAGTTATTTTTTTAAATTTTTTAAATTAACGTCAAATCACTTGTATAAAATTACACTTTAATCTGTGGAAAATTCAGAGTGGTACTTGAACAAAAATTTTGAGATACAGTCTTTTAATCTCAAAATTGTATATCTTTCCATACTGAAATTTATCTGTTTTTGGAATTTTGAAATATAAAACCTTTGCGATATGTTAAAATAGTACACATTATTGATATTTTACCGTTTACTTCGATTACGCCTATTTCAATTTTACCTAAAATTAAAACTTGGTGAATTCGACAACGTAATAAAACAACAAAAGTATAGTAATAAAATTAAGAAATTCAGTCTTCTAAAATGGGCGTTGCTGTTTAATGATAAATAAATAGCGGATTAATTATTTTATTGTTATTTAATTTCGAGAATTATGACTCATCTGTGTGCTTTATAGGAATAAAGCCATATATATTCACAGCACACCGCAATAAAACACCTGTTCATTTTCCCTTTTTTAATTATCGTCATTAACTTAGCAACCATTTTACAAAAGCAACACGTGGTAACGTTACTAAAATTATTCCGTTATCTAGCATTCATCATAAAAATAGCGCCCATGTTAATTTCGATTTTTGTATAAATAGAGATGCAATCACTGTTCTTTAGTTGCAATTGATTTACCAATGAAATTTGAACAGCTTATAATGAGATTTTTCTTGCGCCAACAAAATTTACTTATTTTTCTGATGGATCACCAGCACAATTCAAAAATAAAAAAATTTCGTTAACATATGCTATCACAACATGGACTTCAATATAAAAGCAGAATGGGTCTTTTTTGCTACAGCTCATGGAAAAGGACCAGCTGGTGGAGTTGGTGGAACTATTAAAAGACTAGCACGAGCGGAATCCTTGAGGACGTTAAACAGAGCGTGTTTCGCCAATGTTTGCGATTTATTCAATTGGGCAAAGGACAACATCCATGGTATATATTTTGAATATGCATCCATTGGAGAACATAAGAATGAAGGAAAAGGGTTCCGTTCACATTTCAATAATATAAATGTTTTTTATGGAACGCAAAAAATACATCATGTAATTCCGAATGATAGAGAACTCCACAACATTATATGTAAACCATATTCAACATGTAATGATAGCCATATTAAAACACATAGTTTGAAATAAAAATATTGTAATTATATCACAAAACTACCAACGTGTATTCTTTATTTTTAAATACTTTAATTATTGTTTCTGGTGATAAAAATGGAAATCAAAAAGTTTAAAGACAATTTTAGTGGGAAAGGATATGAATTGTTGATTTGAAAACGCTGTATTTCAAAATTTTTGCTCTAGTACCACTCTGAATTTTCCATTGATTAAAGTGTGATTATATACAAGTGATTTAACGTTAATTTAAAAAATTTGAAAAAATAACTTTTTTTGTTATCAAGGAAAGAAGAAGTACAGATTCAAAAAATCACCAAAATTTGAAAATTATAAACTATTAAAATTTAATAGTCTCATTATTTTCTATATTCTGTTTTCTTTAAGAAACCGTTGAGAAAATTAAAATCGGTCAAACCGTTCCAAAAATATGATGAAAAACGTTACACATATACCCAAAACTCCTTGAAAATGCGAAAATTTTGAGAGAGTCTAACTCGAGAGTGAGAGAGAGGAAAAAAAAAGTTCGCTATACAAAAATTTTCTTTTTACTTATAAATCGAATAAATATCGTTCGAACAATTTTTGAGACATGTCGTGCAACTCATGTTCGATTTCATATGGAATGACCCTATATATATATATATATATATATATATATATATATATATATATATATATATATATATATATATATATATATATATATATATATATATATATATATATATATATATATATATATATATATATATATATATATATATATATATATATATATATATATATATATATATATATATATATATATATATATATATATATATATATATATATATATATATATATATATATATATATATATATATATATATATATATATATATACACCTAATTCTGTTTTTACACGACAGATACGTTCCAGAGAAAGACGTGCAAAAAAAATTCGTGTAAAAATATACATTGTTTATATGAAGAAATGGAGGATTGGTTCCACTCTCGAAAAATGAGTACAAAAAGAAATTTGACACGCTGTTGCATTGACGACACCACCATCAGTTCTGAAAATGTACGCTTATATGTATTATTCAAATAATAGCTAGCTTTTGCCATAAATTAGTTATAACTTTAGAAAAAGTTGTTAAATATAAATAGAACTTCAATAATTTTATCGAAAGTGGCAAACCGCTTCATAATTACAGAATTTGGCCGCTGATCCGGTTTAATTTAATGAATCCGATTATATCGCATCTTCCAAGGAGCTGTCTGATTTCGTGATTCATTCGGATTCTTTACTGATTTTCAACAACTTTATATGGACCATAAATTCTTCGCATGACCTTCCTCTCGAATGTTGATAGAATTCTATAGTCGATGGGGTTCAGTTGCCAACTTTCACTTCTGAAGGTAGGCACAGGTCGAATTAATGCTTTATAAAAACGCGAACACAAAAGAAATTTTGATCGCAGTAGTTTTTAGTATGCGTAGAAAACTCTGTATGCCACAAGGCTTTTGATATATGCCTGCATGTTATTTGACGATGTATTTACAGACCCGAGGAGTTTGAATTATTCCACGCCTTCCATTTTATAGCCAGTATCCAGATCTAGATATTGTTAGAAGTTTAGTTTTGTCAGTGTTGATTCATAATCTAAGTCGTTTAGCATTTTTTTCAAGTTGTGAGACTATCCTTAATATCACTTGTTCTACGTCCGAGAAGCGCAATATCATCTGCGTAGCCAAGAATTTGACTAGATTTGTTAAAGATGCAGTTTTGTTTCTCGAATTGGCTTTTTCTTATCGCGTTCTCAAGCGCCAAATTAAAAAGTACGGGTGCTAGTGCATGACCTTGTCGAAGACCTGATATCAAAAGGAGCAGAAACTGACCCTGGACCAAAGGTTGCCCAGATGATACTCTCATGTGCTTACTTGAAGTCAACGTAGAGCTGGTGTATGATGATGCTGTACTCCCAACATTTTTTCCAGAATCACTCTTAAAGCAAAACATTGATCTGTGGTTGAACGGTTGGGATGAAAACCACACTGAAAGTCACCGATGATAGATTCGGCAAGTGGGATGAGTCGAGCAAATCGAGTGATGCCTCGATAGTTGGCACTTCAGGCGGTCAGCTATCTTAAGAGCGGAGCAATAGGAGCTGTTTTCCATTCAGCAGGTAGTTCTTCTTCGTCCCAGATCGCAAGAAGCACATCGTATATACGTGAGACAAGAGTTCCTCCATTTTTGAATAGTTCTTCGCGTATTCATCGATACCTGGTGATATGCCATTTTTTAGATTTTTAATGGCAGCTTCCACTTCTTCTATTGCTGAGTAAGGAACAAAAATCTCGTCACTTGACTGAGCAATTGCTGAAATTGAACCAATTTCATTCGACCTATTCAGTAAGCTTTGAAAGTGGGAGCGCTATACTACCAGCATATTACGTTCGTTTGTTGTAAGTTCGTTGTTTCCATTTTTGATGGTTGTGGATCTTGGGTGGAAATTTTTATCAGATGCCGCGCATTGGCAAAACACTATTTTGTATTTCCATTAGCCGAAATTTGGTTGATGTTTTCGATATAACTCTTCATATTTTCTTAGGGTATAGATGATCAGCTGGGAAGCTTCGGTTGTTTCTTGTTAACCATTTTTCTCGCTTATAATCAATGCTTTAGCGGAAACCGTCGTCAAACCATTCGTTGGGTGATTTTGGTGGTCGTTTTCCGATTGTAGTTGGTGCTGGGGCTGTAATGGTTGATTGAAGCGTTTGGTATTCTTCTTGTATTTTTAATGGCATCTCAGTGGGATGTCATTTTCTTCTATGTTTCAGGAAATAGTAATATTTCCCGATATCTACTCAGTGTTGGCGGATGCTTAAATGCATCAACATTCCTGCGAACGGCCTTTTTTGCTGGTCTATTAGAGGTAGATGATAACGGTGTCCATATCAGCTCCTTTGCTTTGTGATAAAACGGCCAAGTGTCTCTTTGAAAACACTTAATCGATTTGATTTTTCGTTCTTCCGTCATTTAATTATCACATTACCTTGTGGATTTTCTTATGAGGGTAGAAAGTGTATGAAATAACTATAAATCCATACATCATAGCCAGCTCAGCTGTTAGGGCCGATATGTGTTTAAAGTTCTGCACTTTTACCAATTTGAGTATTGAAGTCACCTACCTCGAAATCAAATTGAAGATGTGTTAGAAACAGCACGATTCTTTTAGAGCGATCTTTTAGCGGTGCATACAATGGAAGTGACCACTCACTCCTTGTGTGTGCTTTGATAAGGTTCCACTTTCCAAATCCAGGCATTTTAAAATTCAAAGAACGGAAACGATTTAACATCTAATCACTAAAGAATTCTGAAACAGAAGGGAGATATCAAAACCATATTGCCAAACATTGGAAAAATCAGAAACCATTGATGGAGACGTCGATAAGTCATGGTATTTTTATTCAAATATGCCGTTTTAAGAACTCCTGAAGGAATACTTTGCCGACCAGAAAACCATTCCAAGAATCCCTGGATAGATTGAGAATGGTGTTAGAAAAATTGGTCTGCAAATTAACAACGATAAAACTAAACGTATGAATGTTTCAAGGGAGGCTGAGAAGAAAGATTTGATGTACGGCGATGAACGAAATTAGGGAGTTGAATCTTTTAAGTATTTGGGATCAATGCTTGACTCAAGAACCACATACTTACAGATATAAAAGCTCGAATCATTGTAGATAATCTAACTTTCTATTCAATTAAACCTCCCCTTGGATCACCATATGTATCAACTAACACCAAACTCAAGTTATACAAGACATTGATTAAATCGGTGGTGCGATGTGCGATGGGTCACAAACGTGAACTCTTACAAAAAATCACATTTATCTGTATTTTAGCGCAAGATCCAACGCCTCATTTTTGGTCCACTTAAGACAGACGATGGTGAGTACAGAACCCGATATAACTTTGATCATGATACAATAGGTTGAATCCGGCCCAATAGGATCGCTTGGTTTGTGCATGTTCTATGAGCTAATTCTCTGTCTAGAATGATTAAAAAATGTACGTTAGTACCACAGGGAGTCCAGGGAGACCACGACTGCAATGGGAGATGGGTGTTATAAACGACTTAAAAAAATTGGCTATCATGGTAATTATGTCACTATTGCGATTGACCGTGGAGAATAAAGCTGATTAACTTGGCCATGTCCCTACATGGAACTCAAAAAAAAAAAAACAAAATTAAACAAAAAAAGAAAGATTAAATTATACCAGCCTGTAAATGGTTTAAATTGAAACACACAGTATCAGATGAAATAAAATTACACATTATCAATTCAAATAAATATTCAAATATAATTACATTTTTACTTTACATTTTAATTATATTTTTTTTGCAAATGTATTAGGCAGATTTCATATAAAAATCTACCTATTGTAATTTGAAGCAGCTTTTAAAAAAATATAGAGTAACACAAAAGAAATTTTTTTTCTTCAAAAATCGGATAAACAGACGAAAAAATTTAAATTTAAAGGTTTAGTCGATTCGTGTTATTTCAAAACATTTCGTGCATAAAGAAAATTATTTTTTTCTTCCAACTCGTGTTATTTCAAATTCGTGTATAATAAATTCGTGCAAAAACAGAACTGAGTGTATATATATATATATATATATATATATATATATATATATATATATATATATATATATATGTATATTTTTTTTTTTAATAAAATGTGTTGTGTAATAGGGTTTAGAATATGTGTCACAACAACACATAAATACCTTTTAAGACCTAGGTCTAGACCTGGGTCCCACAACAACTGGCGTTCTAAGGTGTAGATTAACGCTTTTTTTAAACATCTGTGGGTTGAAGCCACCTGAGACTAAGTGTTCCGGCAAACTATTCCATTTGTACGCAGTTCGGACAAAGAAGTCTCTCTGCGATCTGCCAGTATGACAGCGCGGGATCTTTACCGTTTCACCGGTCGAGTTCGGACAAAGAAGTCTCTCTGCGATCTGCCAGTATGACAGCGCGGGATCTTTACCGTTTCACCGGTTGCGGCAGCCGATTGCCGAGTGGAGCGGGGGTAAGAATAAGTTTGAGGCATGATGCCGCTGATTTCATCTGAGCACTGCTGATGACGATATTTGTAAAAAACAACGAGGTCAGCAATAGTGCGACGATGTTGTAGGGAATCAAGTTTTGATGTCAAAGTTCGATCACCCACAATTCGTATAGCTCGCTTTTGAACAGAGTCCAAGAGGGCCAAGATGGAAACAGAGGCAGCACTCCAAACTTGACAGCAGTACTCCATACAGGGACGAATATAGGACTTATAAACATGGAGCAATTGGTATGGAGTGAAACATTTTTTGCATCTATTTAGGAGGCCGAGTTTTTTAGACGCGCTTTTTGCCATCGCCATTAAATGATCGTTCCAGAGTAGGTCATTTGAAACTGTGACACCCAATAAACGAATGTTTTTACATTCACCTATTGGTTCATCACACATACTAAATAAAATATCTTTGGGGAACTCGGTCTTTAATCTGGAAACAATCAACAGCTGTGTTTTTGTAGAGTTGAAATTGACAAGGTTTTGGTCACCCCAGTTGGCGACTTTATTCAGGTCTTTGTTCGCGTTTATGGTAGCGTCTCTCCGGGCAGTATTAATTCGTTCGTGCATTTTACCTTTTGAAGGAAGGGGTGCGAACGACTTGTGCAGAGTACTATCATCTGCAAAACTATTTATTGGGTTGCTGGTGATTTTCAACAATTCGTTGATATAAATCAAAAATAGGGTTATTATATGCATATTAAATGCAATTGTTTTGAACGTTTAGTAACAGAAAAGAATTTAACAGCTTTTTGTTTTATTCGAATTGATAGTCTTCCACTTGATTATGTTTGTTATATTTTGTATACCTTCCGAATTAAATCAAATAATTAGACGTAAATTGTTGATGCAGTGTTGTTTTTCTTTTCTTTTTTTTGTTTAGTAGATTAATATAATTAAATATAGGCAGGTTAAAAAAAAATTAGGTATCAAGTTTAATTCGATGTAAAAGTATCGAAGATTTATATATCGTATTCTATAGATCACGTTAATTCCGAATAATTCTTTGTTTGTTTATCTTTTGTTACAATAGACCTTACAGTTGATATTTTCCCTTTATATGTTTTTTTTTTAAATGAAATCAGATTCTAATATTAAATGATAAAAAAAATCAACGAAAATTTAAGTTCGTTGTTCAAAACGTTCATAGTAGGGCTTCTCATTTCCCGTAGAAATTCGAATCCAGGGAAGCCGGGACAAAAAATATTAGATTCCCGGGATCCCGGGAAACGCTAAAAAGCTAGATTTTTCTAATTGGGTGGTAGAAAAATGTGTAAAATTAAAACAGCACAAAAAATGCGCTATTGATTTTTAAATTTCCATTATTTTTAATTAAGAAAACTAAATAAAATAAAAACTAAATAAAAAAGAATGCATAAAAACAAAACAAAAATAAATTCATAATACTAATTTTTCAAAAAACTAGGTTGTCAATGGCGCAATCACTCAATTTTGTCCGAATTTTCGTGACAAAACGTCCATTGAACCATCCATTGAACCATCCGTCCAAGAGAACCATTAAACATTAATTAAGAGAAATGAAGCGCAAGTTTTAAGTAGATTTCTCAGAAAAATTTACCTATTTTAAGTTTGATTGGTATTAATTTGTTGTGTTTATATGTGTCAAAAAAACCATGATACCATATGTGTCAAAAGAAACATTTTCCAAATTTTAAACGAAATTAATTACTACAGAGGGAAAAGAATTAAAAACTACTCGATTTTCGAGTGAGAAAACTTTTAATATCTTTGAAAAAAGTACAAACAAATGTTAATAAAAATTAGCGGGATACCCGGGAGCCCGGGATGAAATCCCGGGAAAACGGGATGAAAATTTACCCCCGGGATCCCGGGGAAAACGGGATCCTGGGATCCCGTTTGAGAAACCCTAGTCCATAGCTCTAACAAGCATTCTTATTATAGTGGTTCTCGAGACTATTCTATAATATGATTTATGTATGAAAGAAATAAAAAGTTTAAATATTAGAAATAATAATAAAATTACATCCTACCACTGTTCCTTTTTTTCATTTTTGTGTTGTTTTTGTTTTCATTTTTTTTTCTTAATATAGAAATTACA
This sequence comes from Diogma glabrata, assembly GCA_963693315.1. Classification (NCBI taxonomy): domain Eukaryota; kingdom Metazoa; phylum Arthropoda; class Insecta; order Diptera; family Cylindrotomidae; genus Diogma; species Diogma glabrata. Next base: position 7,889,301 of record OY856188.1, read on the forward strand.
GATCACACCGTTATAGACAAATAATTGTTCGGTGTTTTATCGTTTGTGATTCAGAATTAATGACTTTATTATAAGTTGTTTAAAGTTTGCATAATAATTATCAGAAATTAATCAATAATTAAAAAAAAAACAAATTATAAGCATTTTAGTTTGTTTTATGGTATACCCCCTATACACACTCATACACACACACGTATCCACCTTTATTCATACATCTAAATTAAAATAAATGGAAATATGACTCACCCCATAGTTTGTCCAGATCCCACTCCAGTAGTTCCAAATTAACCGCTCATCCTCTTCCAGTTCATCGATTGGTAAGCTCCGCACTCAGGAATACGACGACGGTGGAAAAATTGTTGCAATCCAAACAAACGTGTTGATGATCAGTGATGATTCTTTCCCCTTCTTTTGTTACCGGAAATGTATCACAATATTCAATAGGAATGATGAACAAAAAATAAGCCAACAAAATGGCTGTCCCGGAAACGTATAAAGACAGTCAGCACTCTGGATATATTCGTAGCATGCGGTCAAGGATTTTCCCGATTTATCCACTGACTCACCTCGTCCTAATACCAGTGTTAACACGGAAATACAACAAAGATCTTGTGTAGATGGATTAGGATTTTATAGCTGATCTCAGAATTTCAACAAGCAATCGATACAATTTTGACTATGGCTTTTTATTATATAACAGCTTTGTTTGTTAAATTTGCTTTTTATTTTCTTACACAGATATTGTTAATTTATGCTATCATAGAATTTACACTAATGTTACGTTATATAAGAATGCAAATTATTATTTATAGTTCTATCTATCACAGTTCCAGAAAACAAGCAATATCACAGTAATTTAAGATTCTATTTTTTTTTTAATAACGTATTCTTATGATTTACTATTAGAACTAACACATCACGAGCAAGGACATTTTAATTAATTAATCTAATTTATTTTATGCACAAAATTTTTTATTAGCCATTATAATGTTCTTTCAAAAATAGTTATAACCAAAAAAAAAAGATAGTAGATGACCTGATATGCGTTTCAATTAATTTTTTTGGTTTCGTATTATCGTAATCACCAAAATTCAATCTATCTTACCTTTAGGTTATAACTATTGGTGCCGAACTTTGTACCGGATTCAATCTTTTCTTCTTTAATTATTATCTCCATTAATTTCTTTAATTTTTGTAATCACAAACTATCTCGCTAAAAGAACACTCCACGCGTAGATGTCAGAACAGACTAATCAAATGATCATGTCTTCAACCACGTATTTATAATCAAAAACAATCCATTTTTACACCTCAACAACCGATAAACACGATAATTCTGTTTATTGATTATTTTCTTTCATTAAATATGTGTACCCACTACGCAACGATTGTAGGAAATTACATTCTATTCTACAACGCGAAGTAAAAGCAACTCAAAAAGTTCATGACACTACGGTGAACGAGACGTAATCCACTGATTGATTCCTCTATCCCTTAGGAAACAGAGCGAATTCAAATTAGGGAAATTTTGTTTTTCTTTCGTTTTATTGTACCTCTAAAGAATTCTTACAACCAACGGGTATTAAAATAGAAATCTACATAAAGAAATTATTGAATAATAATGATTCTAAGAATTATATATATGAAAATAGCGCGATTACGAATCAATTGAATATAGGAAATTACATTGGGAAATAACACACAACTGTTTTAAGACAATTCCCAAACAAAAACCATTGTAGATGGCGATTACGGTTTGAGTATAAGAAACTATGGTTAAAGGAAAAACGAAAACAATTATGAAAATCTCCGCTAATGCAAATTTAATGCGTGTGAGAAAGTAGTGCTTCTCTAAATCAAAGGAATTACACAACTGCTTCTTTGATCACCAGACTACTTCGTTACATAGCCAGTTAGAGAACCTTCTTAAATCCGATCTTTCGGCATTTCAGAATATAGAGAGGGTTTAACGAACTCAGATCATTCCCACCAATATGGCACAGCCACAGATGTCTTCTCCTCTTAAGGTTCAAGGCTCCTTATTCTTTGAGAAGGTAAGCTGAGGTCTCTCCTCTGATATTAACAGAACCTTAGTCTTGACCCTTCTACTCAATCCTGACCCTATTTTGCACTCTTTGGGTAGAAAATCCCAATTAATTATTAAGACTGTATATGTGTTATTATGGTTTTCCATATTTTTCACTGTTTGTGTGCTTTTGTCACTTTCGAATTAAAATGTAATATTTAAAAATACTAGGAATCGCCTAGTGGCCGAAATTCGGCCATTGTAAATAGAAATTGCAAATAGACCTCCCAACCAAATAGCTACAACACATTATTTGAGAGTTTAATTAATTGATATATAGATTGATTTTGAATTGTGAAACAAATAACTTGAAAAAAAAAAAAATAACCGATGAACCAATGAACGAATTGAGGGAGTTGAATCTTTCAAATATTTGGGATCAATGCTTGACTCAAACAACAGCATACTTACAGATATAAAAGCTCGAAACGCTGCAGGTAATTGACCTTTCTACTCAATTAAACCTCTTCTTGGACCACCGTATGTATCAACTAACACCAAGCTCAAGTTATACAAGACATTGATTAGACCGGTTGTGATGTATGGGTCACAAACGTGGACCCTTACACAAAATGACGAATCGCATTTATCTGTATTTGAGCGTAAGATCCTACGCTACATTTTTGGTCCACTCAAGACAGACGATGGAGAGTATAGAACCCGATATAACTATGAGATCAGAGACCTTCTTGAGGATCCTGATATAATAGGTTGTATTCGTTCTAATAGGATTGCTTGGTTTGGGCATGTTCTACGATCCGATTCACAATCTGAAATGATTAGAAAAATGTACGTTAGTAACCCAGGGAGTGGGCGACCGCGAGGTAGACCACGACTACAATGGGAGACTGACGTAATAAACGACCTTAAAAAAATTGGCTGCCATGGTAATTAAGTCGCTGTTGCGAATGACCGTGGTGAATATTCGAAGCTGATTAGCCTGGCAACGCTCCTACAGGGAGCATGAACGCCTTAAAAAGGTGATGAATGAATTATTGTAATGTGTGTAATTTTTTTTCTTTTGTAATGTTCGAAGTTAAGGAGAGGCAGGAAATTTTTTTTCACATTTTTAGAAATACACCGAAAATTTCCCCTTTTGAAAATTACAAAGAAATTTAGGAATAGATAAAAATTCACCTTTCATATGACGGACGTCAAGGTCAAAAATAATTGTTTTCAAAATTTCCACTCTTTATCTCCAAATAACTTTTTTAATGATGAGCCGACCACTATAGTTTTAATTCAATCTTCATCCAATTTCACATGTTTGAAGATAATTTGAAAATTGTGCTTTCGAGATTTACAAAAAAATTGTTTTGAGCTAGAAAAAAATAACCCAATTCGCCAAAGTCAACAGAAAAAAATAACCCAATTCGCCAAAGTCAAATATGAAAATTTCAAGTTGACTTATATTGTGTGAAAAAAATCGATCATATAGAAACTCGGACGTACGCCAAAGTCTCACTAATAGAATACCGTTTTTACCATTTCAAAGTACGGAACCCTAAAATATCATCTTCAATCAAATAGTGCATTTTGCTACAAGAGATGAAAACGCTGCTTTTTCGCGAGTGAAAACTTGTTTACGAGACCCGTTAGCGTTGATTGGGGCAATTTCATGAACGTAAAATGTTTTTATCTCGCTTAGGAAATACAATTTTTTCTATGATAACAAATGAATATTTTCTATGATATTTTTAATTTTTGTAAATTTTATTTAATATTACTTCCTTAATAATTCAATGAATTATTTGTGATATAACATCACTCCGATGGAAGTTATCCCATCATGAATAATATGACTGAGTCTAACAATACATGATGTGCAATTTATGTTAATCTTTTGGTATCCCTACAATTATCGATCGATCTAGTTTCCAACCCAATACGAATACGAATACGAATAATAAAAAGTTTTGTTATGCCCGCCAAATTACGTGATATTTAACAGGTAGCATTTATAGGAAAACCTACAAGCTTAGTTCTGTATAGGTGAGTTGACAGGAAAATAGTTTTTTGTAGTTCAAATCTAACAGACTGTTTTCCTAATCACCACCTTTTGCATTATAATACGACTACATTGCATTTTTTATTAACATTAACATTAATAATCATCGGTACACCTGATTTTTTTTTTCTTTGACCCACTCGAAGCATCAAGGTTACAATAGTTTTTGATTATATATTTGCATTCTATTTACGTTTCGAATTTTGTTTATTTTCCTTGTTTTTATAAAATTGAAACAAAAAGAATTGCTACCGTTTAAATTTCTCTCTTTCATATTATAATAAAACAAAGAAAGAAATGAATTGTTGCAATACATGAACATCTCCAGCTCTTTTTGCTTGTATTCTTAATTGATAAACGAATGATTCTTACTTTTGTTTATGTTTTGTAAACCGATAGAAAAACAAGAAAAACGTTTTGGAAAAAATGAAACAATCTGTTATTAACTGGTTTCGTTGTATTGTATGCAATCATATGCACGACGAGTTAAAGATATTTGCAATCAACTCTCCTACTCCCTCATGTTTATTTAATTTTTCAATCGGAAATCTTACTCCGGGAGTTGGAATTAGAACTTAAAAATAAAAAGTCATGTTTAATATAAAATGGCCGAATAAAAGTATTATTTAAAATTTAAAAAAATATATATTTTGTGTTATTATTTCAATTATCGGTATTTTGTTGATTCTTAAGATATATCGTTTTAGAATTTTTGCTCAAGTTTATTGTGCTAAAGTGCAGGTTTGTGTAGCTTGTCAAGAAAAAAAGTATATAATACAGAAAAGAAAAATATATTGTGTTAAATTTATAAAAAAAATTAATAATCTTGTCTCAATAATACAAGATAAAAGAAAAAGAAAAGTTTATAAATAGAAATAGTTATGATAACGTTTCGTGTCCTATATGTTTGGTTGGAAGGCCTACAAAAAAAAATAATGAATCAATGAAAATATAATCGAAACCGAAAAAATAATAATATAAGAATAGGATGAAAAGATGATCGTGTAACGTAATACATTCTAGTACTTTTTTATAAAGAAAGTATAGCACTGCAGAGTGCAGGAAGTCGCTGATAATATTTCTACCGTGAATGAAGTATAAACATAAATAACTGAACCTTTTTGGCTTATTATCGGAGCATCAAACCACCGCTAAAGTTGTCACAGTCTGAACGCTGAAATCATCGTGGAGATGTTGTCATAAAAGGTTCCAAAGTTATTTCTTTTAGCATTTTTGATTTCTGTACTATACGTTGTAAGCACTCTCGTATATGTTCCCCAATAGGAGGGTTCGACTTTCTTTTATAATATGTTCTAACAAACATATTTCTGGTTTGTGTCGGTACTTCCTCACATCTCATTGCAATTAAAGCGTTAGCATCAGGTGCATTAGAACATTTCCCATTGTTTCACCACCCCGCCAACATATGTACCACCACCACATGCGCAATCCACTTATCATCTCCAGCGAAGAAAGTTGACCTTTGTCGCCGGCGACTGCCTCCAGTTGTGGTAGTGATGTTTGCGGTTACCAGGTTCCTAATGAAGAAATCTAAAATACAAAAATAATTAATTTTCTTCTACTCCTAATACAAACCCTATATTTGCATTGGTTTCCCATATTACCTTTGACTTGTGCTTTGCGATGCTGGTCATCCTGCTCTACACTCGTCATCCTGGTACCAACACTTCAGTTTCAAATTTTGTTTTTCCTGTTTTTATTTTGTTCATTTTGTTTTCACTACTAGCATGGGCAACAATCAAGATCATAATCACACACACACACACACACACACACACACACACACACACACACACACACACACACACACACACACACACACACACACACACACACACACACACACACACACACACACACACACACACACACACACACACACACACACACACACACACACACACACACACACACACACACACACACACACACACACACACACACACACACACACACACACACACACACACACACACACACACACACACACACACACACACACACACACACACACACACACACACACACACACACACACACACACACACACACACACACACACACACACACACACACACACACACACACACACACACACACACACACACACACACACACACACACACACACACACACACACACACACACACACACACACACACACACACACACACACACACACACACACACACACACACACACACACACACACACACACACACACACACACACACACACACACACACACACACACACACACACACACACACACACACACACACACACACATACACACACACACAATACTATTGTAATTCAAGGCAGTAATTCAACGCTTATTTTGCTGTGAAGAGATTTTATGTCGTTGTCAAGTCGAAACGATAAGTGGTATTGAATGCGCTGATTCATGCATCAGAAAGTTGCTTAGACAAATGCATTTTTACGAGGTTAACAGCTTCGGAATAAGTGGTTAAAAGTAAATAATTAAAGTAATTAAAATAATTAAGTAATTAAAAGTATTCAAGTGGCGCAGTAAAAACCATGACAATTCTATCATGATTAGCATTCTTCTTGTGATCGATTTTTTTACTATAAATTGATAAAGATCTGCGTGTTTTCGTGAGCCCCAGCCCAGTATATTTTTTTTTGAAACGCTTTATCCTATTTCATTTTTAATATTCCTTTTGGATTTCTATCAATACTTAAAACTAATTTTTTGTATTTCTTGTTCTATTTCCCTTTTGGGTTGTATTACAAGCTGGGTGAATGAAGTTGTAGCACAGTAAGTGGCGGATAGGTATGATGAATGTTTGATATGCTAATCGTGTTACAATTATCATAAGTATTCCTGTCATTCGTTATATTATAAAAATATCAATTATGGGTTGGTTACGCTTATCATTGATCGACTAAACTTAGTAAGGTGTGGGAGGTTTTTCAAAAAGTTATTTTATAAACTAAAGTTATAAACTAAAACAATATTAAAATTAACAAAATTGAGAGATCAATTAAGCTACTGACTCCACGAAAATCCAATTCTAGGTTTTGAGAAATCCAGCAAATCGATCTTGATCAATAACTTATAAAATAAAAGAGGTAACCAAAATATGTTATGGAGAAAAATGTAACGGTCGCTCCATTTTTTTCGAGTTATGGCTATAATTTTAAACATTAATCGTCTTATTTCGGCTAATTTTGATTATATTTCCAGATTTTTTTTTTGTAGTTATTTTTCCTTTTTATTTTTTTTTTTAAATCATTAAAAAATTGTAAAGCACGCAAGGAAGGGGTTGACCAATACTTTTATAATTTCAGCAAAATGAATAAGTTGTCACCGATCTTCGCATTCGATCTTGTTCCTTCGGTGTACATACTTTGATCTAAGTCGTATTAAAGAATCGTAACAACATTTTAAAATAAAATCATTTATTTACAACATTAAAATCACAACCTTGTCTACCACTTAAAATTTAATTTCAACTTCAATGAATGACAAATTTAAAATAAATCGAACACATGTCCTGTCAAATTTATATAAATTTACATAAAATTTGTAAATAAAAAAAAAATAATCGAAATACAAAAAAAAAATTAAAGAAAATAAAAATTCGCGTCATCTTTATCTCATTATAAATTCTGTGACATAACTTTCAGTCATTTAATTTTTTTTGTTTTCGCGTTTAAGGTGATTTATGAGTTAAAACCATAAAATTTCATTCATTAAATAATACGAGTGATTTTATTATTGTTATAAAAATGTTTGATGATGATGATGTCACAGGAAATAGGATGTCAGGAAATGCTAGTGAATTTATATACTTCCAATAAATTAACTTCTTTGATTGAAATTTTGTTTTTTACCAAATATATTGATAGTATCAGATGTAAGATGTTTCATAAAAACTGTACTGAATACGTGACAAAGATCATTATATTTAATAAAAGATACGTACATATGTATATCCTCAAGTGATTTATTTTTTCTTTATGATAACTTCATAAAAGCAAAAATTTTTTTGTTGATTGCCGATATGGTATTACATGCGAATTGAATCGAAAACTATATGGTAATCATTCATTCATTCTTTTTTATTAACCGTCACAAGAATTGTAACTGAACCTCAAAATTTTCCACTGGTTCCTCAAAACCTCCAAAAAAATAATAAATCTCAGAAACACAAAACAAAAAATTACTGTTTTCAAAATATTATTAAATATTTATATAAATTTATATGTAAACTATCATTAAAACTTACAGAATACGAAAAAAAAAAAAAATTAAGTCAAAACATTAAACACATGTTTACCATACACTCGCTCATAATTATGTTATTCTAATATTATATATATTTCAAGGTTAATTTTAAGTAGTCAAATGAGATTTGAACTCATTTTAAAAACAATAAATAAAAATTTAAAACAACAACAAAAATAAAAACGATTATAAAAATAATCCAAGATTTTAGTTTTAGAGTTATAAAAAAATCAAAGGAAATAAAATTGCAGAAAAGATTAGGAAAAAAAAATTATTGAGTGGAATTAGGAAGGTTTAAGTGTACTTTGATGTAATTCATTTTTAATATGAAATTAGATTTACTAATTATTGAAATATTAGTGGATTTTGGTTGGAGTCATACTGATTTAATTTCAGTAGTTTTAGGTAGATTTCATATAAAAATCTACCTATTGCAATGGGCTTCATCTCGGAATTTCGGAAAAATTTTGGTGCCAAACGACTATGAATGATAAGCGGAGACGGAAAAACAAAAAAAAAAAAAAATTTATATATATATGTATATATATATATATATATATATATATATATATATATATATATATATATATATATATATATATATATATATATATATATATATATATATATATATATATATATATATATATATATATATATATATATATATATATATATATATATATATATATATATATATTAGGCATGACCAGATATGTATGAACAATTTTCAAACCATCTTTTTCTTCGCTCCCACCGGCTAATTATGTTCCATTTGACTCGAATATGAACTATATCAAGTTTTATTGAAATCGGAAAATAATTACCCACCGCGCAGTGGCGTCGAAGATAAGAAAATTAGCAGAATAATTGGATTTTTTATTTTTATCAGATATAATCATCTTAAAACATAATATATCTCATAATTTTCATTTTTTGTTATTAAAAGCTAATTAATCAACGATTCTAGCGAGCCTAAGTATGTAGAAATCGATCTTAGGAAAGCGATTTATCTTAATTTTTCTTCTTACATATACGAAAATTCACTAATTCATAATGATCTTTTTTCAAAGAAAAAAATTAATTTTTATGCTTAAATTTATAATAATTTTTCATTCAAAAGCAACATTTTGGCAAAACAACGTGGCTTTGACGAAATCCTCATTCCGATGGGTCATGTAGCAAAAAATCAATACAAATTCTAAATCGATTAAAAAAACTCTGACTTTTTTCTGTGACAAAATCACTAATGTTCTTATAAGCAAAAAGTTGCATATGTTTGACTGCGTCAAAATCTGTTTTGCGAGTTTGGGGTGTGATGTTGATGTCTCGTGCTGGGACCTCAAGGTTTTGAACCATTTTTTGTTTTTCATCAAACGAAATATCTGGGACGAAAAAAGCCAAGCCAATATTTGCTTCCGTTAAATAGTGAAGATAATAACAAATTTTGTTCAACATATCTTCTGAAACTCTTTGGTCAATTTTGATGAAATCCAAATCCTGATATGCGGCTGCTGTTCCATCTATGCATTTGAACCAAATTTTTACATACAACATAATCAGAAAAATGCAAACGTCTCGAAAAAATGCAAACGGCGTGACTTGTTGGACCTGGGCGTTTGAATTTGTAATTCTCAATAGTTTCGCAAGAAAAATCAATGTAACTTCCAAAAATTCTTTATATTCGCTGCGTGGGTGTGAATTTTCCAACTCTTCATGACAAAAAATTACTAGAGCTTCTCACGAGTGTTTTGGAATTTTGTTTCCCAGTTTTTTGTCCGATATTCCATTTTTGAACACTGTTGGATTAATTTTACCATCGTCCCATGCCTTCTGAAATTTGTTGAACAGATAAACATCGGGTGCTGTGGTCTTTCCAAATTTGTGATCATAAACAACCCGTAGTTTAATCTCCTGTATGTGATGACGACATGGGAATCGAATCAAGTTGTGGCCAATCTTTTTCTTCACCTTTTTCTGGTCCAGCGTTACTTGATGTCGTGTCGTAACACATGGTTTCGACTTTATCAGTAAGATCCCATTCTTCAAGGCATTCATATATCGCATTCGCAATCGATAAGCCGCTCTGTTTTTTGCATTATGGAACCGTTAATAGCTTCCCAATATTACCAAATGTTACTATGGTTGGCAAACGATCTACTTTACCATGTCCAGTTAATTCTGCTAGCAATGTATCCCAAAATAAAAATTTGTGTTACACAAACAAAGTCTAAATCTAACATAAAAATTTATTTTTCCTGAATTTTCGCAGATATTTTTTTTTTGGATTTAAGAAGAAGAAATTCGATAAAACCGCTTTCCTAAAATCAATTTCTACATACTTAGGCTCGTTGGAATCGTAAAGTAATTAGCTTTTAATAAAAAATCAAAATTTTTTGATATTATATTTTAAGATGATTATATCTGATAAAAATAAAAATCCTATTATTCTGCTAATATTCTTATCTTCGACGCCACTGCGCGGTGGGTAATTATTTTCCGATTTCAGTAAAACTGCATACACTTCATTTTCGAGTCAAAAGGAACATAATTAGTCGGTGGGAGGGATGAAAATAACAACTTCATAAGTTAGGTCATGTCATATATATATATATATATATATATATATATATATATATATATATATATATATATATATATATATATATATATATATATATATATATATATATATATATATATATATATATATATATATATATATATATATATATATGTTGGGTACGCAACAAATAGGTGTGCTACCCACGAATCTATATTTAATTGTATTGAATTATATTGTATTCATGTAACATGTATTGTACCGCTATTTGAAATGTTTTGTAATATCAAAGATATTAAATAGGGCATTCTGTATCTACCGATTAGTGAAAGCGGATCTTAATATTAAATCATAATTTAAATAATAATAATATTATAAAATTATATGTTGTGTTTTAATTCATAGTATCAAATCCACTCGTACCTCGTACACAACATATTGGCGACGTCGGGAGCGTTAGTTTTCGAGTATTTTTAAAAACAAAATGGTAATTAAAATCGTGACTCGTGAAAAAGTTTTTCAGTGATTTTGTTAAATAATAAAACTAACGTTATACCTACACACAAAGAAAACATACTATATCTAGTGCAGTTAAACAATTTATCATTTTTATATAAACAGTGTAGTTTAACATACAAAAATATTACACCTAATAGTGAAAATGGATATGGACCAATTCAAATTGTTTATGGAAGAACAAAGGAAAATGAATGCCGCCATTGTTAAATCATTACAAGAATCATCATTCAATAATTCTTTATGCAATAACACGACTACAACAATTAAATCATCTTCAGAAAAATTAATGGATACTTTATCAAAGTCTATTACCGTATTTTCGTATGACGAAGAAAATAACAATACTTTTGAAAATTGGTACACAAGGCATGAAGAAGTTTTTACTGTTGATGGAAAAGAATTAGATGACCTTTCTTTGGTTCGACTATTATTAAGGAAACTGGATTCTACTGCACATAACAGGTATACAAATTATATTTTACCTAAAATAACAAGAGATTTAAATTTTAAAAATACTGTGGCAAAATTAATTTACATATTTGGTAAAAGTACTTCTATTTTTGCACGCCGTTATAATTGTTTGAAATTCGAAAAAAATCAATGTGATGATTATATAACATATGCAGGTTTAGTCAACCGGCAGTGTGAGGATTTTAATCTATCGTCATTAACAGCTGATCAATTTAAATGTTTAATTTTTGTTTGTGGCTTAACACACTCACATGATGCCGACATTCGAACAAAACTTTTATCAGTAATTGAATCAAAAAGTGAAACAACAGTAAATGATTTAACAACTGAATGTAATCGTTTATTAAATCTCAAACATGACACTGCAATGGTTGGTACATCAATGCATGCAATTAATAAAGTTGATTCAAACAAAAATTATAGTAACCCTGTTTCAAACGACGAAATCAAACTTCCAAAATCACCATGTTGGTTGTGTGGCGAATGGCATTACACAGTGAATTGTTCTTTCAAAACAAACAAATGTTTTAAATGTGGGCAGTTAGGACATAAAGAAGGGTTTTGTTTCGATAGGAGCAAAAATGCTATTCAACACAAAAGAAAAATTTACAAAAAAAATAAAAACTCAAGCCGCTTATTTTCAAACACTAACAGTATTTTTTCTGTATCAGCAATAAATAATGATACTCAACGCAAATACACAACGGTACAGATAAATAATATTCCAGTTCGACTACAAATAGATTCAGCATCAGACATAACTATAATTTCACATAGTACATGGGTAAAAATTGGTAGTCCTTTGACGGAACCAACCTCTCACACAGCTAAAAATGCGTCTCAACAAACTTTACAACTTATGTCTGAACTACAATGTAATTTATCATTCAGAGATATCAATAAATTATGTACAATATACATATCAAATGTTCCAGATTTAAATATTTTGGGAATTGATTTGATAGAATTATTTGGGCTGTGGGATGTTCCCATAAATTCATTTTGTAATCAACTGACGAGCCTAAGGGAACCAGCGAATACAAAAAATTTTACCATCACCAGAGGATATTTTCGCATCTTTAAATGGAGGTATATTTTTTTCTAAAATCGATTTTTCAGATGCCTATCTTCAGGTGCAAGTTAGTAACGATTCTAAACCATTGTTAACGATCAACACACATCGTGGACTTTAACGCTACAATCGACTACCTTTTGGCATAAAATCGGCTCCTAGTATATTTCAACAAATTATCGACACAATGTTGTCTGGCTAACCAGGTGTTGTTAGTTACATAGACGACATAATAATCATGGGTAAAACTGAAGATGATCACGACAAAAACTTACATGAAGTTCTTAGTCGCATACAAGACTGGGGTTTTCATCTTAAAGTTGAAAAATGTTCATTTACAATGCCTCAAATCAACTATCTTGGTTTTATTATCAACCGTGATGGTCGCAAACCTGATGTAGAGCGAATTAAGGCTATATCACACATGCCTGCACCAACTAATATCACAACAGTCCGTTCATTTCTTGGTATGATAAATTATTGGGGTCAGTTTATCAAAGAAATGAGAGACATAAGAGCACCTTTAGACAGGTTACTCCAAAAAAATTCAAAATTCGTATGGTCAAACGAATGTCAAAATTCATTCAACAAAGCAATAGCCATATTACAATCAGATTTGGCTCTCACACATTTCGATCCAAGAAAAACAATCATCGTTGCTGGTGATGCTTCAAACTATGGTATTGGAGGTGTCATTATGCATCGTTTTCCAGATGGCTCTGAAAAAGCTATCGCTCATTATTCTAGATCATTGACCAAAACTGAACAAAATTATAGTCAAATAGAGAAAGAAGCATTGTCTCTAGTATTTTGTTTAAAAAAGTTTCATCGCATGCTACATGGTAGAAAATTTATACTTTTCACTGACCATCAACCACTTTTGGCAATTTTCGGATCAAAAACGGGTATTCCAGTATATACAGCGAACCGTCTTCAACGCTGGGCATTACAATTGCTGTCATATGATTTTGAGATTAAGTACAAAAATTCAAGCAATTTTGGTCATGCAGACGTGCTATCACGTCTCATTTATCAACAGAAAGTTTCAGACACAGAAGATTTTGTAATAGCATCAATCAAACTAGAAGGTGAAGTGAAACGTGTATTGGTAGATAGTATACGTGAATTGCCAATTACGTATGACACTGTCGTTCAAGAAACCGCAAAAGATAAGTTGTTACAACTAGTTTCAAAATATATTCGCACTTCATGGCCAGATAATATCTTAAATGATGAGTTGGAGAAATTTTACAACCACAAAGATTCATTAGCTGAATCTGAAGGTATTATAATTTATTTAGATCGTGTAGTAATTCCTTTTTTATTACAGAGAAAAATTTTAAAGCAACTACATAATGGTCATCCAGGCATAGTTCGCATGAAAGCACTTGCAAGAAGTTTTGTTTATTGGCCAAATATTGATCAACAAATTTCCGATTGGGTCAATAGATGTGAAAATTGTTCAATGGTACTCAAGTCACCTATTAAAACTAAACTAGCATCATGGCCACAACCATTAAAGCCATGGTCACACATTCACATAGACTATGCAGGTCCATTTCAAGGAAAACATTTTTTATTAGTTGTCGATGCATTATCAAAATGGCCAGAAATTTTTATAATGCCAAATACAACATCTACCGCAACTATAAATAAGCTGAAAGACATTTTTGCCAGATTTGGTTTACCAGACACAATTGTGTCTGACAATGGAACACAATTCACATCCTACATTTTTAAATCATTTTGTATTGAAAATGGTATTCATCATTCTTTTAGTCCACCTTTTCATCCACAGTCAAATGGTCAGGTTGAAAGGTTTGTGGACACATTCAAGAGAGCTATTCTCAAACTGGAGGGGGAAGAGATAACATCTGATGCACTTTGTACATTTTTAAAATGTTATCGATCTACACCAAATCCAACATTGCAAAACAAGACACCAGCCGAGGTTATGTTTGGAAGGAAGATTAAAACAAAACTCGATTTGTTACGTCCAAATCAAACATCAATATCTCAATCTCGCAATACCGCCTTTGAGCAACAGTTTAATAATAAACATGGTGCAGTGGAACGAAGTTTTGTTCACAACGAAATGGTTTACGTTAGAGATTTTCGAACTACAAAACCTACTTGGATACCTGCCACTATTATAAGCAAATGTGGCACCGTTCTTTACAATGTTCAAGTTAATAACCATATATGGAAACGACACACAAATCAAATTATTAAAAGAAATGAGCAGGACAACAAAGTATACTCAACGTTATTTGATACTTTTAATTTATATGATGCTCATGTAAATCAAGCCGTTAACCATAACAATAAAGAAGAGAATCATACTCCAGCTACATCTGAAGCTACAGCTGCAACACCATCGTCAGCTATAATTATACCTAATTTGTCAAGTCTAGACATCACATCTGATCCAACAGAAATTACAACCATAACTATTGATGATGATGATGATGATGTGGATGACCATCTTCCAATTGCACGACGATTACGCCCAAGACAAAAACCCTAACTTACTGCAGCAAGTATCTTCAGAAGAGGAGGTGTTGGGTACGCAACAAATAGGTGTGCTACCCACGAATCTATATTTAATTGTATTGAATTATATTGTATTCATGTAACATGTATTGTACCGCTATTTGAAATGTTTTGTAATATCAAAGATATTAAATAGGGCATTCTGTATCTACCGATTAGTGAAAGCGGATCTTAATATTAAATCATAATTTAAATAATAATTATATTATAAAATTATATGTTGTGTTTTAATTCATAGTATCAAATCCACTCGTACCTCGTACACCACAATACATATATATATATATATATATATATATATATATATATATATATATATATATATATATATATATATATATATATATATATATATATATATATATATATATATATATATATATATATATATATATATATATATATATATATATATATATATATATATATATATATATATATATATATATATAACGATATGAGCTATAACGGAACTTACCAGCACTCTCACGATCGCATTTCTTGACCTACAACAAAAATTTTTTTCTATATACGTTGCGGCAAAGCATCTCTTGGACAAGTTCGCGAACTGGCCATATCCGGGAACAGGTTAAGTGGCTAGAGCTAAAAAATTGGAAAAATCTAGGACGTTATAACTTCCGTTTGAATCATAATATTTTAATAAAATTTCTCAATATTGAATATTTGAACATATTTCTATTATTTTTTTCCAAATGACAACCTTGGCGTTCCAGGTTCCTGAAAAATCAGCTGTTTTAAAAATTTAATAAACTTTGTTGTCCTTGAGTTAGCTGAAAATGGCCAATCTCACTTTTGAATATGTACGCATACGTTAACTAGAACATAAATCTTTCCAAAATTTAAAAAAAAAATAGTTCAAGTCTAGAGGTTGAGACACCACGACTGTTAGAACGAAAACAAACGCAAACAGCCATACCTTCCTCATTTTTGAGCCTATGTTATTTAAACTCATATTATCTTTTAGATAAACTTTTCAACTATGACCTCAGAAATTTTCAGTTTTCTAACCCAAGAGGTCTCAATGTAATTAGCATTAAACCTAATGCATGCCATTCAATTACAACAACAACTTCCTTTAAAATATAAAAATATCCCATAGAAAAAATATTAAAAAAATTTTCTTTTGTTTTTTTTTTTTTCAGTTTTTAGTGTTTTTCGCAAAAATTTAAAAAAAAATTAAAACAAAGCTGAGTCATTATTGTTTTAAATTAAGGAATATTTTCTTATATGCATATTGATTACACATTCACAAAAATCTTCCTAAATTGTAGATATTTGAATTATTTGAGGTGTAAAAGTTGTTTGACAATTTTAGATTATAAATTATGTGTGGTGGTGTTGTAGGTATGACGTTGAGAGAACGTTTATTTGCTCTTTGGTGGATTTAATATGTTATTAAAAGTAGTTTTAACCAAATTAAATAAAACTGTTCCAAAATCGCATTGATAAAGTAGTTTCCGTTAATGTATTTAGTTTGGTTTGATAAATTTTTTGGATTATTCTGGACTTGGACTATTCTACTTAAATTTTTTATTTAAATTAATCTGACACATCCAATTCTATTTGTACACAAAGCTGTCTGGTCCCGAAATCTACCTATTTCTAGTGGATATACGTGCCGCTTGGACTTTTTTTAATATAATTCGTGTCGTTCGATTTAAAGATTTTCTGATAAAAGTATCTGAGTTGTCTACTAGAACAACTAGGCCGGGAGGCAGCGTTGCAAATGAAAAAGTCATTTGATGTCGGTTGATTTTTATTTATTATAATTAATTAACTCCAGCTGATGATAAATCTGGCGGTCAGCTGCTAAAGTAGTGGGGGGGTGGGGGAAGTTTTAAACTGGTAAAAAAAAACAAATTCCAAATGTAATTTGATGCCGCTTCAAAATTTGTATGATGCATGTTGACACCATAACAATTGAAAAAAAAAATGATCAGCTGATTGGCAGATTGGCGGATGGGGGATTATTGGTCAGCTCCTCGTATACTTCTGCATAAAAATGGAATATTGTCAAGATCTTTCTGCATATGATCTTGATGAAACTTTGGCAAATGATCCAGGTTCACTTGCAAATGGAAGATCTGAATTCATTTTAAATTTGGACAAAATGGCGTGGGGTCTCCCGAGCACTACTAAGTTTAAACCTTCAATAACTTCTAATCCCGGCTTATGTTCTTATGGAAACTTGGTATACAAAGTTTTAGTACTGTTTCCAATATTTCTGCATACTAACATCCGGTTGGACACTTCCGGTTAAAATGTTTTTTTTTCAGGTGTTTATCCCTACTGTGGCCTACAACTACCGATCGATTTTCATGAAACGTTGGTAAAAGCTTGCAAGTAACATTAGAAAGATTTTATAGCTTTTGGAGAACATTGGGCAAAGGGTTAGAGGTCCACCATACAACAGGTGGTTTTTTCCACAATGTTTTTTTATGTATGTTGGGAGCATAATAGATTCGTTCGTGAATGAATTTTAATGACACTTTGGAAAAAGATGCAAATATGTATGGAAAGAAAACTGATGCGATAGTGAACAAAGTGGCTGGGGGGTCCCCTGAACACACGTTTTTTTAAAAGCTCAATAACATCTGTACCTAATAAACAAATTGGATGAAACCTGATACATAAACATTTGGTACGGTTCACATCAGTTCTGCGTCCCAACTTCCGGTTTTTAATTTCCGGTAAAAAATTTTGGTTTGTAATTTTTTGTAGTTTTTTCAGTGCCTTGAAACACACCACAGCCTACAATAATAAAGTGATTATGATGAAACGTATGAAAAAGTTTTCAATTAGTATGAGAAGATAATTATCATCTTTTGGGACACATTGATCAAAGTGGCGGGGGGTCCACTACACAACTGCTGACTTTTCACACTTTATTTTAAAGTTTGTTGGGAGCATACAGACTTCATTCAATAATCAATTTTAGTGACGCTGAAAAAATATGGAGACTTAAATGACAAAGAACTGATTAGTTCTTTCACAATATTGAGATAAGTAGTGGGGGGGGGCCTCTCGAACCCCTGTTTATTGTGTCACCATTTTTTCAATGTTTGTTGGTGAAGTATTTAAAATTAATCAGTTCTATTATCATAAAAATGAATCATAAAAAAGAATTCCTCTCATCAATTTATGATAACAGAATTGATTAGTGTTACGTCATAAAATATTCTCAATTAAACGATTACCGTTGAATTATATTTTATATTTTATGAGAAATCATTTTAGTTAGTCTTGTCGTGAACGGCATCGAATAATATTGAAGAATTGTAATTAGTGAGTAAATAAAGAATTATATTCTAAACAAATGGTGTGGTGTTAATTAATTAAAAATAATTGGAAATAATAAGTGGAAATATACAACAAATTGGCGACGAGGAAAACTGGGCATATAGCAAAAAATATCAAAAGAATTGTTTTGTGTTCATCAACTTGTGTATAGCTGTAAAAATGCGCAATCATCCGTTAGTTGGAAAACTTGAGGAATTCGAACCAGGTGATGATTTTGGGTCCTACGAAGAACGTGTTACCATCTTTTTCAACATAAATTCAATAGAAGATACACAAAAAGTGAATATTTTTCTTAGTGTAATTGGGAAAAATACTTATCAAATTTTAAAATCGTTGGTCCAGCCGGATAAGCCAGTGGAAAAATCTTACAACGAGTTGGTGAAAATTTTAAAAAATCATTTTGCACCTAGACTAAACAAACGTGCAGAAAGATTCAAATTTAATAAAGCTGTACAGGAACAGGGTGAGTCTATTACAGAGTTCATAATAAAATTAAAGGCACTCGCCCAAACATGTAATTTTGGTGAATATTTAAATGAAACGCTTCCAAGTACCTCAAAAGAAGCAACAGCAAAACCACCTGTTCAATACACAAATTTAGCAATTGATGCCGCCCTTACGGATCGCTTCATTGCTGGAATTCGTAGTGAGGAAATTCAGCGAACTTTGTTAAATGATGTAACTTTAAATTTCGAAAAATGCTGTAATTTAGCTTTAAATATGGAAATGTCCAAGAATGAGTCAAGAGCCATTAAACCTGCTGCACAAAATAGTATAAAGGAATGGAATGAAAATAAAATTCAACTAGTAAATAGTGGGCAGCACAAGCATCAAACGTCGTCAGCATAAAGCACATGGAAATTTAAATTCAAGTCAAGGATCAAGTCAAGGACAAAGCCATAGTCAATGGGAAGGTCGTCATCGTAGTACCAGTTCTCAACGAAGGTCAAATTATCGAAGTTTTAGTGCTCAACGGAACCGCAGTAACAACAAAGGTCAACAACGTTACAATAGATGTTTTAGATGTGGGAGAAACCATAATGCAAAAAGCTGTCCAGCTGTAAATTGGACTTGTTTCAATTGTGAAAATAGAGGTCATACATCTACCGTATGTTTTTATCGGTCAAAAAATATAGGGTCAATACACATCAACTCAATTAATTCGGAAAGTGATGTTAAATTGCTAAAAATTGGAAATCCACAACTGCTTATGGAGATTGATACAGGAGCCTGCTCGAGTATAATTGGCAAAGATGAGTATTTTTCTAAATTTTCTAATATTAAGATTGAACCTTTTTCAAATATTTTATACGCTGTTTCAGGTCAAATTATAAAAACACTGGGCAAAATTAAAGTATGTGTAGATTTCAATGGAAACTCGTATAATTTGGAATTAATAGTCATTGAAGGTGAAAAATATTTCAAACCACTCATGGGAAGAGCATGGTTGGATGTTTTAGTTCCAGATTGGAGAGGTAAACTTTTCAATTGTATGAATAAAACGGTATGTAGTGTAAATTCTAATATTATGGACATTATTCAAAACACTTTTCCAAATATCATTACGTTTCAGCCAAGTGCTATTCTCAATTTCGAGGCTGAAATTATATTGAAAGAAAATGCCCCACCTGTATTCCACAAAGCGTATTCGGTACCTTTTAAACTGAAGGATAAAGTCGAAGTGGAATTAAATCGATTAGTAGAGGCAAACGTGTTAGTACCAGTTAAGTCAAGTCAATGGGCAAGTCCTATAGTCGTCGTACCGAAATCCTCGGGTGAAATAAGAATATGTATGGACTGTCGGGTAACATTAAATAAAAACATAGCATTACCCATTACCTAATATCGAAGAAATTTTCGCGAGTTTAGGAAATTGTAGTTATTTTTGTGTGGTGGATCTCGCAGGAGTCTACCAACAAGTCCGTGTTTCAGAAAGTAGTCAAAAATTCTTAACCGTGAGTACACATAAAGGTCTATACCAATTTACTCGGTTGCCTTTTGGCATTTCATCTGCTCCATCGATATTCCAATCGATCATGGATCAGATTTTAATTGGGGTGTTAAATATCTCTTGCTACTTGGATGATATACTCATTGGGGGAAAAACATTGGAGGAGTGTAAGAAGAAACTCTTTGAAGTCCTAGGACGTCTTGCGAAGCACAATGTTAAAATAAATTTAAAAAAATGCAAGTTTCTAGAATCAACTGTCCAATATTTGGGACACACTCTCTCAAGAGATGGTATTAAACCAAACGAGGAAAAACTAAAAGCAATTGTCAATGCTCCCGCACCAATTAACCTTCAACAATTGCAATCATATTTAGGACTGTTAAATTATTACAGTCGTTTTGTACCAAATTTATCCAGTCATTTAAAAGACTTATATAGTCTACTTCGAAAAGATGCAAAATACGAATGGTCCGAAAGCTGTCAAAAGTCTTTCGAAAATTCAAAATCTCTGCTTTTAAAAAATAATCTGTTGGAAATGTACGATCCTTCTAAACCAATAGTTATAGCAACTGATGCTAGTCCGTATGGAGTTGGTGCAGTTCTATCCCATGTAGTCAAAGGAGAAGAACGGCCAGTGCTTTTCGCGTCGAGCACGCTCTCTCCTGCGGAAAAAAACTACTCCCAACTCCATCGGGAAGCGCTAGCTATTATATTTGCCGTAAAAAAGTTTCATAAATATATTTATGGACAATCTTTTGTAATATATACGGACCACCAAGCGCTGAAGGAGATTTTTAAGCCAGGAAAAGGCACAGCAGGTGTAGCAGCGGCTAGATTGCAGAGGTGGGCAGTTTTGTTGTCTATGTATGATTTCCAGTTGGAATATCGTCGTGGATCTAAAATGTCAAATGCAGATGCATTATCAAGATTGCCCCTTGAAGATGAACAAACAAATATTAAGTCATATAGTTTTATAAATTTTATTGAACTTCCGGATAACGAAGTGCCCTTAAAGTTAATAGAAGTGGCTGATGAAACCTCAAAAGATCCAATTTTAAGCAAAATTCGTAATTTTGTTCAAACAGATTGGCCTAAAGAGATTTCAACAAAATTTAAACCGTATTATAATAAACGTCTAAGTCTTAATACAGAACAAAATTGCTTATTCTATGGAGATCGTGTGGTCATTCTTTTATCACTACAAAAGCGTGTGCTCAACCAAATACATAGTATGAATCATATAGGGATTGTCAAAATGAAAATTATGGCGAGATCTTATGTATGGTGGGACAAAATAGATCATTCTATAGAAAAGTTTCTGCAAGAATGTAATATCTGCCAGCAAACAGCGTCAGTTCCCAAACCAAAATTAACGTCGTCGTGGTCTGAACCGGAAAACCCATTCGAAAGAATTCATTTAGATTTTTTCTTTTTTACTAAATTTACCTTTTTAATTGTGGTTGATGCTAAATCTAAATACTGTGACGTTATACGAATGGAAAGAACCACAGCTACAGATGTAATTGGGAAATTAAAAAAGATATTCATCAATTTTGGGTTACCAAACAAAATTGTTTCAGATAATGGGCCGCCATTTAATTCTTATAAGTTGAAACAATTTTGTGATAAATTAAACATTGAATTAGTCCATTCACCACCTTACTTTCCGCAAAGCAATGGTCAAGCTGAGCGTAGTGTAAAAACAGTCAAAAGTGTTTTGAAAAAATTTTTGTTAGAGAATCGAAATGCGGATATTCAAGATACAATTGATAGGTTTCTGTTCAATCAAAGGAATATTCCAGGAATGTCAACGTTGAAATCTCCTACAGAAATAATTTTGTCCTACAAACCATTGGAAATAATAAGTGGAAATATACAACAGTTGGGAACATAAAACATTCGTTCGTGAATAAATTTTGATGAGACTTTAGAAAAAAATGCAAATATGTATGGCAAGGAACTGATTAGTTTTTAAGTGATAGTGAACAAAGTGTTGTGGGGCCTTCCAAGCACCTGTTTTTTAATCTCAATAGAACCTGCACCTAATAATCGATTTAGATGAAACTTGGTACATAAACATTTAGTACGGTTCACAACAGTTCTGCATCCCTACTTCCGGTTTTTCACTTCCGGTAAATTTTTTTTTAATTTTTCTCGTACAACAGAATTTATGTTTGTTGGGATAATGCTGCTTTCTTTAATATTTTTATAATTAGAACTACGTGAAATATATAAGATTGGTTAGCCTTTAACTAAAGTATTTGATGGGTTTTTTGACTCACTGTATATCCACAACATTATGTTTCCACAGCTGTGGTGAAGTCAGCCCATGAATCAGCGTCGCATTTTTTTTATGGGTTGTATATCAAAGAAAAAGATATACATGTTCGAGAATTGTTTTTTTAGTGTTCCGTTTTTTATACGGAACACTATTGGTGAGAGTAAAACGAGTTTTTCACATTATATCGATTATCTCGTAAACTATAAATGCTATGGACTTGAAATTTGAGGTGCGTATAAAACTAATCGATCCACATGAAATGACTAATACAAATAAAACTAATGTGGTTGTTGTTTGGTTTACAGGGGTACGATGTGAGACCTTTGAGAAAATACATTTTTTCATAGATTCAAATAAGGCATCATTTGAAAGGGCTTCATTTCAGTATTCCTTAAAAATTTATTTTGGAATTTTATTCCTCATCATTTTTTGTATAATTTTGAATAATGACTTTTTTTTCGTGTTTTCTTACATCGATTAGCTCCGAATCTAACTGATCGAAAATTTTCAAATGTATTTGGAATGATAGAAAAATTAGTACGTTTTTAATAAAAAATATATAAAAGTGTCATTTTCTCATAATTAGATTTATTAAGGGGGTGGAAATGAGGAGGGGTAAAAACGCTATTTAAAATGTGGTCAAGTGGGGTGTCATTTGAAAGAGCACTTAATTTAAAAAACATAGCAATTTTTTTTAGAATTTTGCGATGAACAGTTTTTGAGTTATTGTCAAAAAAGTGCAACTTTCAGACCGTCCCCCCATCCCCCCCTCTACGTTTCGAACCTGATTATCAGAAAAATTTGTAAAAATTCACAGAGTTAGGCAATTTGGTAAATTTTGTATGAAAATTATAGCGAAGTCTCAAATAATAATATTTCTGTGTGTTTAGGGGACCGGGGTAGAGAGAGTTAAAAAAACCTTTTTTGACCCAAGCGAATGGCGTGTCATTTGAAAGAGCACCTAATTTAAAATTCCTTGCAATTCTTTTTAGAATTTTGCGGTGCACAGTTTTTGTATTATTAAAATAACATAATAAATTCCATATATTTGTCATTCTTTTACATACCGAACAGATTAGGACAAAATGTGACCAAGTCTGATTCAGCTGAAAATTTTTTTACTCATCTTATTCTGAGATATACAATTGTGATATTGATAAACTACTAAGAAATTTCGAAGACTGCCAAATGTAAACGTTTGTCTGTCGAATGTATGGATTTAAAAGCATTAACGACGTAAAAGTTGCTGCTTTTACGAAAACATTTAAGATTCAAATTTATAATCTCATATTTCAATAATTATCTATAATTTTTCAATAATTTTAGTTATATAAAGCTATAGAAAGTTACGTTACTGCCGCCATAAAAATGTGAGTTACTTTACTACCGCCGTAAAAAAGAAAAAATAGCGTTACCTTACAGCTACTTTGATTATATGTCAAACAAGTAAGACTCTAACCTTCAGCAGAAATTCTTAAAATAAAGGAACTTTTGTTCTAAAACTTTTTTATTTTTGAATAAAAGTTATAAGTGTGTTCTAAATAAATGTTATTTTAGTAAAAATATAAATATTTTGATTGTCATAATTTTTTTTAAAATGTCATTGGAAGCAATGAGGCCTTTTCGAAAAATTGATCCCAAATTCAGAAAGTTCCACTAAAACTTTTTTGTTGTAGTTCTGAGAAAAAAAGGTTGTACTAAAAAAGTTAGGAAATCACAAAATAAGGTGAGCTTGCTGGATGGATATTCAGTATAGACCAATAAACAAATTACGCCCTGAGCGTAACAAAAGAATCAACATTTTACATTTCCATACAAAAATGGCTCGGTCTAGTGGGCATGTTCTTTGTTTGAATCTACGGAGCTGTAGAAGTCTGGATGATAACACTGCGACAAATGGTAGGGGTCAGCGATCCGCTGGCGTTCTGACTACCAGGAAAAGTTATATCGGTAAAAAAAAGTTATAAGTGTCCCGGCGTTTCGCTGGGTCACGTCTAGGAATCGAGATATATCGATTTGAAGTTAGTATATATCATATCGGGGAAATAGTCACGATTTTTTGACATAACTCGAGAACGACTAGGTAGTCCGATTTTACTGAAACAAATTTAGAAAAATTAAGAATTACAATTCCTTTAATCTACTAATACATTATTTCTTTACACAATCAACAGTTTCGCAGTTATAAATAAATTTATGAAGAAAAAAAATAATTTTTGCCTAAAAAATAAAAAAAATTGTATATTAAAAAATCATGAAAAATTAAAAATGGGAAAAATTGTCAAGTCTTATTACTTTGACGTAAAGGTACATAATCTGTGCACAAAATGAGACATGGATCATGAAAATCGATGAACACGTTTCGCTTTTATTCACAATTAAGTAAAGGTATCTCATTTTGACAAGAATATTGATTTTTCATTGAAATTTTTTTTTTAATATTTTTACTGAAATAAACTCCAAAATTTATTGTTTTAAATGTATTTGGACATGTGTCCATGTGTCTTTGTGTATTAATTTTATTTTTTTTTACTTATTTTTTATTTTTTTTTTAATTTTTATTTATATATTTTATTTTATCATTTTATTTTATTATTTTTATTAAAATTTTGTTTTATGTTTTTATTATATTTTATTATATTATTATTTTTATTTATTATTATTATTATTATTATTGTTTATTATTATTATTATTTATTATTTTATTATTTATTATTATTTATTACTATTATTATTACTATTTATTATTATTATTTATTATATGTTATTATTATCTATTATTTATTATTATTTTTTATTGTTTATTTATTGTTTATTGATTATTTATTATCTATTTATTATTTATTTATTATTTATTTATTATTTATTTATTATTTATTTATTATTTATTTATTATTTATTTATTATTTATTTATTATTTATTTATTATTTATTTATTATTTATTTTCTTTATTTATTTTATGTTTTACTTTCAATTTTTTATATTTCTATTACATTTTTATTTTATTATTTTTATTCTTTTTTTATTTTACTTTATTATTTTTATTTTATTTGTTTATTTATTTTATTTTTTGTATTTTTTATTTATTTTAATTTTAATTTTTTTATTTTATCGTTACTTTTTCAGTATAGTATATCAGTAGATTAAAGGAATTGTAATTCTTAATTTCTAAATTTGATTCAGCAAAATCGGACTACCTAGTCGTTCTCGAGTCATGTCAAAAAAGAACCCCAAACGTGACAATTTCTCCTATATAATACTTACTAACTTCAAATCGATATATCTCGATTCCTAGACGTGACTCA
Organism: Diogma glabrata; assembly: GCA_963693315.1. NCBI lineage: Eukaryota > Metazoa > Arthropoda > Insecta > Diptera > Cylindrotomidae > Diogma > Diogma glabrata. The sequence goes on from OY856188.1 coordinate 7,915,708, forward strand.
GCGAAGCGCCGGGAGACGTATAACTTTTTTTTTACCGATATAACTTTTTCTGGTAGTCAGAACCCCAGCGGATTTTGACTGTCGCACAGTGTAATTTACGCAATTACGGCATATCACATCTGATCTACCACACCGCCAAAAATAGAATTTAATTTGTTTTTAGGGCAATATTGAACTTGATGTTTGAAATATTTACTTGGTGGAAGTACCGATAAAATTGTGTTGCAGAATCTAGATTTAATGTTAAATTTCGATCATGCACAATTTGTGTAGCACGCTTTTGAACAGAGTCCAAAAGAGCCAGGAAGGTAACAAATCCCAAACTTGACAACAATACTCCATACAGAGACGAATATAGTATTTATAAATGTGGATTAATTGATACGGAGTGAAATATTTTTTACATCTATTGAGAAGGTCGAGAATGTTTTCACATCCATCTATTTCTTCTTCACACATACTAATTAAATTATCATAGGGGATCTAGGTCCTAGATCTAGAAACCATCTGAAACTGTGTTTTAGTGGAATTAAAAATGAAATGAATTGTTTTCACCCTTCTGGGTTCTCGTTTCCATTTATGGCAGCGTCTCTTCGAGCGGGATTAATTCGTTCATGAATTTTACCCTTTGTAGGCGGGAAGACAAATGACTTGTATCCCTTCTTCCGCAAAACTATTAATCATATTACTGGTGATTTTAAACAGTTCGTTGATATAGATTAAAAATAAAATGAAAGATAAAACTAATATTTTACAAAATTTGAGAACTATAGTGTTTAGTTAATCAGTTATGATAACTCATATGATTTATAGATAATGGTCAGCATTTAAAATACTCTACCCTTATCGACACTCGCAATATCTGGCATAGATGTGAGAAAGAGATCTAAGATCTTTTATCGCCGCCACTACAAGGAGTGAAAGTTGGGCTTTTTACAATTTGCGTCAGGTCGCCATCACCATGTAGTTCAAAACTGAAAAGCGTTTATATGCAACACTCTCATGAATGTATGGATGCACATACACTTTGATGAAGTTTAAGGCTGATTCAAGCCTATATATGAAATTAGGTGTTACAAGAGGGATAGATTCAGAAACTTTTGTTTCTGCAAGAAAAAGAATATGCAGTTTGTCATATTCGAAATGATGTTGCACTGCATCACGGTTGGCATTCATTCCACAAATATTTTGAACTTGCATTTTAAAATTTTTATCAATTGTAATATTCAATTCATCAAAAAATTTTTTGATAAAAAATATTTTGTTTTAAAAATTTGTACTAAATAATAAATCCTATCACGTAGTAAAATACGACAAATGCCAATATTTCGAGATAGGATGTAAAAATAGTTTTTTACATAACGAGGACTGAAAGTAAAGACTACACCTGCAGTTTATATTAAAGTCCGATTTCTGCGTAAAACGTTGTACATACACTCAGGCTGAAAGGAAGATTACGCTCTTGGTTCAATAGAAGCCCTCGCTTCGCGTCGGGCTTCAATATGAATCGCTGGTATAATCTTCTACTTTCAGCCCTCGATATGTAAATAACTATTATAAACTCGCTAAACATTTTGAAAATTTGAAAAAAAAACTAAACATGCCATGATATTCATTATAAACTTCATACAATATTTGATTTGTTTGTTCTAATTTTATGATAATTTTAATTAGTTTACGAGCGATTATTTTACAGGCGGTAGAGTAGAAGAATATAGCAATGTTTTATATAGCGGGCTTTTATATAACGGGCGTAAAGTTCAGCCTTTCAACCATGATAACTAGGTTGGAAATAGTTATTTACATATCGAGGGCTGAAAGTAGAAGATTAAGCCAGTGGTTCATATTGAAGCCCGACGCGAAGCGAGGGCTTTTATTTTAACAAGGGCGCAATCTTCCTTTCAGCCTGAGTGTATGTACAACATTTTACGCACAACTGCACAACTTTATTGTAGTATAAATCAATTTTTGAATTTTAGAAGCTCGCTAGACATTTTAAAAATTATGCTAAACATGCCATGATTTTCTCTATAAACTTCATACAATAATTTATTTGTTTGTTCTAATTTTATAAATATTTTACGGGTGATTATTTTACGGGCGTAGAAAAATATATTAATATTTTATATAGCAACGGGATTTTATTTTACGGATGTAAAGTCCAACTTTCAGCCACGATAACTAGGATGTAAAATGTGTTTTACGATTCGTTTGTACGTAAATTCATTACAAATTACAATTCATGTGTACGTACAGGTGCAAAAAGATTACTTAGATATTTTTTCATATTACTTCCATGAGTTAAGACGCAATAAAGGTTAACAATAGACTTTCGTAAATACCTGTTAAAATTCTATATACAGCTGGGGGTGAAAGATGTCTAGAGGTTTATACGCTAGCGGTGTCATAAACACCGCGACCCCTAATGGTGGTCAGCCTTCAAACAATTATTTCTAACCATAAACATTTTCAATGCCTACTTTAGCATTTAAGTCTCGAATAGTATTTAAGCTATTAAAATCGTACTATAAAAATGTAATCGGTACATAAATTTTCGTATGACATAATTTGCCGGGTAGCCCGAGTGTGGTGCAACTAGTAATTGAGCCTTCCATATCGAGGTATGTTGATCTAGCTGGTCCATATTCCTATTTTGTTTCTAATAATAAACGTTATTAAAGCCAACTAAACCAAATTATAATCAAAATCGTACAAGAAATAGTAATCAGTACGTAAGATTCACTATTTTTTCGTATGACACAATTCCCCGAGTAACCAGTTTAAATTTATTTGATCTAGCTGGACGAAATTGCAATTTTGTTTCTAAAAATGAACATTATCAAAGGTAGGCTTAAATCACATTTTAATCAAAATCGTACTAGAAATAGTAATCCGACGTAATATTGACTATTTTTTCGTATGACACATTTTTCCGTTTAACCCGTGTGATGTGCGAATAGTATTTAAGCCTTTCAGTTTGAATTTATTTGATCTAGCTGGACCGAATTGCAATTTTGTTTCTAATAATAAACATATTTTTCGTATGACACATTTTCCCGTGTAGTCCGTGGGATGTGCGAATAGTATTTAAGCCTTTCAGTTTGAATTTATTTGATCTAGCTGGACCAAATTGCAATTTTGTTTCTAATAATAAACATATTTTTCGTATGACACATTTTCCCGTGTAGTCCGTGGGATGTGCGAATAGTATTTAAGCCTTTCAGTTTGAATTTATTTGATCTAGCTGGACCAAATTGCAATTTTGTTTCTAATAATAAACATATTTTCTGTATGACATATTTTCCCGTGTAACCCGTGTGTTGTGCGAATAGTATTTAAGCCTTTCAGTTTGAATTTATTTGATCTAGCTGGACCAAATTGCAATTTTGTTTCTAATAATAAACATATTTTCTGTATGACATATTTTCCCGTGTAACCCGTGTGATGTGCGAATAGTATTTAAGCCTTTCAGTTTGAATTTATTTGATCTAGCTGGACCAAATTGCAATTTTGTTACTAATAATAAACATTATCAAAGCCTACAAAATCAAATTTAATCAAAATCATCCTAGAAATAGTAATTAGTACGCAATTTTCACTATTTTTTCGTGTCACATAATTTCCCGTGTAACCCGTGTATGTTGCAAATAATTATTTGTTGATTTTAATTAATAAATTAAAATTTTGAAAAAAAAATCACCATAACTCCCCATGAAAATGCATAAGTAAAATAGTATAAAAATTTCTTATATATCGGATTTTATTATCGTATTATTTGGTGGTGTACACGTATTTCTTTTTTAATAGCATATAACATGATTTCCCGTGTGACCCGTGTGTGGTGCGGTTAGACACTCCCTTTTTTATATCGACGTACGACCGCCATTTATAAAACAAACAAATGGAGTTTTCCAATGATTTTTTTCTCCTTTTACAATTTATATTTAACTAAAGGTTCAATTTTTCGTTGTGGTTTTGTTTTGTATATAATTCTTTTAATTACTATAGAATCTTACTATAAGATAATTTTTGCAAATTGATTCCTTTAAACTATTCAAATTCCACTAAATAACTTTCACTAAATTTTTCTAGTTTTTTTCTAATACTATAAATTTTACTTACTTATCACTAACAAAAATTAGTTAGTTTATACAAATCAAAAACCCATAATTGGGACATCACCACACTGGTTGAAAATTTTTTAAGCCAAGAAATCAAACAATTAATCAACATTAAGTGCTTGTGTATCTTTTTAACATTCGTCGGATGACACCAACCATATGTCACAAAATCCAATAAGAGATAAAACATGGGTGGAAAACGAAACGATCAGTTTTTTTTTATGTTTCCATCAATTATGTGTACCCACCAAATAAGTTGGTTTGTTTAAATTTTTCTTTTTATGTTTGTTCGATTGAACTCATTTCACCAGAACAAAACTCTGAACGAAAAGTATAACATAATTGTTTTTCTGTATTTTAAGGGGATGAGATTGGGGAAGTGTGAAAAAAATCTTTTTTGGCCCTAACAAAGGGGGTGTCATATGAAAGAGTACTTAATTTAAAAAACGTTCTAATTTTTTTTAGAATTTTTCCGACCACGCTTTTTGATTTATTTTCAAAAAAGCGCAACAAAAAGTTGATCCCCCCTCTGCGTTTCGACGTTGATTGACAGAAAAATTTGAAAAAACACACCGAGATAGGAAATTTGAAAAACCCTGAACGAAAACTATAGCGAGGTGTCACATAATTATTTTTCTGTATTTTGAGGGGGTGAGATTGGGGAAGGGTGAAAAAATCATTTTTATCTCAACTAATGGGGTGTCATATGAAAGAGAACTTAATTTAAGAAACATTCTATTTTTTTATAATTTTTCGGTGCACAGTTTTCTAATTATTGTCAAAAATGTGCAACAAAACAGTTTTTGAATTACTGTCAATTTTTATTGAATTATTATTTGAATTCATAATGTATATTTTCCAATTTAAACCATTTACAGTTGGTGTAATTGAATCTCTCTTTAGTTACCCTAAACTGCTATTGCTAATATTTAACGAGATGTAACATTTTGTGTATAATTTATATCAATTTTCTAATAATTTTGCTATTAAAATTTACAAGTAAAAATTCACTTTTATGTGCCAATGGTCTACCAATATAAAAAGTCCACAACACAACTTTATTTAAATTATTTCTGTCAGTTTGTTGTTTTACTTGCACGGAACCCTCAGAGAGCGAATTTTATTCGCACTTGATTGACTGTGGTGAAAACAACCTGTATGCATCAGCGTCGTCAGTACATATTTTTTTATGATTTCGATCAACTTTTAATTTGTTTTTATACCTATGGTCTGGAAATATTACACAATTTTATGTCTGTTATTTTTGATCTATTGTTCTTTGCGTTCATTGAACCCTCGACAAGCGAATTTTATTTACACTTGACCGACTTATTGTTTTTAAATAATGCAAACTTCAGTAATTGATCGAAAACACATAAACACACTAAATAAAAACAACACAAACTATACTGTGGAAGCCAAGATTCAATTCAAGATTCTTCATTCAATGTGATTGTTGAAAAAAGCAGTTGTGATAGTTTATTTATCCAGACATAATCGAATTTTATAAACAGTCATAAATTTTCATTTAAATTTTCCAAATGCAGAGAATAGTTTGATCATCTGTTAGATTTAAATAAAAAGAAAATAAGTAACGTTAAATAAACACAATAAAAATTATAAAAGAATTAAAAACTAACAGAACAAAAGTTACAATTAAAAAAAAAACTGTCGTCTAGACAGTAAAATACTTTGTTTATTAAACTGTTCTTAGTTTTTTTTTGTTGTTGTTCAATTGTAATTTGTAAAGAAATCAATGACTTATGATGCAAAACTATTAAACTAAGTGCATATATGTATAGTTAGTATAAGTAATAGATTAATATGCATAGATCTATGTTTTAAGATCAAGTACGAGTAATTTCTTTTCAGTTATGTATAAATTTATTCTGTGATTTTTGTAACCAAGTCAAGATCGTAGCCAATGAGTAAGTAAAGTTAAACAATGGGCTCTGTGTTGGTGGGAATGTTTTACCTTATATTAAAATGAAATACCTACACTCTTTGATCCGAAGAAATCAAGAATCTGAAATTAAATTATAATAACGTGAAAGACTTCATCTAATGAATCATTCAATTGTTATTTGTTTACTCTCACTTTGTTGATTATACATTCCGTCTGTGTAGACATATATTAAAATATTTAAAATATGAAAATAGTAACATGTAGGATGCACCTTAGGATATAGTTAAAATTCAATTTTAACTAATAGATCCACGACGCGTTTCTTAAAAGTTCCTAAATATTATTCTTAACGTAATCGTTTTAATATGTTATTAAACTCATCCAATATTGCTCAAGTAATTCTCCTTTGAATTCAGTCCTTTCATGACATTTTAACCTTTCATAAAAATACCTTCGATTACTTACATCCGAAATATGATAACATGTCCATTATTTGGCACAACAAAACATATTTTATGTTTTTGAATTTCTTCACACCGTCAATTATTTTATTCCACATTTTTTTTTATTCATTGTTAAACTTTATAAAAACTTACATTACGAAATCGTGATCTCATAAAAATAAGGTGCGTTGAAAATTACAATAGACATTCATTTACATGTTTTCAGTCTCTTTCTTGAAATTAGATGATAATTTTAGTGAATCTTTCTTTTTTAAACAAAATATATTAAGTCATATCATTAAAATGGAGGTTGTTGCTTTAAAACACTTTATCTTAGAAATTAAAACAATAAAACCTTTCGAGGAAAAACTGATAAGTGTATAGCTAATATTCTTCCTCTATAGAGCAATTCTACGTCACCGTAACATCGATGTTCTCGACCCCAGAGATCAGAGATTTCGATAAAATTTCATACACAGATAGCCAATGACAAAAAAAATTCTATTTCTTTCGAAAAATAAAATTTCGCTTTGGTAATTTCACTACTGGTAAAATTTCGCAAAGGTATTTGAGGGTGTGGATTAGGGTGGCCCTTAAAAACAAAAATTTTTAAATTTTGTATGGCACCCTCCCATTTTGTGTGAATACCCATAAAAATATTATTTGCAAAATCTGATATCAATCGGTCAATTCTAAGACGTGCCTCCGACCACTTAAAGTTGAGAAATTTTGTTCTGGACGTTAAAAAAAAATTTTTTTTTTTTGTGCGACACCCTCTCATTTCGTGTCAATACCCATAAAAAAATTATGTGTAAAAATTGAAATCAATCGTTCAACTCTAAGGGGTGCCCCCGGCCACTTAAAGTTAAGAGGTTTGGTTGTGGCCATTACAAAGAAAAATTTAAATTTTTTGTAGGGCACCCTCCCATTTGGTGTCGATACCCATAAAAATATTATTTGTAAAATTTGAAATCAATCGGTCAACTCTAAGGTGTGCCCCCGGCCACTTGGAGTTGAGAGGTTTTGTTGTGGCCATTATAAAGAAAAATTTAAATTTTTTGTACGACACCCTCCGATTTGGTGTCGATACCTATAAAAATTCTATGTGTAAAATTTGAAATCCATCGGTCAACTCTAAGGGGCTCCCCCCCCGGCCACTTAAAGTTGAAAGGTTTGGTTGTGGCTATTATAAGAAAAATTTAAATTTTTTGTACGACACCCTTCCATTTGGTGTCGATACCCATAAAAATATTATGTTTAAAATTAGAAATCCATCGGTCAACTCTAAGGTGTGCCCCTGGCCACTTGGAGTTGAGAGGTTTGGTTGTGGCCATTACAAAGAAAAATTTGAATTTTTTGTACGACACCCTTCCATTTGGTGTCGATACCAATAAAAATATTATTTGTAAAATTTGAAATCAATCGGTCAACTCTAAGGGGTGTCTCCAGCCACTTAAAGTTGAGGGGTTTTGTTGTGGCCATTATAAAGAAAAATTTAAATTTTTTGTACCACACCCTCCCATTTCATGTCAATACCCGTAAAAATATTATGCGCAAAATTTGAAATCAATCAGTCAATTCTAAGACGTGCCTCCGGCCACTTAATGGCCAGAACAAAACCTTTCAAGTTTAAGTGGCCGTGGGCACGCCTTAGAGTTGAACGATTGAATTCAAACTTTACACATAATTTTTTTATGGGTATTGACACGAAATGGGAGGGTGTCGCGCAAAAAATAAAAATTTTTTTTTTAAGGTCCAGAACAAAATTTCTGAACTTTAAGTGGCCGGAGGCACGTCTTAGAATTGACCGATTGATTTCAAATTTGGCAAATAATATTTTTACGGGTATTGACATGAAATGGGAGGGTGTCGTACAAAAAAATTTAAATTTTTCTTTGTAATGGCCAGAACAAAACCTTTCAAGTTTAAGTGGCCGGGGGCACCCCTTAGAGTTGAACGATTGATTTCAAATTTTACACATAATTTTTTTATGGGTATTGACACGAAATGGGAGGGTGTCGCACAAAAAATTTAAATTTTTTTTTAAGGTCCAGAACAAAATTATTTAACTTTAAGTGGCCGGAGGCACGTCTTAGAATTGACCAATTGATTTAAAATTTTGCAAATAATATTTTTACGGGTATTGACATGAAATGGGAGAGTGTCGTACAAAAAAATTAAATTTTTCTTTGTAATGGCCAGAACAAAACCTCTCAACTTTAAGTGGCTGGGGGCACGCCTTAAAAATGACCGATTGATTTCAAATTTTGCAAATAACATTTTCAAGGGTATTCACACGTAATAGGAGGGTGCCGTACCAAAAATTTGAATTTTTCTTTGTAATAGCCAGAACAAAACTTTTCAAGTTTAAGTGGCCGGGGGCACGCCTTAGAGTTGAACGATTGATATCAAATTTTGCACATAATATTTTTATGGGTATCGACATCAAATTGGAGGGTGTCGTACAAAAAATTTAAATTTTTCTTTATAATGGCCACAACAAAACCCCTCAACTTTAAGGGGCCGGAGGCACCCCTTAGAGTTGACCGATTGATTTCAAACTTTGCAAATAATATTTTTATGGGTACCGACACCAAATGGAAGGGTGTCGTACAAAAAATTTAAATTTTTCTTTGTAATAGCCACAACCAAACCTTTCAACTTGAAGTGGTCGGGGGAACCCCTTAGAGTTGACCGATGGATTTCAAATTTTACACATAGAATATTTATGGGTATCGACACCAAATCGGAGGGTGTGGTACAAAAAATTTAAATTTTTCTTTATAAAGGCACAACAAAACCTCTCAACTACAAGTGGCCGGGGGCACCCCTTAGAGTTGATCGATTGATTTCAAATTTTACAAATAATATTTTTATGGGTATTGACACCAAATGGGAGGGTGTCATACAAAAATTTAAATTTTTCTTTGTAATGGCCACAACCAAACCTTTCAACTTTAAGTGGCCGGGGGCACCCCTTAGAGTTGAACGATTGATTTCAATTTTTACACATAATTTTTTTATGGGTATTGACACGAAATGAGAGGGTGTCACACAAAAAAAAAATTTTTTTTAGGGTCCAGAACAAAATTTCTCAACTTTAAGTGGTCGGAGGCACGTCTTAGAATTGACCGATTGATATCAGATTTTGCAAATAATATTTTTATGAGTATTCACACGAAATGGGAGGGTGCCACAAACTGTACAATGAAAAAAAAAATTCTAGTGTAAGCTAAGGGCCACCCTAGTGTGGATGCTTTTCACATAATTTACCTTTTGCCATATTGGTGCCCATTCATAAAGATCCATAAGGGTTTGAATAATATCCTTGTTAGACAAACTACATCGATGAGCACCTCGTTTCAATGTACTTCTTATTCCATTACACGGTCCTTTTCCATCACTGGTAGCATAGAAGTGCCACTCTGTGTTTATATTTAAATCTGATTTGTGGTAGCATAGATTTATAAAATTATATTTATTCTTATACTCAGATCCCGCACAATCAGTCATATAGACTATTTTTTCAATAGGATGTTCTAATTTACCTTTTATAAAATCAATCATTTTTGATATGAATAGATACACTGCATTTTATCATGTTCAGTTATATAGTAGTAGTAACTTTTTTTAATTTAATCATAATAGTGGGTTTTTGCCCCAAAAAATAAAAAGCGCATAGGATAGATTTTGAAATGGAGAGTGTGTTAAGCTTAGTTCCAAATTTTCAGGCAAACCGATGCTGATTCAACGAATTCGGAGGTTCCGTATTATTTTCACCGTTTTTTACTGAACTAACCGTTCCATTTAACGTATTACAAAATATCTGAAAAAATCTTTTCTCTATTATAATTCCTAAAACGCGAATTTAAGGACAATTTTGGACACAATTTCAGAATGTTTGCCGTGTCAGACAAATTTTCAAACGTGCCAAGTTTGGCACGCGTGCCACATATTTGCGATCACTGGTCTATCTTATTAAGGTATTGAGTAATATATTTTAATAAATTCATTTCGTTTTTTTCTGTTTTTGTTATCTTCATGATCACAGACTTCAATATCATTGCATAAACTTATTTCGTTTTTGTAAATTTCGTATATATTGTATTTATCTTTATCATGAATTATTTATGACAGAACAAATGTAACAAACCAATATTTTATATATTTATACTAATTTAAAATATAAAACGATTGTTCCATAAGCGGATGCATGATTTTTGGCCTTTTTTCGAACCTTAAATATAGTTGTTCCAATTTTTTTATTAGTTCAATAAAGTTAAGAAAGACGTTTTCGTGTTTTTGTCACCTGAACGCCTTCGTGACTGATTTAGACTCGTTATGGTCCAAAACTTCGAGGGATTTGAGACTTTTAGACCCATAATGTCAAACAAAATTAAATCCTGTAATTTTCAGAAGTCTTGTGCCGGTCAAACAGGGCGACCATTTATAATAAAATTAAGAGGAACATTTTTTTAAAACAAAATGTGTTGTGTAGTAGGAATTACGGCATGTGTCAACAATACATTGAAACATTTTAAGATTTGTATCCCACAACAACATACGTTCTGAGTTCTGGATGAACGAAAATTTTATTTTGTTTTTGAAAAAGTAAATAATAAATCCTATAAAATTAAACAATCAATAAAATCCTTCGAATAAATAAAATCCTATAAGGTAAATAACCTGGCAAGAACAAAACAAAAGTTGCGTTACCAAAAATCCATCATGTGGCATATTTCTTGTTCATGTCAATTATTAAAATACAGATATAGAGTTATATAGGAAGGCTCGAGGAGTACATGTGTTGTCACGGTTGTAGTTAAAAATTAAATAAATTACAAATCAACAAAAACTGATTCCTACCCCTTACATTTTGAATACATTCTATCCGAGATTATATCTCTCAGGTAAACATAACAAACTCAACTACCTTGACAAGATCTTATATATCAACAATGACAACTCAATAGATACGAGTTGATTCGTAAAACCCAACGGCAAGCATTTGTTCTTATACATTTTTATTCCTGCCATTCCTTCTCACAAAAAAGCAAGGTTGCTATTTCCTCCACCGAAATAACTCTTAAACTTAGTTCATATAGATTTTCGAACGATAACCTTTCAGCAAAACATAAGCTATCCTTCCTTCCACCGCAACAAATACGACCAGTCGACAACCCTTTTGTCTCCCTGACTAAAACCCAACTTTTCTTGTGGATTTGGACCTGCTGAACACGAGTATCATATTCAATTTGTTAGGTTAGCTCTTGTTTTTGAGATGTTCTCGAAAAACCAATTTTTTCGGTGAAGAAAAAGGTTATTCCGGTTTTTGGATCGCATATTTTACAAAACAAACAAATTCCATGTATTAATAAAACAATTGCATAGTGAAGATGCCAAAAAACATTTTGAGCTACTTTTTTGTAAAAGTCCATCAATGATTCTGGAAGTTACATTCGAAAAAAGTTTAAAAAAAATCAAAAATTTACGTTTTTTTAAAATTTTTTAACATTCAACAGCAAAAATTTTGAACAAACAATAATAGTAAATTTTTTTGATTTCTTGAAGCCTATAATTAATTCAATTTCCTGTCTTTTATGTTAAAAACATAAATATTGGTGCAGGTTGCACCAAGTTATTCAAGTTTTCCCAAAAAAAAGTCAAAACTCAAAATTTGGGAAAAAAAATTTTTTTGCTAAGAATAATTTAAATTTTGCAACATAATTTTTATATAGATTTTCGAATTAAAACTGAGATCTATTTTGAGTTCTCCTTATTTCAACCGCGTTTATGTATTTTTTTTTTGTGCCGCATCGTAAATAATGTTTTACAAGTTCAGTCGTTCTCAAACATCAGTTAAGAATTCTTTTAAATTACTAAAGTGTAAAGTTAATTTATTTAAATGGCGTCGTCAAGAAGTTTCAAGTGTAAAACTAGACCAAATTAATTTTGTTTTAGTTGTGGAATTTGCATAATACATCTTGCTAAAAAATCACTCCATTTATAAGAATTGCATATCTTTATTATTTCGGCATAGAATTGAATGAAGATAAACCGTGGATGTCGAAAAATAGTTATGTCAACTGCAACTTAACACATTCAAGATGGGCACAACTTAACACATTCATCGGTATTTTCGAGAAATTATTTTAAATTCGGCCATTGTGGATATAAAATGTAAATAGAACATTGCTTCTTAGTCTTAGACTTAGGTGACCAGATTTTAGCAAACCGTGAGCCTTGGCCAGGTGTGGGGGTAAGGGTGAGGGAGTGTCTTGACTAAAAATTTAGTCTGTATGGAGAAACGAAAATTTTCATAGAACTCGCAAAATAGTATTTGTTTGAATTTAAATATACTAAAAAAAATATTATGTATACTCTAAAAATATTATGTATACTATTTAAAAAAAAATTGAAAAAATATGCTGGCGGTAATCTCTAGATGTCAATTTAAGCGAAATAAGTCAAAATACCAACCAGGTTTGCTACCTTAAACAGGCCATAAATTGAAAACCAAAAATTTTACATTTGAAACCAAAGCTGGTGCTGTGGCTAAACCCGCTTACCAATTATGCTATAACTTGAGGTAGGGGATTGTTTTGGACCCACCTTTCAGTTTATATGCCATTCCCCAAGATTTGCGACAACTCTTTTTTTTCGCTAAAAAAACAGGTAAGGGGTTAACCCATGCTTTTTTTGCAAAATTTTTGTCAAAAAAAAAATTGAAAAAATATGCTGGCGGTAATCTCTAGATGTCAATTTAAGCGAAATAAGTCAAAATACCAGGTTTGCTACCTTAAACAGGCCATAAATTGAAAACCAAAAATTTTACATTTGAAACCAAAGCTGGTGCTGTGGCTAAACCCGCTTACCAATTATGCTATAACTTGAGGTAGGGGATTGTTTTGGACCCACCTTTCAGTTTATATGCCATTCCCCAAGATTTGCGACAACTTTTTTTTTCGCTAAAAAAACAGGTAAGGGGTTAACCCATGCTTTTTTTGCAAAATTTTTGTCAAAAAAAAAATTGAAAAAATATGCTGGCGGTAATCTCTAGATGTCAATTTAAGCGAAATAAGTCAAAATACCAGGTTTGCTACCTTAAACAGGCCATAAATTGAAAACCAAAAATTTTACATTTGAAACCAAAGCTGGTGCTGTGGCTAAACCCGCTTACCAATTATGCTATAACTTGAGGTAGGGGATTGTTTTGGACCCACCTTTCAGTTTATATGCCATTCCCCAAGATTTGCGACAACTCTTTTTTTTCGCTAAAAAAACAGGTAAGGGGTTAACCCATGCTTTTTTGCAAAATTTTTGTCAAAAAAAAAATTGAAAAAATATGCTGGCGGTAATCTCTAGATGTCAATTTAAGCGAAATAAGTCAAAATACCAGGTTTGCTACCTTAAACAGGCCATAAATTGAAAACCAAAAATTTTACATTTGAAACCAAAGCTGGTGCTGTGGCTAAACCCGCTTACCAATTATGCTATAACTTGAGGTAGGGGATTGTTTTGGACCCACCTTTCAGTTTATATGCCATTCCCCAAGATTTGCGACAACTTTTTTTTTCGCTAAAAAAACAGGTAAGGGGTTAACCCATGCTTTTTTTGCAAAATTTTTGTCAAAAAAAAAATTGAAAAAATATGCTGGCGGTAATCTCTAGATGTCAATTTAAGCGAAATAAGTCAAAATACCAGGTTTGCTACCTTAAACAGGCCATAAATTGAAAACCAAAAATTTTACATTTGAAACCAAAGCTGGTGCTGTGGCTAAACCCGCTTACCAATTATGCTATAACTTGAGGTAGGGGATTGTTTTGGACCCACCTTTCAGTTTATATGCCATTCCCCAAGATTTGCGACAACTTTTTTTTCGCTAAAAAAACAGGTAAGGGGTTAACCCATGCTTTTTTTGCAAAATTTTTGTCAAAAAAAAAATTGAAAAAATATGCTGGCGGTAATCTCTAGATGTCAATTTAAGCGAAATAAGTCAAAATACCAGGTTTGCTACCTTAAACAGGCCATAAATTGAAAACCAAAAATTTTACATTTGAAACCAAAGCTGGTGCTGTGGCTAAACCCGCTTACCAATTATGCTATAACTTGAGGTAGGGGATTGTTTTGGACCCACCTTTCAGTTTATATGCCATTCCCCAAGATTTGCGACAACTCTTTTTTTTCGCTAAAAAAACAGGTAAGGGGTTAACCCATGCTTTTTTTGCAAAATTTTTGTCAAAAAAAAAATTGAAAAAATATGCTGGCGGTAATCTCTAGATGTCAATTTAAGCGAAATAAGTCAAAATACCAGGTTTGCTACCTTAAACAGGCCATAAATTGAAAACCAAAAATTTTACATTTGAAACCAAAGCTGGTGCTGTGGCTAAACCCGCTTACCAATTATGCTATAACTTGAGGTAGGGGATTGTTTTGGACCCACCTTTCAGTTTATATGCCATTCCCCAAGATTTGCGACAACTTTTTTTTTCGCTAAAAAAACAGGTAAGGGGTTAACCCATGCTTTTTTTGCAAAATTTTTGTCAAAAAAAAAATTGAAAAAATATGCTGGCGGTAATCTCTAGATGTCAATTTAAGCGAAATAAGTCAAAATACCAGGTTTGCTACCTTAAACAGGCCATAAATTGAAAACCAAAAATTTTACATTTGAAACCAAAGCTGGTGCTGTGGCTAAACCCGCTTACCAATTATGCTATAACTTGAGGTAGGGGATTGTTTTGGACCCACCTTTCAGTTTATATGCCATTCCCCAAGATTTGCGACAACTCTTTTTTTTCGCTAAAAAAACAGGTAAGGGGTTAACCCATGCTTTTTTTGCAAAATTTTTGTCAAAAAAAAAATTGAAAAAATATGCTGGCGGTAATCTCTAGATGTCAATTTAAGCGAAATAAGTCAAAATACCAGGTTTGCTACCTTAAACAGGCCATAAATTGAAAACCAAAAATTTTACATTTGAAACCAAAGCTGGTGCTGTGGCTAAACCCGCTTACCAATTATGCTATAACTTGAGGTAGGGGATTGTTTTGGACCCACCTTTCAGTTTATATGCCATTCCCCAAGATTTGCGACAACTTTTTTTTTCGCTAAAAAAACAGGTAAGGGGTTAACCCATGCTTTTTTTGCAAAATTTTTGTCAAAAAAAAAATTGAAAAAATATGCTGGCGGTAATCTCTAGATGTCAATTTAAGCGAAATAAGTCAAAATACCAGGTTTGCTACCTTAAACAGGCCATAAATTGAAAACCAAAAATTTTACATTTGAAACCAAAGCTGGTGCTGTGGCTAAACCCGCTTACCAATTATGCTATAACTTGAGGTAGGGGATTGTTTTGGACCCACCTTTCAGTTTATATGCCATTCCCCAAGATTTGCGACAACTTTTTTTTTCGCTAAAAAAACAGGTAAGGGGTTAACCCATGCTTTTTTTGCAAAATTTTTGTCAAAAAAAAAATTGAAAAAATATGCTGGCGGTAATCTCTAGATGTCAATTTTGTTAGTAGATGTTTGTTAGTATGTTTGTTAGTAAATGAAAGCCGTGTTCTGGACGACCAAAAAAGTCGATTTTTAAGCCGGACCATCTTTGAAGGACTTCATACTCGGTTATACTCCGAGGTGGGCTAGGTGGTTTAGGTGAAATAAATAAAAAGCTATGATTTTTAAAAATTTTTAAAGTGTTTAGCTTGAGAACAGGGTGATTCGAAAATTTTCTGGAAATTGAAATCTAAGGTAACCTTGAAATCAAATTGCAAGAGAAAAGCTTACCCAAAACCAACGGTTTTATATGTTTCGAGAAGATAATTGACTCGAAAAAAATACATAGTCAAATGTAAAAGATGTGCGTATCAGATCAAAAATTTAGTTTTGCAATAAAATATTTGTCGTGAGATGCACATCTTTAAAAACTAATATCTTTAGAATAAAACAAACTCTTTCTTTATATTCAGACATGTTTTAAAGTAAGGTTCAAACTTTCATATTGTGACACTTTGAAAAACACTTTAGTTGAAACTTTTAATATGTTAAAGTTCATATGTTCAATATGTTACATATGTTAAAGCTTCTATGTATGAAAACAACAATCTATAATTTTAAATAGAGTTTTAGTCATTTGCGACATGGACGACTAGTTAAAAGAAGTACCTTTGAAAAATCCGGTTTTGATCGTTGCAGGACAGGACGGAAGGAATAGGTCTGCTAAATACCTTCGTCCTGAGATCATAAAGTAAAAGTGAGGCTAGACATGCCACAAAACCAAAACCCAGTTATAAGTCATATTACGGGAAATTGTGCTAATGTGTGGATAAAAATACAAATGTGAAAAATCTGTTTTGTAATAAAATCTCTAATTAGTTTTGAATGTGGGTACTTTAACTATCTTACCATATGTTTTACTAACAACCTAAACATTGAACAAATTCTAAGTCAAATTAAAACCTAAATCTAAAAATACTCTAGAACTAATCAAACATAAACATAAATAAACGAAGAAACTAACAATTTGTTATCTTTTACAGGTAAGATGCTCTCTCTCTATCGAAATTTATATTCTTGAATCAAGTGTAAGTAGATAAATTATTCATTAAAGCCTTGTTATGGTTTTTTTTTTAAATCTCGTTCTTCTAGGACTTTCTAAATCTCTAGATGAAATAATTTTAATTTTTGTGTTAATGATATTTCTTTCAAACAAAAAATTTCTAATCTCGCGATGACACAACCGATCTAATTTTGAAGATCATAATCAATTTACAACTTTTTCCTATATACAAAAAAAATTAATCTTATATACATTTAAAATTAAATAATTATGTAATGTAAATATTTATTTCTTCCAAAATTATGAAAATATAACATTTACTTGAGATAAATTAAAGAAATAAATATAGATAAAAAAACGCGTTTATTAAACGCACTAAAGTAATAAGTGATAAGAAGATTTTTTTTTGTGGTTTCAGTTTTTTGCCTTGAAAATTGTCGTTATGGTTTTAGATTTGAAATTTTTACTGGTAGTTCGAAAACAGCTATCTTAACCCCAACCAGTTTCTTGGAAGCATTATCAGCCACACGATCACGACGTCTGCTTTCAATTATTTTGTTCGTTAGTGTAAGCTGACCGGCGAAGTCTCACTGTAGTTTAAATTTCTCTGTAATACGTTTACGAATTCTATAAAAACAACAAAACTCAAAACTGTATTACTTTTTTGCACTCATAAATCAATTCAATTACTCCCAGCCAATTTATCTTAATCGCACCAGAAATGCATAAACCAATCATCATGTATAATATAATTCATCATGATCGGGAAAAATAAAATATTATTTTTGTTTTTAGATTTTTACTGCAGTTGCTGTTTCTAATTAAAGTTTCGATATATTTAGTTTTTGCATTTATATAAAAAATTATATTTTTAATCAATAAATTAATCTAGAAATGTAACTTAATAAAATATCAATCGATTTTTTGCACATTTCTTCTATTAAAAATTAAAACTCGATGCTACTAAAATCTATAAAAATAGATCTTTCTATATTTTCTTTGGCGAATTTTCAAAAAAAAAAAATTGTATTTCTACTGTACATGCTACTGATATTAGAAGAAGAAAAAACAAGGAATACGAGTAATTCTTGAAATTAATATTATTTCATTATTAATTCACACACAAAAAACTACCTCATAAAATTTACAGAGAAAATTGCTAAATTGCCAAATTTTTGAATAATTTTCTACGGTTTCCCTAATTACAATCGGAAATTCTAGTTTTCATAATTATAATTTAATTATGATTTTGTTCAAGTTGTGTTGAAAATGTGTTTGAGTTTCTATTTTGATTAGATAAGACAAATCGAATGTTTCAGTAAATTATTATTACGGAGATGATGACTTAGTATTAGATTCAAGCAAAGATTTTCAAAATATTTTCTCTAGTTGTTTGGCATTTATCAACTTTTTGCTTCATAACAATTCTAAACAAATTTCTGTTTGTCGGTCTGCCTGCCGATCGAGACGTTTCGATTGGAGAGCTAAAATTACCACTTGACTGTCAGAAATAATGTATACGTACATACTATGTTGCTATTTTCTATTTCAGAACACAGAATAACACAGTAGTTATTGGCAAATGGCATTCGTTTTGTTCTGGAACCCAACACCCATGTACCAGTGTCTTCGTTGACTTGGGACCCATCCGTGAATCTGTCGTGGGCAGTGGTGATAGTTCCCTTAAGTATCTCTCGACTTGTCTGTCTAGGTTCAGTTATTTTTGACATATACAGTTCGGAATATGGTTGAAGAACCGAAAGCCCCATAAGAAAATTAGATGATTCTCATGTTTTGCTAAAGTTGCATCAAAATAATATTAAAGCGTGACCGTAGAATGGGCCAAATAAATAAAAATATCACATCGAAGGTAATGGCAGTACTAGAAGTATTTACCCTAGAGTTAGTGCTTCTTAACGGAAATCTGTACTTCATGGTGAATACCATGGAAGTTGCTAAGCCAGAAGCTGTATATGAAAGCTCTTTGTTAGATCTCTTACCAGAGTTTGTGATGCAAAAATGCCACCCAAAGGTAAAGGAAATGGACGATCTTCAATATTCTGGTGTTATAAAATTGCTGATGGAAGGCCTGCTTTAAACTTTGATCGAAAGTGTTCTCGTTGAACAACTGATGCATTTTATTACATGCTCCGAATTGAACTTAATGCAAAGGTAATGAACACTGGATCTGCTAGTGATGCCACTAACAGGAATCAATCGGAGGACTGTGTGCCTTTCGAGGTTTTGTTCCAGAGATCTTCAGCCATGTGTGTCCGAGAAGTAGTTTCCCCAGTTCAGTACAATTAATCAGATATGCACCCAAATGAGACTATAAACGGGATTAAATAAGCAAAAACAAAAAGCGGGGACTCTGATGACCCTAACGGCCGAAGAAACCTAGATAACCACACACACCAAAATAACTACGATGATCCCGTGATTGTATCGGATTCAACTCCTCAGGTCCACGTTGATACAGCTGATCATATTAACTAACGACTAAATCCAATTATCAGAAAAAAAAATTTGCCTCTGGTCCTTGCGATTGTTGCATAAAATTAATCAAAATAATCCAAACAAATAGTAATATAAGTTGTATTTCAAAAAATGTTGCGCCTTTAGTCAACGCGATTATTGCATAATAAAAAAAATTTACCACTCGCTATTTTATTTTTTCTGTTCAAGGAGCAAAAACATTAGGTACAATCAGTTTTTCGCCTATAACTATTTCAATTTTGATTTTACAAAATACATCGAATTTTTTCTTTGTTTGAGCAAAAAAAATGTTTAAGCTTGAAAAAGAAAATCTTTTACAGTCGAATCTTACGTTTCGATTTTACAAAAAAATATTCAGTTACAAAACATAATTATGACAACAAAATATATGGTTAAAAAGTGACACTTACGGCCGCAAATTACAGTAATAAAGTACCACTTTAATTTGTAGGCGAATAAAAATATTATTGTATTATATATAAAAATGTATATGAGCAATTTCACGAAGATTCAACAACGTTTTGACTTGACCCCTTTTAATTTTGATTATTTTTTGTTTATAGATAATCTTTGATAAATAAAAAATACAAGTTCTCTTAGAATTTTTTTTTCCGACCAGGGGTCTTCACAGGGTGCTCCTCAATTTTTTGTTATTTTGTGATGTGAGTGCATTTTGACGAGCGATTGTAGAAAAACTACTCAATCGATTTTCATAAATGATATGTCGTTGAATAGGTATTAAAACAAAGTTTTTAAAAATGTACACTGTTAATTTTTTGAAATAATTTTTAATGGTGTAACATAAAAAAAAAACGGTGTAATTGAAGAAAAGATGGCGCTACTTTTTTTTTTTAACTAAATTAAAGCTTATTTTATATCTAACAACTTGTGAAAGTTTAGGACTAGTTATATTTTTTGTTTTAAAGATAAAATTCGTTGTGCATATGACTGTCGGGAATCAGTTTTTTTTGTTCTGAAGGAAAATTATAAAAATGGCGATATTTAGATTCAGATTTTTTTTTTATGTTAAATATCAAATATTTTATTATTAAATGAACTTTTTAAAAAGCAATTTCAGTCAAGTTCAGCAAAATTTTGCGACATTTTCGACACTCGACCCTTTTTAATTTGGTTTATTTTTAGTTTATAGATAGCCTTTGATAAATGAAAAATACGGCTTCAAGTAGAATTTTTTTAAATATAGACCAAAATAAACCAAATTAAAAAGGGTCGAGTCAAAATGTCGCAAAATTTTGCTGAACTTGACTGAAATTGCTTTTTAAAAAGTTCATTTAATAATAAAATATTTGATATTTAACATAAAAAAAAAATCTGAATCTAAAAATCGCCATTTTTATAATTTTCCTTCAGAACAAAAAAAACTGATTCCCGACAGTCATATGCACAACGAATTTTATCTTCAAAACAAAAAATATAGCTAGTCCTAAACTTTCACAAGTGGTTAGATATAAAATAAGCTTCAATTAAGTTTAAAAAAAAAAAAAAAAAGGCTATGCCATCTTTTTTTCAATTACACCATTTTTTTCTTATGTTACACCGTTAAAAATTATTTCAAAAAATTAACAGTACATTTTTAAAAATTTTGTTCTAATACCTATTCAACGACATATCATTTATGAAAATCGATTGAGTAGTTTTTCTGCAATCGCTCGTCAAAATGCACCCACATCACAAAATAACGAAAATTGAGGGGCACCCTGTGAAGACCCCTGGTCGAAAAAAAAATTCTAAGAGAACTTGTATTTTTTATTTATCAAAGACTATCTATAAAAAAAAAATAATCAAAATTAAAAGGGGTCAAGTCAAAACGTTGTTGAATCTTCGTGAAATTGCTCATATTTTAAAATTCTAGGAAATATTTTGTAATTCGATGAAAATTCTTTATTTCTGTATAAAATCAACCTTAATTTACATATTTTTTTTTGTAAAATAAAAACAAATAGTTATAAGCGAAAAACGAACGATATTAGTAATATCTGTAAATTCGACTATAAAAGATCTTATATTTTAAGCTTAAAACACTTTGTGCCTAAACACAAAACTAAAAGTTGATGTATTTTTTTATGTTAACTTTTACTTGCACAACTTTTTTGTAAAATCAAAAGTGAAATAGTTATATTATAGGCGAAAAACGAACTTAAATGATATTTCTGTAAAATTCGACTGTAAAAGATCTTCTTTTTCAAGCTTACAATATTTTTTTTTTGCCTAAACAAAGAAGAAAATCGATGTATTTTATTAAGATCTACAACTTTTACTTGAATAATTTTTTTTTTTGTAAAATCAAAACTGAAATAGTTATAGACAAAAACGAACGATATTGGTTAAATCTTTAAAATTCGACTATAAAAGATCTTACTTTTTCAGCTTAAAAAATTTTTTTTGCCTAAACACAAAAATAACAGTTGGTGTATTTTTTCATTATCTAGAACTTTTACTTGAACAACATTAGGCGAAAAATGAACGTTAATTTTATTTCTGTAAAATTCGACTGTAAAAGAATTTCTTTTTCAAGTTTAAACAAATTTTTTTGATCAAAGAAAAAATTCGATGTTTTTCGAAAAATTCGATGTAAAATCAAAACTGAAATAGTTATAGGCGAAAAACTGATTGTATATAATGTTTTTTGCTCCTTGAACAGAAAAAATAAAAAAGCAGGTGGTAAATTTTTTTATAAAATTCTGAAAAAATTCACGGATTACTTTTAGACCATAAACAACCTAATTCCGGTTCAAGGTTATGAAAATTAAAATAAAGCCTTTTTTGTGAGACACCCTATTGCATAAGAATAGTCAATAAAATAATAAGACAAGTTGTAAGCAACAATGTTGCGCCTCTGGTCCGGGCGATTGTTGAACAATAATAATAATATCACCCAAACCTCAATTTATTTTTATTGATACTCAAATCAAGATAATAACCGTTATGGTACGATATGATGTTAGAAATTATTATCGATCAAACAAACAAAAACTAAGCTGTTGTTTTTTTAGCGAACCTTTTTTTTAGCTATTCCAAATTTCTATATTCTAATATTCCAAAATTCTATAATTCTTTTGAGCAATTTCACGCAAGCTCAGCAAATTGTTGGGAAATTTTGACTTGACCCCTTTTAATTTTTAATTAATTATAAAAATACGAGTTCTCTTATTTTTTTTTTCCGACCAGGGGTCTTCACAGGGGGCTCCTCAATTTTTTGTTATTTTGTGATGTGAGTGCATTTTGACGAGCGATTGTAGAAAAACTACTCAATCGATTTTCATAAATGATATGTCGTTGAATAGGTATTAAAACAAAGTTTTTAAAAATGTACACTGTTAATTTTTTGAAATAATTTTTAATGGTGTAACATAAGAAAAAAACGGTGTAATTGAAGAAAAGATGGCGCTTTTTTTTTTTTTTTAACTAAATTAAAGCTTATTTTATATCTAACAACTTGTGAAAGTTTAGGACTAGTTATATTTTTTGTTTTAAAGATAAAATTCGTTGTGCATATGACTGTCGGTAATCAATTTTTTTTGTTCTGAAGGAAAATTATAAAAATGGCGTTATAAACTAATAGATTTTTTTTAGGAAGTTTAGTATCAGCATTATTTTTTGTTTTAAAGATAAAATTCGTTGTGCATATGACTGTCGGGAATCAGTTTTTTTTGTTCTAAAGGAAAATTATAAAATGGCGTTATAAACTAAGAGATTTTTTTATGTTAAATATCAAATATTTTATTATTAAATAAACTTTTTAAAATATTATAAAAATTATATATGTAGTACAATAATAAAATAAATACAATTGTTAAAAATGATTTAATTATTTTACAAACAGAAGTTTCTTTTGAATAGGAAAACACTCCTGCAATTATTTTCTTTGTATTAGAATATTAGATGGCATAAAAAATGTTTATTTATCACTTTTAGTAATCACTTATCACTCTTATAAAAAATAATTTGACAGTCTCGACTGCAAACAAAAAAGCCGTATAAATAACTAAATCTTTTTAGGAACTTTTGACTGGAGAAGTATTATGTTCGTATTATGTTATTATGGAATCATAAAGTAAAAGATTGTATTTTAACATTAAATTACAAATATTTTATTATTGAATAAACTTTTTAAAATATCATACAAATTAAATATATAGGTTAAAGAAAATAAATATAGTTATTAAAAATTATTTACTTATTTTACATTCAAAAGTTTCTTCTGAGCTTAAAAACCTTGTTCTAATACCTATTCAACGACATATCATTTATGAAAATCGATTGAGTATTTTTTCTACAATCGCTCGTCAAAATGCACTCACATCACAAAATAACAAAAAATTAAGGGGCACCCTGTGAAGACCCCTGGTCGAAAAAAAAAAATTTCTAAGAAAACTCGTATTTTTTATTTATGAAAGACTATCTATAAACAAAAAATAATCAAAATTAAAAGGGGTCATGTCAAAACGTTGTTGAATCTTCGTGAAATTGCTCTTTTATATTCCTTTACTGTTTTTATAAAAATAGGACTAAATTTTCAATTTTCCTAATTTCTTTTACACAAATAAATTTCACTACAGAATTGTACTATTAGATTTTCTATTAATATAAAAGTGAGAAAAAGAAATTAACTATCCAAAACTCTTGTTTAGGATTTGTATAAAAAAATTCAAATTATATTTCAAATTATAAACAATAAGTTTTGAGTATATTCACGGAACTGTCTTTCAAATTTATGAATCAAGAACATATCAAAATGAGACAGCAATCGATGAAAACAAAATCATTGCAAACCGGGTTAAGAAATATATGAATAAAAAGACGATAAGTTGTATTGATCGCGGAACCGTTGTTGTATTAATCTCATGTGCAACCTGAATGCTTAATAGAAATTTCTGGAAAGGACAATCTGAAACCGGTTTGAGAAGTTCTTGAAGGGCGACTGTGATTTCTGTGAACGACACAGAACAAGGTTTGATGATTACCAATAGTGATGAGTCTCCAGAACTTGTTCTAGAAACGTATACTATTTGGACTGATCCATGAAGTTTGACGCCATGGCGTATGTATGTTATCAGAACCAGCCAAGTTATTGTGGGACAAATCGTCAACGCAGGCAATTTTGGCTAGAAGTAATCCTCCAACTAAGTGACTTAAGGCGCTTTGACGCTTTGATTTTAACCCTAAAGGTTTTGAGGGTTATCCGGACGGGTTTGAGTTGATACTCCATTTGCAATTTTACTAGCTAAAATTTTACTCACATTTTGGCAATCTAAGAGCTATGAAGGTTATTTTTATATCTTATATTTTACAAACTAAAACATGAAAGAAAATTAAAATTTTAAAAATCATAAATTATAATTGTGTATCACTAAAAACAATAAAATATATATTTAAACCCATAATCATAATATTGTTTGTCTTGCTGGCGAGTGGCGTCAAATCATCATATTCGTCAATTACTTAAGTGAAGACACAAAAAAAAATTTTTTTCAAACGAAAAAAATAAGAAATCTTAACAATAAAAATTATATCAATAATAATAGCAACAAAGATGTGACTGGGAGAACACAAACTGTTTGTCATCATGTTGTACGATATCTTGTTAGAATTTTTTTGAATTAAACTTTATTAACTTTTTCATTAACCCTTGCATTTACATTCGTATAATTTTAGAACAAAATATTTATTTTTAGAGTATATTTTTCATTTAGCTAACTAAGTAACCGCCAACACTACGTCTTTCTTTCATTTCTATGAAATGAGTAATTTTCTCTGGACCCGGAAAATGAACAAGTCATCATAAAAAATGATTCAAATAGAAAATTTAAATGACACAACATAAAAAAGTTGACATTATTTTATCGTAACTTTAAATAAAAAATATTTTGAATCATTACGCACATAATTTTCTAAATATGTTTTTGGCAAACACACTGAATTTAGAAAATGTTATGTATCATGACAAAATTTCTTAAACAAAAGAATGTGTTTTGACGGGATTGTAAATGAGGAGGTTTGTTTGATCTTATTTTTGAATAAATTTATTAATTTGATTTTCTATGATTTTCTAAAGTTATTGGTGGTGTAATCAGACGATAGAATTTTTTTTTGTATTTAGTGAAAAGAGATTGTAATATCGAATCCTACTACAAATTTCATATATGAATGTATGCGATGAACTTGCACAAACATCAAGTAATCTGATTCATTATATCCCTTCACTTTCATTTGATTTTAAATTAAAACAACAAACATTAATTCATTTGAAAATATTAATAATTACCAGTTCAATGTTCATTGCACTTTAACAATTGAAATATTAATAAAAATGACACACATTTCCCAAAACCATATATTATAATTTTATTCATTAATAAATATTTATTATTAACGTACTTCACTACCAATAACAAATGAAACAATTTATTGATAAAATAACAGAAGAAAAAAATTAATTTAAATTGAATCGATAAATATTTTCATTTTAAAATTCCAATCAAAATATTAACCCGCCAACAAAAACAATAACGGAACGTGTATTGTATATATGCACAAGATGCCGGATGAGTCATTTTGATATTCCATTCAATAATCCCTGAAATGAAATAAATTGAAAAAAATTTAAACTTTGGCTTTCCATATGATCCTTTTGATTGTCGAATTTTAAATTAATATATGTTTTGACAAAGGGCAATGACCAGGCAATATATATTGTTGAAATTTTAATTGGATGCAATGATCATGAGTTTTAGTTGATTGGTTAAAGTAAAAAGTAAATGCAATGCAGTTAGAATAATCTTGGGACATTTCCATTGTTTTCCAAAAACATTGCAAACTTTTTTTTGCCTTACCCTGCTTATCGCTTAATCGCCATGTTCAATTTGCATTTAATTCAATTTTTTTGAAATAAATTAAGACAAACGTTAAAAGTTATATTTTCTTAGGAAAATGACATGCTTACTCACAAACATATACATATACATATAATTACTCTTAAATTCCCCTGAGGGGGAATCAAAAATTTCAAAAATTAAAATTAAAGCAACTACATCAAAATTTAAATAAACAATTAATTTTTAGAGCATAAAATTTAATTAATTTAATTTCATTTACCCAAAACAAAAAATTCAATTAATTTGTGCTAAAATTCTAAATTATCGGAATAAATTAAATTTATTTATAAAAAAAACAAGATGCATATCACAGTACTAGTTTGAAGTTTTAAATAAATTTTATATAATTTATTTTTATATAATTATTGGAATAATATTTAATTGTTGAAATAAAAATAGTTTCGATATGTTAAAGTGGGTCAAGAAGTTTTATAATAAATAATTTTTTTTTATTTTTTCTTATCTTAAATGCTTTGTGCAGAAAAAATAATATATATCGTAAAATGGGTTTTTAAAATCACGTCAGTTGTTGATTCTAAAAGATATCGTTCGTTATGTTGCCATATTATATATAGCTGTTACTATTTCTGAAGATGGCCTAATGAGCTAAAATATATAAATAGTAACTAACAGAAAACAACGTATAACAATATTAGTGGGTTACTCTTCTTGTATAATTTGTTTGGAATTTTATGACGCTTATTCACGCATTACACTCAGCTCTGACGAACAAAGCAAAAACCAGACATGTCTGAATAGATTTTTTTTTTTCAAACTTATCCAATAATAACAAATCAAAACGCGCTAATTAACGTAAACTAACCTTGAATAATTCATTTGCAAAATATCGATGTAATTTAGAAAAAATACTAATCAACACATAATTCTACAAACTAATTTCTTTCTCTCTTCTATTGAAAGCATCATCAAATGTGTTGATATATTTAATTGAAAATTCAATAAAATAAATAGGCAAAAAATTTCAAATAATTCATCCGTTTGATGTTGCAATATAAAATAATTTAACTTTTTTTTTTTCAACAAGTTAGATCATTTAAATGGAATGTGACTCACAGAGAGGAGATTGCTCCAGATTTTTTTTATATTTAGCTAAATATATATTTTTAAAATTAACCTGACTTCTACAGGGAGCTTTTATTTGCAAGCAGCTTTACCACGCACTAAGGTTCTTATGAAGATTGGCCATCGTTTTGTCTGCTTTGTTTCATTGATTTTCGATCTTTTCAAAATGCTTTTTTACCTTCGAAACTGTGTTTTAAATGTTTTTAAATGTAGCAGCTTCTAATCTCGCCGTCAACCGGGCTCATGCTAGAATCTTATATATTAATACGCTAACTTTGTACTTTGTACAGCCTAAGGCTTTTTTATTCGAATTTTCACTCATTCCAAATTTTCACTGCTAACTGATATTAGTGTAACCTAGATCTGAGAGATTTTTGGGATTTTTCGGATTATAAATAAAAAAGTTATAGACGAATTATAATGTATTTTTGAATTCAACTGCCTCCCCTCAAATCAAATGGATCAAATGGAATCGTCCAAATCTTTTCTTTGTTTATAGTATTTTATATTTTCTTTGCAATTTATGCATTGATCTAGGAGAGTATGGACGTTATTTTTCTTTCTTGTTTTATCCTATATATGAATACGTTGAATATTTAGTTAGATATTTCAGCGACAATTTTGAAATGTGTGTGTTTGGTATGATAGTTTGAGATCGTAGATTTGATTGTTAGAATTTTTAATATATTTTGTTTGTGAATGAAAGAGGATAAAAAATTGATTATTGATTGTTGTATTTTTTTTTCAGTGATAATTTTGTAATGTGTGTGTTTGGTATGATAGTTTGGGATCGTAGATTTGATTGTTAGAATTTTTAATATATTTTGTTTGTGAATGAAAGAGGATAAAAAATTGATATTGATTGTTGTATTTTTTTTTCAGTGATAATTTTGTAATGTGTGTGTTTGGTATGATAGTTTGAGATCGTAGATTTGATTGTTAGAATTTTTAATATGTATTGTTTGTGAATGAAAGAGGATAAAAAATTGATTATTGATTGTTGTATTTTTTTTTCAGTGACAATTTTGTAATGTGTGTGTTTGGTATGATAGTTTGAGATCGTAAATTTGATTGTTAGAATTTTTAATATATATTGTTTGTGAATGAAAGAGGATAAAAAATTGATATTGATTGTTGTATTGTTTTTCAGCGACAATTTAGTAATGTGTGTGTTTGGTATGATAGTTTGAGATCGTAAATTTGATTGTTAGAATTTTTAATATATACTAGGAGGGCCCGGCGTGCTTCGCTTATAAATAAAGTTTTTGCGTAGACATTTTGTTGACGTAGAAGCAATGATTTCAAAAAGTGGTTATGAGAAATGCTAGCATATAATTAATAATTTTTCTTTTTAAATATATGAATGAAAAATAATCAGAACTCTAGCTGATCAGTTCGGATATATGAAAAATTAGCGATCAAATAAGTTAGAGATCAAATAAGCTTACTTGAAAACTTATTTGATCTGTAATTTTTCATATATCCGAACTGATCAGCTAGAGTTCTGATTATTTTTCATTCATATATTTAAAAAGAAAAATTAAAAATTATATGCTAGCATTTCTCATAACCACTTTTTGAAATCATTGCTTCTACGTCAACAAAATGTCTACGCAAAAACTTTATTTATAAGCGTAGCGAAGCACGCCGGGCCCTCCTAGTTGTATTTAAAATTTAAATTTAATTATTTTTTTTTTTAAATAAAAAGTGTTGTGTAATAGGGTTTAGAATATGTGTCAACACAACACATAAATACCTTTTAATCCTAGGTCCCACAACAACTTGCGTTCGGACAAATAAGTCTTTCTGCTACCTGCCAGTATGACGATTGCCGAGTGAAACGGGAGTAAGAATAACTTTGAGGCATGATGCTGCTGATTTCATCTGAGCACTGTTGATGACGATATTTGTAAAAAACAACGAGATCAGCAACAGTGCGACAATGTTGTAGGGAATCAAGTTTTGATGTCAAAGCTCGATCACCCACAATTCGTATAGCCCGCTTTTGAACAGAGTCCAAGGGGGCCAAGATGGAAACAGAAGCAGCACCCTAAACTTGACAGCAGTACTCCATATAGGGACGAATATAGGACTTATAAACGTGGAGCAATTAGTATGGAGTGAAAAAATTATTGCATCTATTTAGGAGGCCGACTTTTTTAGACGCGCTTTTTGCCATCGCCATTACATGATCGTTCCAGAGTAGGTCATTTGAAACTGTGACACCCAATAAACGAATGTTTTTACATTCACCTATTCGTTCATAGATGCATTATTATACGTTTGGTTTTTGCTACCATTTATTTCGAGCCCAATTTCTGCAGCAATACCAAGATTTACGAAATGGTAACATTTTTTTTGAATAAACTAAAAAAATGAAATATAGCAACAAAAAAATGTGTGCATGATTTGCAAAACCGAAACATTACAAAAAGGTTTTGATAATAAGTATAATTGCATTAAAGATCAAAGTTACTTGGTAGATTTGTTTTTGGAATTAGAAATCTTGCGAGACATTGTTCAGCCAGCTCAAAATTGCTGTGTATGGAAATTTTTTTCGTCACAAATCGTGGGGATGTCTCATACCGTAATACGATCTCAAGCTGTGATAAATTTTTAAAGATTAGTAAGGGTAGATTGGAAATTTTTTTCGTCACAAATCGTGGGGATGTCTCATACCGTGATACGATCTCAAGCTGCGATAAATTTTTAAAGATTAGTAAGGGTAGATTAGGTTGCACTGAGTTGACTTGGCTCCGCATGGTAACGATGACAATTTGGCTGTACCTTCGCTTGGAACAAAGAAAGGTCTCATAATATCAACATAAATACACTAAAATATCCGAATATCTCAACATCCTTACTTGCAACAAATCAACATAAATTCGCTGAAAAGGTTGTAATACATTCATATTTTTATTCGTTGTCCGGCCCATATTAAGATGTTTGTTTGTTTGAAAAATTGTTCATACGGGGATAGGATCGTTTCAATTTTTTAATTCCTTGATGGCACTCTGGTCAGTCAGCGCGTAGAGGAGTGTTGTCGATATGGTACATTTAGGTACATGCGTGAGAGCTAGTACCAAAAGTCGCCAATGATTCTCTATTGATCGAACATTGAATTTTATATTGGGCTTTAGGGTATGGTATGGAAAGATCCAAATGTACAAATAAAAACAAATAAATTTTAAGTTATTCCCCCCTGGAGTGGGTGACTTCAAGGTAGAATACAATTGCAATAAGACACGGACGTAATGAATAACCTTAAAAATTTGCTGCCTTGGTAACTATACCATTTGTTCGAATGATAATGGTGAATATTCAAAGATGGTTAACTCGACAACGCTCATATGATGGAGCATAAATGCCACAAAAAATAGTTGTTAGATCCATGTGCTGCAGTTTACTTTGTCTGTGTTGTTGATTTTTCCAGCATTGATAATATAAGAGGACTTCAACCCCGGTCTTAAAACCACATTTTAATTTAGTTCTTGCAAATCGTTAATACAAATTTGCTGTTAATTTTTTATTTTATTTTTATTTTTCTATCCTATCATGAAATATTGGACTATGTCATATTTTATATGTGATAGGATTTATTGTTTAGTTATCCCTTCTATAAAAAGTTATAAAAAAAACTAAAAAATTTGCGTCCATCAACACCTTAGAACGCATGTTGTTCTGGGTAGGATCTTGGTCTTAAAAGGTTTTTATGTGTTGTTGTTACACATATTGTAATTCCTGCTACAAAACACATTTTATTTAAAAAAAAAATTATAACTGTAAAAGTATACCGAAGAGATACATGAGCTGTTCCAGGCTACTCTAGGCATAAGATTTAGATAAAATGCCTTCAAAAATAGTCGCCAACGATAAGCTCGAGATTATTTTTTTAAGGAAGAGTTTTTCTTTAAAATTAATTAGTTAAAGTAATTACTTCACCTTTCGTTTGTAGTCTGTTTTCAGTGCAACACGCAGATGGTACAGAAATTCAAATTAAAATTTCTAGCAATTCCATCTGTATGTACGTCTATCATAGAATTAAATTAAATCTCCATTGACAGTCAGACATGTTCCCATAACATGTAAACTTTTAATCCACATTCTACGCCAGAGTATTCTTCTAATCCACATAACTGGGATATAAGTGACGAAAGTGAAGCATAGGTTTGTAATTGTTTGTCAGCTTAAAAGAATGATGCAAAATGGAAAACGACATATTTTCTAGAGAAAACACTCATTTTTTTTTAAATAATCGATTAAATGAAACTATACGTATGATTTATTTTGACTGTATAGTGACCAAAATCAAATTTTTCATTATTTTATCATTACGCACTAGTGCGTAATAATTTCATAACGTTATTTCGATGTTGGGAAAAACTTAAAAAAACGACTAAACGTATAAGTAACAAAATATTTAGCGTATTAACTTTTTTTAGTTTAATTTGAACTCTTCTTTCAAAAATAATCGGCGCCTTGGCTGTTTTTGCGTAATTAAAAGCAACAGTTAACGTTTTTAAATAAAATTTTCTTTTGATTTGTAGGCATAAGATAATCCAGATAAATTCGCTTCATTGCACCCAACATCATGTCATTAACTCGCCAAAAAAAAAAAAAGATTCATTACATTTATAATCTTCTAAATTCAATCGTTTGAAGATATTTTATTATTAAAAAAATTTATGTGAAATAATAAAATTATTAATTTCATCTAAAAAATAAATTCAGCTGCGGTTAAATTTCAATTTCGACAACAAACGCTTATTTCCAACAATTTCATAGTTTCTGGCTTGGTCATAAAAAAAAAATAAATAAAAAGAACTAGAAACGATATCCTTCAGTCATGTAATATAATTAAATTTAATTTTCTTTTTAAAATATTTTTTTTTATTTTTGTAGGAAAATTTTAAAATTTTCATAACATGAAAATCATAGACATAACAAGAAAATTAAAATATTTTTGCTAAAAATTTCTAATTAACTTTTTTTTTTTTTGTATTTTCTAATGATATTTTAAGCAAATAGTAGAACAAGTGTGAAATTTGCTTATAGCTAGGAAATTTATTTATAAATTAGATTTTGATTTATTATATTTGGTTAATACACGACACGATTTGTTGATTATGATTTTAGAGCAACATGTATTGTTAACAAATGGTTGGAACAATATATAACTTGTCACGAGAACATTCACAAGATTTTTTTTTTTCAGTAAAAGTAAAACAATATTCTAACACTTTTCAGAATTTCAATTTACACAGTTGTGTTGTCAGTTTAATAGTTAAAAATTAATTACATAATATTAACGCCACCTTCTATAAACGAAACACGATTAAAAGATTAAGAAGATAAATCCAATTCTTAATTACAATATTGATTCATTTTGTGCTTTGATTGATGCTAAAATAATTGATTAAATTTGCTTAATTTATGTAATTAGGATTTATGTTACTATATTTTACATCAATTAATTTAACGAAATTAATTTCAATGCTATTACCAGAGGTAATATTATTAGTAAATTATACGTTTTTAAAACTTGATAAGATCAAAAAACAATGTTTTATTGCAGTTACGTGAACATTGGTTGTAAGTTTTGTTTATAGAATTAAATTAATTAAAATTTGGAATGTGTTTAATTTTTTTTGTTATGTGATGTTAACATTTTAAATTTTAGTTAAGAACAAGATTAATTTTTGATTTTTCTTAAGGAAATGTTTATAAACATTTGGTCAACGTGAACTGGTTTTTCTTTAATGTTCTACAAGGGTTGGATGATATTTCCATTTATATTGTGTAATGAAGCGCTGAGTCATTGGCGATCCAATAAAGCGGCATAGCATGTCGCGTACCTAGCGAGATCAATTTTTTTGCCCATGACCAGCTTCAATCATTGGGATCGAGTAAAAAGTCCTGCTACTTCTGCACAAACAAACCTAATGTACGCGAAATACATGATATATACGGAAATGAAAAAAAAATAAGTAAAAGAATGAGATTCTGGCGACCCCGTAGGCGAAAGAACCACGATCACCACGCCCAACCCATTTCTTCACCTACGATCACACACCATCGCATCTCATACACTCATACACTTCATACACTCATACACTCACGTCCACACTGGGAGTTTAACATTTCGAAATGTTAATCATTCAGTTCCACTATAAAACAATTTTGAAATAGAATAATTTCGTGGAATAAGTTGAAAAGTTTCGGTTATTGTTCGAATTATTCATCCCATTATTGTTTTACTAAGTTCCTTCATATGTAATTCCAGGGACAACATGGTAGCAAAATATGGTAAGGTCTCTGCAAATAAAAAAAAATCCCGTGCATTCAGACCTTGGAATGCACCAAACAGATCTGGAAAAATAAATATCCTTTGTTTGTTTCACTGGAAATCGTTATCAATTATCGGTTTCTCCGCAGGAAGTAATAAAATGTTATAACAGATCCATTGGTGGATTGGTAAGATAGCAATAATATAGAATTCCAATTCATCCTATAACACAAGTTCCATGCGGTGCGTTGGAACACCCGGTCACGGTAGGAGATCCCATCCACCATATAGACGCTTCCATACTCAAATGATTAACATGTCAAAACCAATACCTAGATCAACATTACCAAATACTATTACGCCAATTATTTACGCCAAGTCGACCATCTCAACATCGCTTATTATTAGCCACTCTTTTTTTTTTTAAATTAAATTAAATTATAATACCAGAATCTACTAATAACGGTACGTCTTGGTTTAATGTGATGGAAATAATCGACTAAAACAGGTTTGACTTCTAAAATAAATCCAAATGAAGGTAGGCTTTACGACCTAGGATAACCGTAGACATCGTTGATGCATGTAAAAAAACTCATTTTGTCTAGCACAATCGCCGCTGACTCATACTCTTATTTATCCCCATTCACATATCCATATACCCACGCTCATACACATACATACACAACCATGTTCATTCATGCAAAATACAAAAGAAAAATCAAATATAACTCACCCCATGGTTCGGCCAGATTCGCTTCCTCGTCCCACTTTTAAATCAACACTTCATTTGCCCGTCTCCGCTGTTGAAGTCCGAAAAAAATTGTTTTCCCAAAGCGGATGTCGTATAGTGTTGAAATTTTATCTACTGCATGTCTTAGGCGGTTGGCGATAATTGGTGAAACGTGTCCAAAATTACAATAAATGATATAGCGGAATTGTCAATCCCCAAATCAAACATCCAACAAGTTCCAACCCAAATCCAAAAAAACTTCTTTCTTTGATTTGTTAAAATTCTGTTTAGATTAAGTTTTCGCTCCCGTACAATACACAGCATCGATTTTACTTTTCCGTTTTCTTCATTAAACAAGGCTTTATTCTTATTATTTTCTTTTTATTAAACAAAACAAATTAATTTAACGTTATCACTACACAAGGAACAATTTGCAGTCCGGTAATTTTTTTTTATTTTCATTAAGCTAGCAATACTTTACTTATACTACTCAACAAGTGTGAATTTACGGTTTTTCACTATATAACTTGTTATTTAAATTTATTATAAAGCATACCAGAGTTAACAGTTTTTTGGTTTCACTAAACAATTTACTATTGAAATTTACTAGCAAGCTTACAAGAATTTACAGCTTTGTTTACTAATCAATTTTCTATTATAAATTTAGCATCAAGCCTACAAGAATATACAGTTCTTTTATCACTAAACAAGTTACTATTTAAATTTACTACGAAACATATAAAAATGTTCAGTTTTTTTCACTAAGCAATTTTCTATTTTAAATTTACTATGAGACAAGCAATTATTTACAGTTCTTACCTCATTAAACTAGCATTAATATATTTCTCTCTAGGAAACATGCAAGAATTTACCTTGTTATCCCGGTTCAACGAGCATATACGGTCTCGGTGAAAGATTATTCGTTCCTATTTACTCAGGTTATGATTTAAAGTTTCCAGTAAACGGGACATTAATGTGCATTATTTACTACACACGGCTTTCCGCTAAATATACCGCTGCTCAACTTTAGAATATCAACTTGCACATGTGTTGTAATTATTTAATTTTAGAGGTAGAAATTCTCCCTAATTACACAAACTAAGAACACAATAAAATTTTCCTAAGTTATTATGCCAACTAACACTGATCAAACTCGGATTAAACAAAAATATTGCACATGAATCAAAGAAATATCCATGCTCCATACGGATAATTAAAATTCACCACATAAACGTCAAAATAAAAATTCTAAAAAAACAGAATCAATAAATCGACTATGATTCACAATAGAAAATGCAAAACTAAGAGAGCGAGGCTAGCTGTCAATTACCATTTATATGCGGTTAATAACGAATCGGTAAGGTAGTTTCTTGGGGAAATTTTTAATTTTCGTTTTATGGTTAGTTATTACACCTATTAAGGAATAGAACTCTAATTTGTAATAGAAATTGAAAAAAATTTTAAAAGAAAACATTGTTTACGAGGATTGTAAAAGCTGTTTTATCTCGCGATGAATGCTCTAACGGAATCTGCCAAAATGTGTCTTTGAGGTCGATTGCACTTATAAAGTGAGTATCACTAAGTCTACTCAGAAGACCATCAATTATTGGTAGTCCGTAAGCATCTTTCACAGTCACGTCGTTGAGTCGTCTGGCGTCTAGACAAAGTCTTTTTTTTCCATTTGATTTTTTGACAATTGTCATGGGACTACTCCAAGAACTATTGCTCTTTTCGATAACTCCAAGAGAAAGCATTCTATCGATTTCTTCATAAAGTTCTTTTTCAACGATCGGATAAACAGGATAAAAGCGTTGTTTGGTTTGGTTGGTTTTGCAGGACCTACATCTATAGAATGGGCAAGAAGGTGTGTTTACAGAGTCCTTGTTTAGTAAATGAAGGAAAATAATTTATAATGCGACAAAGCTTAGCTGAGTGATCGTGTGAGAGCTGGTGTCTATCAGGAAATGGTTCGGGCGAACGAATATGTAGAGAAAGATCTTCAACCATCTGAGGCATTATCCCGAATAATTTCCAAAAATATATCCCAAGATAGAGTTTCTGTTTAAGCCCAGGAGCTATAAAAATACGCATCATTCGTTGTTTTCCGGAATATGAAACCAACGCTTGAATATGATCCAGAATTCGTTGTATTTCGCCTGAAGCAGTGGACAACAAAGTTGGATGATTATAAAAACGGACACGAGGTTCTGTAATAAGGTTTTCTGAGCCGGCGCCAAGAACAGTTATACTAGCTCCACTATCAAGAAGACCTTTAACTGGGAAACCAGCTATAAGTACATCAGCATATATACGATTATCCGACTCTTTTGTGAATAAGTTAGACGATCCGACAGTTTTGCAAATATTACGCTTTAATTGAAAAGATTTAAAATTCCGAGGACGAAATCGAGATAAAATTTTGTTATTTGCAGTTTGGAGATTAATATTTGGTTTTGTTTCGTTTGGAACAAACTGTTAGACAAGCTTATCGATTGTTTTTCTTCAGCATTGCATAAAACTCGCGATCCGTGTTGGATGTTGCTTCTTCTGTCTCTGGATTCGTTCTGCGAAATTGTTGAGTATTTCAGGGAGCTTGCATCCCAGGTCTCACTACCCGTTTCCAGTTTCCCTGGCATTTTGGACAGAATTCAAATGTTTATTCAGCTTGTCCACAGCCACGACAAAAGATGTGTAAAAATGACCAAGTAATCTGCAATTCCTTTTCCAGTAAATGTTTAGGAATCGATTGCGACAGATTATTTGAGGCAGTTGGCACAAAAGCAGATACATTGCCGGTTTGGCCAAAAGAAGTTGATGCTTCCGCAGGCTTGGTGTACGTATAAGGTTCGGCAAACGAATCTCTATCCATTTCATTTACAGCACGAAAGTTAGGGCTTGAATGAATATTTGGGTCAGACGTATTTGATCTCGAGGCAACAGAAAAGTTTATACTACGTTCAGGAATGTAGTTTATTTGACGCCAAGAACTTTTTATGTGAACACATTCATCAAAAAGTTTAAAAAAAAAATCACCGGTTACAGTATTGTCAACTGGTTTCAAAGCAAAAAAAAAAGTCCAAGCGGCACGTATATCCGCTAGAAATAGGTAGATTTCGAGATCAGACAGTTTTGTGTGCCAGTAGAATCTGATGTATCAGATTAGTTTAAACAACACAAACTAATTTCAAACAGATATCGAACAAATTTTAAAAAGAAAATTAGCTACATATGTATAAGCAAAACTATATCTATCCAATTTTGCAACAAACAATTATCAAATCTACCACAGAATATGTGTGTGACAATTTATGACACAAACCTACGCTACATCATATGTCGTCCAATTACTGCAAAATATCAAAATAGTTTATGTCTAAGAAGAAAAATTAATTTCTTCTATTCAAACATTTAGTTTTTTTTCATTGACTGTTATAAGGTTTTTGCAAATTGTAGTTATGGAGTGTTGTAAACTTTTTTGTTGAAGCCAGCAAGTCAAAAACCTTTAACTGCAGAGGTTTATATTTATAAGAAACGGATTAAAATATTTTCACAGATTTTAAATTTTTGAAGTTTTTAAAAATATTAGTATCCAAACGGCCGTTATAACGGATTAAAAAAACGAATTTTTTTTCTAGTATAAAGCCTCTGGTTATTTAACCATGTGTCAGATTTTTCTGATTTACGAACTTGTCCAAGATATTAATAAAACCCACATGTTTACGCAAAGTTTTTTGATCTACCTCAACAAATGCGACCGTGAGAGTGCCGGTCGTTTTCGTTATATCTCATATCGTGTATATATATATATACATAAATTTTTTTTTTTCTTCGTCTCCGATTATTATATATAGTCGTTTGGCACAAAAATTTTTCCGAAATTCCGAGATGAAGCCCATTGCAATAGGTAAATTTTTATATGAAATCTACCTAATAATACGGATATGTGATCTATGTAGTGTTTAGAACAAAAAGTTTTTTGGTCAGGTGTTGTAAACCTTATGGTTACAATATTTTTATATTAGTTCAATTTTTTAAATTAAATTTTTGGCGCAGCCCGACTTGCTTAACAAAAATTAATTGTTTTAATTTAGTGAAAAAAAAATTTCTAAACCCATTAAATTTTTAATTAAACAATTGTTTTTATTTATTTTGATTTTTGATAAATATATCACTTGACGAAAAAGTATTAATATATGTAAATAATTTTAGAAAAATGTTTGTAAGTCTTAAAATTTTTAGTAAACAATTTATATAATTTATCTAGATTTTTTTCTAGTATCTGGGATCTTGTACCTGGTATCTTGTATCCGTTTTCTGGTATGTGGTATCTGGTTTCAGGTACGTGGTGGTTAGTACTCGCTATCTTATATCTGGTATTTTGTAGTTGGTTTAGCTGGTATCTGGATCCACTTAATAAAAATCAATTCATTGTGAATAATCATAAATTAGAACGTTTTCTTATCAATTCTCCCTCGTACAGGTCAATGCCCTATATTATATCG
Source organism: Diogma glabrata (assembly GCA_963693315.1). Classification (NCBI taxonomy): domain Eukaryota; kingdom Metazoa; phylum Arthropoda; class Insecta; order Diptera; family Cylindrotomidae; genus Diogma; species Diogma glabrata. The sequence goes on from OY856188.1 coordinate 7,954,725, forward strand.
TTTAACACGATTCAATGTAATTTAACACATCATAAAAATTTAATATATTTCGAATTTTTGTTATGTATTTTTATTACTCTTAACTTGTCTAGAAATAAAAAATATGATCTAAAGCAATTGAAATTATAAAATTTGTTTAAAGGATCTTAATGTCAGCAATAAATTAAAATAAAAAAAATCTTTTGATCTTTCATCCGTTTTTGTTTATAATTTTCTGGTTATAACAATTAAATTCGTGATGATCCTTAAAAATAATTTTAAATATATTTATTTAACGATCATAATTAATATATGTCATTTACAACCAATTAAAAATTTTCAAAAATATCACTTTGTATCATTTGGTAAATTAAGCTTCACTACATTGAAAGTTCTTAACTGCGGATGCTCACTTAAATGTGCCTAGTAATTGAAATTAAAACAAGACAATAAATTTATATTTTGAAATATATTTTTAATTAAAATTAGTGATAAATCAAACTTCATTATATTGTGACTGACTACAAGCTGACTCAGTTTAACATAAAACAATATGTAATCCATTTCTCTTATTTTCTCTATCTACGTAACAATTTTCCATTTCTCCATCCTCTTATACCAGAATATACTCCAGACGGTTTGTTTAGTGTTTACTTTAATATTTATTATGACATTTTTCAAGTGAATTGCACTTGAACTATGTATATCGTGTTGTTTTTTTTTTAATAGTTTTATTACTCATATCGTTACAGTTTCTATTAATTTTTGTTATATTTAATTAATTATTTCGTGTTTTTAGACATGTCGTGGCCACTGCATTATAATGTAATTCAATTTTCATGTTTTGCATTTTTGGAATTTTTTCATCAAGAATTTTCTCTACTACAACGTATAGTTTCGTTGACACCATTTGTCTATAATATGTTAATTAATGTCGACTTATTGTTGATTCATTTTGTCCTCTTGTTTTTGATAACGCTTTTGTTTAAGGTATGTTTATATAAAATCTTATAAAACCAATTATGCTACTCACACACCTTCCGCTGTCACCAATGTTACTACTTCCTGTGAATCAGCGTTGATCCAAATTCAATAGAAAGAATTAACTTCAAACTGTTCCACCCATTTTATTAGTTAGATATAGATTTTATAGAGTTTGGCACAACCTTTTTCCAATCAGCTATTCACGTTAAGTGCATAAATTTCTACCAATTAGGACAATATTATCGAAAAATACGCACTATAGACAACTATTATAGCGAAGTTATTAAAAACCATTTTATAATTTTCATACCTAAGTGTCATTTTGACATAAACGAAAATTTATTGTTTTGTTTTAATTTTTTCATTCAATTTTTAGATTGCATCGTTATGCTTCTTTCTGTAGTTGTTGTTAATGACGGTGGTGGTGGTTCATACATTTTATTCTGATAATCGATTGATATATAATTTATTTTTTTTTTTTTTGCGTTGAATTGCAATTGGAATTTATTTCAAACAGGCGTTTACATTAATATAAATAATATTATTTTTATTATTATTTATTATTATTCATACTTGTAATACTTTGTTATGGTTCAATAAATTTAGTGATGTTATATTTTTTTTATTTAAAAGAAATAAAAAATTTAATAACAATATAAAGTAGAAAAAGGATTATTTTATTTATATTTTATGTCTTAAGATTAATGAATTCAATTATTTAATGTTTTGACATCTAATAATTTTTTCTTATTTTTAATATATAAAAGTATATGAATTTCCTTCATTGTAATAAATATTATCGATTGTGTTTGTCTGAAATGGTTTTCCTATATTTCCTTGGAACAACGACTTTTTGAAACACTTATATAAAAATTTTAAATAAAGACATTAAATTGACTTTTGACAAATGTTCTCCGTACGTAAAATAAATTATCCTCAATTACAATTAAGTTTTATTCATTTTTATTTTAAGACAACAATAAAAATAAAAGTAAATTAATCGGTTTATAAAAATCTTTAATTCACTTCATTCATTATTTATCTTTTGATCTTTCATTGGATCATGCAACAGAGCAAGAAAAACCGTTAAAATAATTGCATGGACAGGACAAATTAAACAAAAATTATTGTAGTTTAAAATTATTTATTTTAATTTATTTATTATTGGAATTATTATTAACACGTTGAATGCCGGTAATTAGTAGTTAAGATATTTTGTTCTGGGGGAGTGGGGGCATTATTTGTGCTAAGTTTAGAAAATAATTTATTGCAATACATTCCTAAATATTAGTTTCGTTGGGATTTATTCTTCTCAGTCATTACAGGGAATTGATGATGTAATTGATTGAATCGTTGGTATTATTTAACCAAGTGTTGCAAACGTTTCACTACTTAGTTCTTTTGTGACTTATATAAACGGGGCTAAATTTTTAATTCGTCTCCACTGTATAAAATGAAATAGAGAATTTTTTTAAAAGTTTTTTTTAAAAGTGTAGCCATCTATGATAGAGTAGGTCAACAAATACAAATTAAACAGAAAACATCAAAAATTTGAACCAGGTGCGAAATTTCGACGGTTTGGTTGTTCTTGAATAAATATTATTTGTTTATTTTTGGGTAGATTGTTGTTTATTCTGGAACTTTATTCTATAAATATCTATTTCTTAATGTCAGTTGCAAGAATATTCATTGTCAAAGATGGGATTTGGCAATAATATGAGCTGAAACGTATTCTAAGTTTTAGGCCTGTATAGACAACTCGAAGGAGTAAGAGTGTTTTGAAATATGAAAGTCATATATGTAGTCAGTTTGGAACTATATAAACATCATTTAGACAAGAAAGAAGCAAACGTCTACACTGAAAAAAACATGTCCTATTTCCAATCGAAATGCAATTGTGTCAACCTCAGCGTGCGGTCACATATGGGCTATGGCGAATCAAACTGCGAAATTGCTTCAACAACTCTACGATTATAAATCGATGAAGTTGAGACAATCACACGAAATATTTATGTGAAAATAAAAATATAATTCAATTAATCTCAAATACTTAAACTTTAAAATGAAAAATTCATGATATAAGACCAAAGAAATTTTTTTTCAGCGAATAGTTATTATCTTTATTCAACTACTGTTATATTGGATATAACACTTATATTTTAAATAAACCTCGTTCTGTTGTTAGGAAAATGTTATCGTGTAGGTGTCCCAATTACAGTGAAATTGTTTGCAAATAATTTTTTGTAACACATGCGTACAAAATATTCAATTTTGTACTAGAATAGAATACAAGAAAAAACTACTTTTCGCCACATATGACTAAAAAATATTTAGTGCACGGGCTGGCACGCCGCACAGTGGGATTTGTTCATACAATGTTTGGCAAAAAATATAAGGAGTGCTCGTAGAATGTTGAAATTTTGCTCTGAGCCTTTGGTTAGCTGAATTAAGAAAAATATAAAATTTCATCAAAATTGGCCACGCCCACTTCCCACCGCCCGTAGAACCCAAAATTTATTTTTGGTCCAAAGTTTTTAAAATTTGGCACAGAGCCTTTTATTACCTCAATTAAGAATAAAATAAAGTTTCATCAAATTGGCCACGCCCACTACCCACCGCCCATAGAACCCCAAATTTATTATTAGCCCAAAGATTTTGAAATTTGGCACAGAGCCTTTTATTACCTCAATTAAAATAAAATAAAGTTTCATCAAAATTGGCCACGCCCTCTACCCACCGCCCATAGAACCCAAAATTTATTTTTGGCCCAAAGTTTTGAAATTTGGCCCAGAGCCTTTTATTACCTCAATTAACGCCCACAACTCACCGCCCATTTAACCCATATTATATTTTTTTCCAGAACTTTTTGTTACTTCACCAAAACTAATTATTTATTTACAACTATTTATTTACTTCAGTGGCTAAAATTTTTTGATGATAAAAATTGTTCGAAAAAATAATGAACAATTAGAATTTTAGACTGACTAAAAATCTTTAAAATTAAATATCTCGAGAACACGAATCGTCTCGCGAACACGCTTCTTTGTAAATTTGATATATTTTAAAGGAAGGTTAGAACTGTATGAAAAAAAATAAAAAAAGTTAAAAATTAATTGATTTTAAAATTTTTTGTTAATGGAAGTTGTTTGAAAAAATGAAGAAAAATTCGAATTCAGCCTTACTAAAAATGTTTAAAATTAATATCTCAAGAACAAGAATTTTAGCCTCTATGTAAATTTGAGATATTTTACAGTAAGGATAGACCTATTTTCGAAAAAAAAATTAATTAAATTCCAATTGATCTTTGACACTAGCGCCATCTTTAAAAAAGTTTTTTCATATTTTTATTTAAAATTTAATTATAAAAACAATAAATTAATTTTTTTTCAAACGTTTAATTAATCATCTATCAAACAAAAAAAAGTTTTGATGATATCGGTCTAGCCGTTCTTGAGCAATTTAATTTCAAAATTACATCGGATTGACAGAATTTTCATTTTTCATGCATGTTGGGGTGCATGATGCCTCCTATGCTCAAACTATGCACTTTAAAAAAATTTTGAAATAAGATATATTTTTGATTTTGTCCATACTACTTATATGCCAGTTTCAGGAAAATCAAAAATGGTCATGTTCAAATTTCGACTTTTTCACCTGCGTAGATCACGTTTTTCATCTTTTGTAATTTTTTAAAATTAAAAATTTCATGAATTTGGAGACAAATTTTATGATTTTATAAAAGATTATTAATTATTTAAAAGTATTTATTGAGGTTACTGTTAGGATTAAAGCCTCCCTGCGGTCGTGCGGCAAACTAACTCTTGTTTGGAAAACGCATTCGCACTAGTAATACGATCTACTATTTCTTTGCATGAATAATCAACTGCCAACTCGAGATGAGGTTGTCATGAACTTCAATTTTTTTTTTCAGTGTAGTAATAGCAACTGATTAAAAAAAGATGATGCCATAGACACAACGACTTTGCACACTTAATGGCAGTGATGGAGCCATAACAAACATGAAATCAAAATCACCGACAAAAATTAATGAAAATATGTCCACTAGTCCAGAAGAAATTAACAGTTACATGAACACTGAAATGTTAAGATGTTAGAGTAAGGGGGGGGGGGGGGGGGGGGGGGGGTAAATATGACCCCCAATCTTTCTTTTTGAAATAAAACTTAAAATACATGAAACAAAATACTTTATTTTATTTAATTCAATAAGAAAACAATTCATTATTATTTGCACTTACTTTAAGATAAATAAGTCATCAGCAAAAAAAAATATAAATAAAACACTAAAAATATTCAAAATGAAGAGAAAAAAAAAGTGTAGTGTAATATGGACCAGGCATTCCATATTGCCCCACTTATTCATTAGGAACAGAAGTCACATATAAAAACTTGCTTTTCACATCCGGCACATTCTTCATGACTCCAAAGCTTACAGATGACACATTCAATCCAAACCTCGCCACGGCGATCATCTGAATAAAGGGTATTACAGTATATGCACGCTGCATCTTCTTTCCCTTTGGAGCTTACGAATTCCAAATCATCACCGCATCAGATTCGTCATGGAAAATGCAAAAAGCATCCCCATCTGAAGAAGATGATGAAAATATTTGCTTTTTAGCCTTCTTTCTTTTTTCTGCAATGAAACAAATAAGAGAAAAAATAAAATATTTAAAACAGTTCGCTACTTGTTCCTAAATGGTCTTACGTGCAGATTTTTCTTTTCTAGAATTCAACTTTTGACGCTTTCCTTTGAAGTGCTGGGCTTATTGGAGTTTTCCTTTCCAGAATTTAACTTTTTGACGCTTTCCTTCAAGTGCTGGGCTTATCGGAGTTGTATTCTTAAGATTTTTGCAATGACGTTTTTAAAAAATCTTTGTAAGGTGACGATGTTATTAGTGTTGACTTTCCTGCTGGTGTCAGATATTGAGTATGTATGTAGACAATGTGGGTCATAGTGCACATAAGCACTGGTAAAAAAATGAAACAAGAAAAACGATATTCGACCAAACGATAAGAGATTTGAAGAAGGGCAATTAGTGTGATTACACAGTCCATAGTGAAGACAAAGATTATATCTCCGGTACTTTAAGTATCTTAAAAAATTCATACTTTCAAAAACCATTCCTACGAAAAAAAGTTTTTCTAAAACAAATAATATTGGAATAAACCTAAACGGAAAAACAATATAAAAGTCACAACGTCTGGTAACGGTAAGCAAACACAAAATTAAAAATCATACAACAAAAACTCACACCTAAGTGCGACCTTTCGATGAACTTTAAACTATCTTTGAAGTAAATATTATCTTTTTTTCACTACATTTTTAACTATTATTTTTAACTAAAAATTTTTATTGTAAATAATTTTTTGAACTACGGGATTTTAGGTGGAAATTAATAATTGAGTTTATTTAAAATGCAATATTTAAAAATATACTTTTTACTGTAAATTTTTAATTTTTTATTTTATTAATAATAATATAAACTTCCTTATAGTAACAATTTGGATTTTTTTTTATTTTATAGAATATTGATTTCGACTTACGTCATCCTCAGTTCTTAAATTATTATTACAATTTTTGCTTAAACTATTACTTATATACTATTTCAACTGCTGTTTTTTATTATTATGTCATATATTTTGTTAGTTTTAGTGTTGATCTTATCATTTAAAATGTTGTTATTGTTTTTATGTTTCTTCCAATCTATCTAGATGTTGTCCTTTTCTTTTTTTATGTAATATGGTTAAATTTGTGTTGATATTGGTGTATTTGTGTTTTTCTGTTTTTAAATGTTGGGCATATCTGGATTTTGGATCGTTTCTGTTAATTTCATTGGTCTGCTCAATAAATCTTTTTGTGAAGGACCGCCCCGTCTGGCCTATATAAAATTTACTACAGTCGTCACAGGTAAGCTTATAAACACCTGTGTCTAAGGTTTGGGTTTTTTTAGTTTTTAGGTAATTTTCTATTTTATTTTTGTTTTTGTAAGTTGCAATATATTCATATTTTTTAAAGTTTTTTGCATTATTTTGAATGTTGTTCTATTGTATGTTACGCCTACGTATTTTTTACCTGCTAAGTTTTCTTCATTCTTCAATGTTGTTAGGGTTCGCAAATTTTTCTTGTTTTTATATTTTCTATTTAATGTGTTAATTATTTCATTTTTATATCCGTTTTTGCTGGCTATGTATTTTATGTTGTTTAGTTCGTCTTGATAATTTTCTGCATTCATTGGTATATTGTTCAATCTATTGATCATGTTTTTAAGATGACTCATATATACTCTTTATCTGCTTTGGTTATTGTGGCATTGTTTTGTTTGATCTTGTTTTGTATACTGCGTATTGTTTTTATTTCTTTTTTGTTGTTGGTTTTTGTTTTGTTTAAGTTGTTATTTTTCACTGATATTTCATTAACTATTATTGATCTGATTTCATTTTGGTGGTGAATGTTAGTTTTCAATATTGAATTTTCTATTTCTAACAGATTTTCATTTATTTCTTTTGTTGTGTTGTTTGGTTGTATGCTGTATTTCAATTCTTTTTCCAATAGTTGAGTTTCTTGATTGTTAAATTGTATTTCAGTGTAATTTTCTATTCTATTGTTATATTGTGGCGGTCTATATTGATTTTTTATGTTATTCTGATGAGTTCCCATTTCTATTAGTTTTGATTTTTTTCCGGTTCTTTTAGCTGTGGTATTTAGCTGTGGCATAGTCCTTTTTCGGGTTTTTGTAATGAAAAACTGTTGAGGGAGAGTGAAGAGCCTGGTGAAGAAGGCACAGTGGGATTAGTTGTGTGGATATTTGTTGGACTTACTGAAACAGGAGAGGAGGTTATTGTTGGAGGTATTATATTGATAGAAGTCGTTGTTCTAATGATATTGCGTTTTTTTACAGATGAGTGCTGAGAAGAAATTCAGGCGTCTGTATTTACTAGTTGGTTTTTAGTACCAATTAGTGTCTATGGAGTTATCCGGATTTATGTATTTTGTCATGTCTAAATAATGAAGTTGGTGGCTCGTTTGTCGTTCGTGCGTGAACTATAATCGTGTGTGGAAGTTATTTAGAGTATCAATAGTATTCTTGATTTCTGAGGCAGGTAAGGAGAAAAGTAGGTCGTCGACAAACTTGAAGGACAAAGAGGGAGAGTACCTTAGTTTAGGGATGGAAACATCAAGAAATTTGTTCATTATTAGGTCGGCTATGATAGGAACTAGAGGGCTCCCCATGGTACCACCGAAAATTTTTTATAGAAAATGTTGGCACACGAAAAATATTTACAGTCTTCACAGCAAAACCGGACCAGCTTAAAAAACAGTTCATGATGAATGGGAGTGGACCGTTGTGTTTTGTTCCAGCGTTCTGAAATTATGTCGTAAAGGATGTGAAGTGGGATGTTGGTGAACAATGCTACTATGTCGAAAGAAATGAGTTCGTGTTCCTGTGTGATATGGAGAGTTGAATTAAGTTTTTCTTTGAGGGTTGATGAGTTTCTTATATTGTACTTGTCTGATGAGATATTCTGTAGAATTTTTGAAAGAAATTTGGCTAGGTTGTAAGCCGGGGTTCCGATCCATGAGACTATAGGTCTAATAGGGATATTTGGTTTGTGGAGCTTCGGGAGGCCATAAAGTTTGAGTTGGTTACTATTGTAGGTCGTTAACTGTCTTTTCGAGTAGGAGCTAATGTAGTTATTGTCATACATTTCTTTAACAAGAGAGTTGTTTTTAGTCTGGAGAGAGTTTGTAGGATCGCGTTGTATAATTTTATATTTGCTATTGTCATCAAGAAAAAGGGTGATGAATTCAGGTGGGAAATCAATATGGGTCAGATTGACAAACCAGTCTTCATTGACTTGGAATTCCAACTCAACTGAGTCTTTTGACAATTTTTTAAACTTGTTGTCTGTGATTAAACTATGTTTTAGGTGTTGAGAGTTGAAGGTATTCTTATGAATATTATTGATGATTAAGTATAGATTTGTAGTGAGTGAAAAAGGAAAAGGTTCGTGGTACGTTGTTCCTGTTATAATGTGTTAAATTTACAAAAAGTGTTAGAAATTTATAATTTAAGAATTGTTTTGTTAGAAAATTAATTAGCTAGCTTTGCCCTGATCTGTCCATTATTTGAGACGATGAAATCTAGATGTTTACTGCGGTTGGTTATGAAATTAGGAGTTATATCGTTGCTGCGACATTTTAACAAAAAATGCTATCTGGTTGTTATTTTTGCAAGCTTCTTGGTGGTGGTATATCGTTTGATGCGAGATGAGATGTAATTCTCATTTCAGCTTCGATTATTAATTCGAAAATTCCACCTAAAATCCCGTATAGCTCAAAAAATTATTTACAAAATAAAAGTGTGGAAAGAACTTGTTGCATAAAAATTTTTATTGTTTCGGCTAGTATGTAATAGATGGTCTGGGATGAAAATTTAAGCAAGCTATGAAAGCTGTAACTAGGGCATGTAAAAACCCGGTTAATTTAAAAAACCGGGTTTCAGTTTTTAAATAAAAAAACGGTTAACCGGTTTTTGGTTATTTAAAATGCCATCTTTCGTAAACTTTAGATATATTATACAAAAAATTGAAAATAAAATATTAAAATTCAATATACAGTATGTAAACCAAAAATAGAAACGAATCTTAACTTATAATTTATTTTTTTAATAAAATAATATTTAAGAAAAATTAATGCGTCCAACAGGTCAAATTTAACAGATGAACGTAATCTAGTACAGAAATTACCTGCGATCGAAAAGGCTCTCAAACTGTCTGTTGAAGTGGGTTGAATTGATGCCACAGCATTGCCAGTTATTGATTTTTATCGATTTTTCCTTAGTAACGCTAAATATTTTAATATCTTTTTGGGAAGACGACTCAAAAATTGCTATGGTTTGCACATTCGTTAGAACCATGCAATACCGCAGAAATTGAATGCTGTAGTTGTTGTAATAAAGAACCATATACATATGCGGATGTCATTGGTTCGACTTCACCTTTGTGAATGCTCCCTAAAATATTTATTTTAATTTAGGAGTAAAAACAGTAGAAAGTTATTATTGCGTTTAAAAAGAAAGATTTTTCCGGATGAGGATTGAGGTGTAATGATTTGATATGCACCGGAAATATTTGTTTTCTAACGAGCTGCACACAATATTTGTTTGCATACTTCATTGGAATTTGAGCAACGTATATACGATGTTGACAACCATACTGTAGGCTATGAATATTTTTATACGGAAATGCGATCCATTTCTATACGATTTTTAATTAATGAATCTATATTCTATTGCATTCAGAAAACGAAAAACTAAATTTACTTTCTAAAAGAAACAATAAAATGAAATTTCGATATTTACAGAAAAACCCGGTCGGTTTTCACGGCAAACCCCGTTTTTTTACGGTTTTGAAAAATCAACAAAAACCCGGGTAACCGGTTTCGGTTTTATCCGATTTAAAAGCCCTAGCTGTAACGGTATAAGAGGTGATGACGTTCTGCAAATTTGTTGCCAAGGAAGTAATAACTCACAACTTACATATGTGGCAAACAAAAATATCTTTTTGTATTACTTCGGTCTGAAAGACCTAAGTATTACATTCATGAGCTCAAAGTGAAATTCTTACCCCCACTTTTTTTTGCATTTCTCGACGTTTTAGGACCTACTGATTCTAAAAAAACAAAAAAAAAATGTATGTCTGTCTGTCGGCCGGCCGTCCGTCATTACCTACGCTGCAGGGAAAACCGCTGGAGGGATTTCAAAAATTTTTTTTTCTAAAAATAGTTTTAGTCAAGGTACAGGTGCGAAAGGACGCTGTGTTCGATAAATGTACCGGAAGTGTGTCAAAAAAATTATTATGTGTGTCAAAAATAGCAAATTTTCATAATTTTGGCTTAAAAAACGTTCATTTTAAGTGATTACGAGTAGGAACATTAAATTTGGAGAAACCTTGATGGTAGGGATTGGTATGTGAGATCAAAAACTAGATTATTGCATTATAAGTTTGTCAAAAAAATGTTGTCAAGTGTGTCAAAAAATGATTTCATTTATTTTTTTACCCAATTTTTTGGAAAAAAAAAATGTAGCTGTTTTTATGACGTAAATGTAAAATTGGACATGGAAATTTTTGAATTTTTTATAGTGTTTGAAATATTTTTGGAATTTTGAAAAAGTTTGTATTTTTGGTTTTGTAATAATTTTTGCAATATTTTTAGAATTTCGGAAAAAAGTTTTAATTTTTGATTTTGTAAGAATTTTTTGAATATTGAATGAATGAATATAGATATACGACCAGATCACTTGGATCCTTCTCCTGGGTTTTTCCGTTTTATAGGAAATGGCCAGGCCCTCTGTATATCTTTTAACATGCAACATAAAGGATAGGTAGGACAACTCAAGAATAGACCTGGTTCCAGTTTACCATGAAGTCTATATACATTAAATATACATAACTAGTTTCTACAATACAAACAAAACAACCATACCTCTTAAATATTTCCATTTCTTTCGTCTATGTTGGATGAATCATTTCTGCATCTGATCCTGATTCATCTAGGGCTTTCCTGTCATCTGATTCGTCCTCTTTATAGATAGCCCGCGCCACCTATTTCACAGAATTCCTATCCTTGAGTATTTCTTTCCATTTCTTCATATTCCACGTAAAGAAATTTTGTTAGTTATTAATAATATTTCTATTTTTTGTTTCAGCAGCAAATGTTAATTAATTAATTTAATATTGATTAATTGATATTTGTTGTTGATTTAAAGTTTGTTTGTTTGTTGCAAGCAAACTTTACTATTAATACAGTTTTGTCTTCTTTAAATCAGGTTTCGTATTTCTGTGTTTTTTTTACCCGGGTTTTCCGAATTTTTATATGTTATAACAACTTTTAAATTTTACATTGTTTGGATTGGCAATTTTGACAGTAAACTTAGACATAGTATCAAGTTATCCAGCTGTTAGAATTGCCAATTTAGATATTATCGATTTGGTTGTGGTGATTTTGTTGATATTTATTTTAAGGTTAAAAATAAATTGCTTATTTATAATGGCAAAATTATCAATAAATTTTGCCAACATAAGAGGATTGAATGTTAATCTTCATTCGGTCCATCTTTATCTTGAGAGAACAAAACCGGATATTCTATTCCTAACTGAAACGATTATTAGTGACCGAGCTGTTACTCTTGATCGTAATAAATACCTTTGTCCTCAATATGAACTAGAATCCTCTTTTTATTTTAAGCATGGTGTTTGTGTGTATATTAGAAACACCATTCCATACGTAAGAATTAAAAATTTGAATTAAATTCAAAATACCACAATATGGTTTCCCTTAAGATTTTCTGCTCAAATCAAACGTTGTTTGTATTTGGTCTGTATCGTTCCCCTAATTCACCGGAGAACATCAACCTTTTTCATGACCTATCTGAAAAAATAGATAGGTTGCCTGAGTATCCTAATGCCAAATTTGTAGTTCTTGGTGACTTCAATGTCCACAATAAAGAATGGCTCATACACAGTTCCACTACTGATGAGCTAGGTAAACAGGCTGAGCTATTTGCTCTTTACCATAATTACACACAGATTATAGATCAGCCTACCAGAGTACCTGATATTCCGGGACAAAATAGTCACTTACTTGATTTGTTTTTAACAAATGATCCTTACCTGGTACAATTTAAAGTATCAGAACCTTTAGGTGGTTCAGATCATAATATGATCTCTACACAGTTAAATTTAAAAACTCCAAAACAATTTAAAGCAAATCCTCGTCTTGTTTGGGACTATAAAGCTGCTGAGATTTTTTTAAACAATTTTCCTGGAAACGTAATTGTCTTACCGGTCAAGACCCTAACATAGCCGCGTTAAATTTTTCGGAGGCTATTCTTGAGGGTATGCGAAAATTTATTCCCAATTGATTAACCGTTCCTAAGACTGATCTATGGTTTTCCAAAAAATGCAAAACGGCAATTAAAATTAAGAAAAGGGCATTTCAAAAGTTTAATCAAAACAAAACTGATGAAAACCTTAAACAGTACCGAATTGAGAGAAATATATGTAGAAAACTAATAGATGCAGAAAAAAATCTTTTTAATAGGAAAAAAGCGTCTAAGTTTGCTGAACATCCAACTGGTTCACAAAATTTCTATAAAGCGGTTAAGGATGTCCATGGTAATTTTTGTAAGTCTTCTCTACCTCCCCTAATTGATGGAGATGTGCCGGTAATAGACCCAAAAGAAAAAGCTAACCTTCTGGGAATTTATTTCTCTAGACATTCTACACTAAACGAACCCAATTTCTTAACTAAGTCAATTCCTAGGGTTTCGCACAACATGATGCCCATAATTTTTCGTAAAAACATTGTTCGGAAAATGCTTTTACAAATTAATACTAACAAGGCATCTGGACCAGATCGTATTCCCCCAATTATTCTGAAAACCTTTGCTAGGGAGTTAGCACCAATCCTCACTAAAATCTTTTTTTTGTCATATAAGAAAGGAGTTTTTCCTGAAATATGGAAAATGGCAAGCGTACAACCAGTTCCAAAAAAGGGTAGTAAGACTGATCCAACATATTACAGACCCATTTCAATTTTATCGGTTGTTTCTAAAATTTTTGAAAAATATATTAATTTTAATATAATGAGCTTCTTAGAGTCTTCCAAACTACTTAATGAAAGACAATACGGGTTTCGAAAAGGAAGAGCGACGGGAGATTTACTTTCCTTTGTCACTCATATATGGAACAAATCGCTTGAAAATCATGTGAGACTTTCGGTATTGCTCTTGATATATCCAAAGCATTTGATAAAGTTTGGCACAACAATCTTATTTGCAAATTAAGATGTAATGGTTTGGATGAGCAACTTATATCTTGGATACAAAGTTTTATTTCCGAGCGGAAATTTCAGGTCAATGTTGATGGTATTTCATCGGATGTCTTTTCAACTAATGCAGGAGTTCCTCAGGGTTCTGCTTTGTCACCAACTCTTTTTCTTATTTATATTAATGATTTGTTGGATTCAACGATTAGTCCTATCCATAGTTTTGCTGATGATAGCACTCTTCATGCGTCTCATGAGAACCCTAAATTATATTCACAGTTAGCGCTTAACAACTGTAGATCAAATTTAATAGATTCTTTAAACCATGACCTTAAAACTATTTTGGATTGGGGGCTCGCTAATAGTGTTGAATTCAATACGAGCAAAACACAGGCTTGTTATTTTTCTAGATTATCCACACCTAATCCGTTTCCATTGAAGTTCGACTCTAAAGATCTTGTAGACAAAGGATCTGTTAGGCTTTTAGGAGTAGAAGTTGAAAATAATTTGAAATGGAATTTTCATATTTTTAACCTAGCTAAGAACGCCGTTCAAAAATTGGGCTTTTTGGGACGATGTCGTAAGTTTTTTAATAGCGAACAGCTTCTTTTAATTTACAAATCATTTATACGTCCCTGCATGGAGTACTGTTCTCACATATGGGGTGGAGCTTATTATAGTAGTTTGAAGTGCCTTGATTCTGTTCAGCGCAGAGCTGTTAAACTGATTGGCAACTCAACTCTTACTGATGAGCTTGATTCTTTACAGCACAGACGAAATGTTGCGGATTTGACAATTTTCTACAAATACATTATGGATGAACGAACTTCTGAAGAGATTAAATCAATTTTACCTGAACTAGCAATTCCATTGCGTAACACCAGAGCAAATGTTATAGCCCATCCTTTTACGGTTCATATAAAAAGGTGCAGAACTGTTGCCTTTCAGCGTGATTTTTTCAACAGAGTCTCTCATCTCTGGAACGCCTTACCTTCATGGGTTTTTCCTGATAGCTTTAATCCTCAAAGTTTTAAAGTTAACGTCCATAAATTTCTAAAAGAAACTTAATTTATTCAAACTTAACCACACTTCCTAGTTGGCATGGTATCTTCGGATATTCAGAGACGTTAATTAATAATTTATTATGATTAACACTAAACATGCCTAACTTATAATAAAAAAAAAAAAAAATTAATGTGTGCGACAAATATGTGCTATCCGATTTTATTGAGTCCGTCCACGTTAGGCATGGTCTTCCTATTTTCTTTTTACCCGCTACATAATTTGCTGCTGCATGTAGAATATGTCCTCACTCTCTTCTAGCAATATGTCCCCAATAATGAATCCGAAGAATTTTCACCTTCTTTGTTATTGTTTTTCCTTGTAGTATTTCTTTGATCTTTATTCGAGTCGGTTTTTCTGACGCAAACTGCAGTAACATGCGTAATAGCATTTGTTCATATTTGCGAAGACGCACTCTGTTTTCCTTGGGTAGCGTTGCTACGTTATTACATAAGTTATTACAGGAGTAATTATCGTTTCATAAATTCTTCAAACTATGTTTGTCGGAATTTTATGTATCTTAATGAATTGCGATATTTGTTTAGCTATTCCTGCTGCTTGATGGCATCTGGTTTTGATCGTATGACGTCTTTGTAACCTATCTGTTATATATGTGACCAGATACCGCATCGTTTTTACTACTTTAAAGTTTTTTCCGCCACACAGTATATATGGGGGTATTAGATCTTGGTTTGCAGGATTTATTATAAGAACTGTTGATTTGGTATCATTCACTGTTAGACCAACTGATTCCAGTACTGCTACCAATTCCTTGACAATTACATCTATATTTTGGCAATTTCTTGTTATTATAATGACATCATCTGCAAAAACTAAGATTATTGGAAGGGTGATTGTGTCTCGTTGGTCCAGTTTTAGTTCTGGATATTGTTCTTGAATAGTCTCCAATACTGCATTTATTATAAAAGTAAATATTCTCGGTGATATAGGGCATCCTTGCTTTACTGCTCTGTTTTTATTTACTTTCCCTGTTTGTATATTGAACCATCGAAGACTGGTTCTCTCCCAAAAACATGCTTTGGTGATTCTGTTACACAGGTAATGTGGGATTTTATATTTCAGGGCTATTGAAACTACTGTTAGGTCCACTCTATCAAAGACTTTCTCAAGGTCTAGGGAGAATACATAATGCTTATTTCCGGCTCTCCATTCTTCTTCTAATATTCTTCTGCAGATGAACATGTGATCATCCGTGGACCTATTTTTGAGAAATGCTGCCTGGTACGCAGCAGGTTCTGTGAGTTTTTCATCCAATCGGTCCAACAACAATTTTGCATAGATTTTATATCCCGTGTTGCATATTGTTATCCGTCTGTAGTCATTGATTGAGACAGGGTTCTTTTTTTGGAATAGGGCATTGTATTGTATCTATCCAATCATCTGGTGGCGTATTATTCTTCCAAATCTCTTCTATAAGCTGATGTATAGCCGACACCATTTTGACAGGAGCTTCTTTCCATAGCTCCATTGATATGCCATCCCTACCTGGTGCAGTCCCGGATCTCAAATATGCAATTGCATTTTCCACCTCGGATTTCGTTGGTGGTTGTTCCATAGGCCAATGATCTTCTTCTGGTATAACTGGCTTCCAACCTCCTTCAGATTTTTGTAGCTCACTATACCAAGCTAATATTGGTATATAGTGTGAATTAACCTGATTTTATCCTTTTCTATATTCTTTAAGGAATTTTTGTGCTTTTTTTATTCTATTTGCAACTTGTTTTTCATTACCTATGTTGTTGAAGAATTAACTACAGCTTTCTATTCGATGCGTCTTGTAGCTATTTGAGAAGTTTTTACTTGCTGCCCTTATTTGGTTAACAACATGTCTGTTATTTGGATCCCTACTTTTTTGAAATTGTGCTTTCTTCAAGGCTGCTAAAGCTCTCCTTCTACTAGGTGTAAGTGGGAGTTTCTTTTTCAGAAGCTTTTCTGCTGTATTTTTAATACATTCAGTTATGATTTTCCATTTGCTTTCTTTGAGATTATCATCATATTTCTCCAGTTCTTTTCGTATTTGTTCTTTGTACTCACACCTGTATTTTTCTATTTTTAATAGTTGTAGATTCCAATCTCTATGGTTATTTTCAGTTGTTACTCGTTGAGTGTTATTTTTGGCTCCTAATGTCACATTGCGCTGTGACGTTCTTTTGGAAATACTGTTTCGCTTCGGTATTTTTGCCCAAATTAGTTTATGATCATAATGGTTATCTCATTCATAAATTTCGTGCCTTTGATCATTGTTATGAATAGAGAACAGTTTTGTTTTTTAATTAAAATGTGATCCAGTTGAGATGAATTTTCACCTCTTGTCCATGTTTTTAGGACGGAGTTTCTTCCCCAGGTGCTTGCAATTTTTAAGTTATTAAGGGTTGCAAACTGTTCCAATACAAATCCGTTTTCATTTGATTTCTCATGGTTGAGTGTCTTTCCAACCACGTCATTTTTGTTCCTTGTTTCCATTTTTCCTATTCTGGCATTAAAGTCTCCCACGATGATTATTTCTCTTCTCGTTGCTGTTGTTTCTATTATGATGTTAAGTGTGGAGAAGTGTTTTATGGTCTCTGAATTTCTCTTTGTGCCTGATGGTGGAATATAAGTTGTAACAATTTGGATTTCACCCATATTTGGTGTTTTAACTATTAATGAAGCTACACAGTTTGAGCATCCTTTAAATTGTTTAACTATTATTTTAGGTCTTCGCCTGACAATAAATCCCACCCCTCTATTTTTGCAGGTTTTACTATTTATAAAGTACCATTTATAGTTTTTACCCATACATTTAGCTGTATTCATTCGAGTCTCTTGAATTGCTACGATGTCCAAGTCATTTTCTTCAAGTATTTCCTCTATCCTAACTCTGTTTTTGCTTTAATGTAAGCCCATACCCATTTATATTCCAAGTGCCAATGTTTAAATAGGGAATATCTGGTCGCAATTGCTGACCATGGATTATATTACCAGAACTAGGTTTTGGTATTAAAGCCCTAAAATTGGTATTATCTTGGCTTATATTTAATAGTTGATCTCTTAGGCTTATTATTTGTTCCTGAGAGGTTTCCATGCTGTCTGGAACGTCTGGATGATTTAATATTATACTGTCGTAATGATTTCCACTCAAATGGATAAGATATTTATTTCCAACGTTGGGATTGCTGAGAAAGGAGTAAACCTTATCTTGCTTTCATTAGGTGCGTTGTTATGTACAATTATAGTTGCACCCACTAGTTCTGCTGCGGCTGCAATACATTCTGTCCCACCCCAAAACTCTTCCTGTGAAAGATTTCCTAAATATATATTGAATATTTCTATGTCGGTATGCTGTCTTAAAAAAGATGTCTCGTATACAGTCAACGCATTGTCTAAAATTTGTTGCATAAATCGATCAGGATTTTTTTGTATGCAATTCACGATTTTTTTTCTTGCTTCCTTTGCTGAGCTCCATGTTGTTGAATGTCTGGTTCGTTTTTGATGCAGTTGATGGATAATTGCAGAGAATAAACAATTACCATCGGCGGTTATTTTAACAATATTTTCCATATTATTTTATTACTTAAAATTACTTTAATTTAATTTATAAACTTGTAAATTTACTATTAGGAATGCACAGACAACTAAATTAATTAGTTCAATACACTATATAATTAATAAACAAAATTTACCTTACAGTTCCTTTCAATATGTTACAATAAGTTTTTAATATACACACTTGTATGTAGTAATAGTGGAAGTTCTTAAAATTTTACTACTGTTTTCACTTGTTTTATTAATTAATCCCAACAGTGGGATTTTTATATTTATAGTTTATTTTATTTTCTCTAGAGTCTAGAACAACAAAAAAATTTATTTATTTTTATTTTATCTTTTCTTATATCAAAACAAGAAACACAAAATTTCATAAAATATTGTTACTCCTTTCACTTTGCACTAAAAAAACTATGTGAATTCCACAAATCCCTTACAAACATACAACTCATAAACCTTTTGTAAGTATACCAAAAATATTGTAGGTTACAAAAAATTATTTGAAAAAACCAAAAATTTATTTGATTCACAAATAATTTATGGGTTTGAAGGGAAAAAATATGGAGGGGCTGAAATCTCACAGCTCTGAGATATCAAGACTTCGGTCTGGGTTAAGGATTTTGATATAGTTTTCGGCAAAAAACTTTAATGAGGACATGGTTTTTAGTTTTGGGCAGCGATGTATATCAAACATAACTCTTTGTTAAAGTACATTGTATTTTTATCTCTGTTTAGAAATTTATTATAAAACTAACACGAAACATCGATACGTTGCCGGAAAATTATAAAAGATAATAAATTAGCATAATTTAGTGAAAGATGATACAATCAGCAAACTCCTCAAAAACCTCTCCATTTAGCGTTTCGAGAAAATATTACAAAATCACAAATTCATATTTCTTTCAAAATTCCAAAAAATTGTAAAAATTATAATAAAATCAAACTTTTTCAACATTCTAAAAATATTCCAAAAATTATTACAAAATCAAAAGTTGAAACTTTTTTCAAAATTCCAAAAATTATAATAAAA
The DNA here is from genome assembly GCA_963693315.1 of Diogma glabrata. Taxonomy (NCBI): domain Eukaryota; kingdom Metazoa; phylum Arthropoda; class Insecta; order Diptera; family Cylindrotomidae; genus Diogma; species Diogma glabrata. The sequence goes on from OY856188.1 coordinate 7,974,176, forward strand.
TCAAAAATTTAAAATTTTTCAAAATTCGAAAAATATCCCGAAAATTCTTACAAAATCAAAACTTAAAACTTTTACCAAAATTCTAAAAATATTGCAAAAATTATTACAAAATCAATAATACAAACTTTTTTCAAAATTCCAAAAAAATTTCAAAAACTATAACAAATTCAAAAATTTCCATGTCCAATTTCATTTTCAATTACATTTACGTCATAAAAGCAGCTACATTTTTTTACCAAAAAATTGGCTAAAAAAATCAATGAAATCATTTTTTGACACATTTGACATTATATTTTTGACAAACTTATAATGCCATAATTGTCTATAATAATAATATATTTTCATGTTATACAAATAATTAAATTAATTTTTTTCCAAAAAATTAGGTAAAAAAATAAATAAAAATCTTTCTTTTGACACACTTGACAACATTTTTTTGACAAACTTATAATGCAATAATCTAGATTTTGGTCTCACATACCAATCCCGACCATCAAGATTTCTCCAAATTCAATGTTTCTACTCGTAGTCACTTAAAATGAAAAACGTTTTTAACCAAAACATATGCAAATTGCCTTGTTGTGACACACTTGACGATTTTTTTGACACACTTCCGGTACAGTTATCAAACACATCGTCCTTTTGGCTCTTCCCATTGAGTAAACCTATTTTTAGAAAAAAAAATTTGAAATCCGTCCAGCGGTTTTCTAGATTTCGTCGGTTGTGACGGCCGGACGGCCGGACGGCTGACAGACAGACACACATTTTTTTTTTTGCTTTTTTAGAATCCTAAGATCCTAAGGTCCTAAAACGTCAAGAAATGCCAAAAAAAGTGGGGGTAAGAATTTTGCTTTGAGCTCATGAATGTAAAACTTAGGTCTTTCAGACCGAAGTAATTATAGTCTAAGATCCGGCTGCCGGATTTTGGCGCTCATCGATTTTTTGCTAAAACCAAATTTTTATGTATAAAAAAACCAACTATAACTAAAACCAAATTTTTATATAATTAGGAGAATATATTTCTACCAGGTTGCCTATCAAAATTTGGCCGCCAGTATTTTTAATTAAATTATTTTTAATTGATTTTTGGGAAAAAATTTCGTTCACTTGTTTTTTAAATAAACTATCGTCTACATCACGGCAATTTATATAAAGATTCTAAAAATTCACGGTTGCCATTGCGCACCTGGCCGCACCTCGTCGCAGCCAGGTGTAAACAGGTATGATTTCGATACATTTATACGTTCATAACGTACATTGATTAATTCTATATCAAATTAAAGCTAATTTTTTTTCTATTTATTATCATATATGGTTGCCTAATTAAATCCGGCCGCAAATAAGGGTTGCTGGCTGTTAAAGATGATAAATATTTAAGGTAGAGTGAAAGAGAGCTAGGGCGTAACATCATTTGTCAGACGAGGATAGCGATTGCCAGCTCTTAAGCTATTGCGCATGCGTCGAATGTTAGTGTTCTCAACCACCGGGGAGTTGTCTTCCTTTTCAAAATGACAAATTTAAAAATTACAACAAAAAATGGTAGAATCCTAGTTTATCCCCCCAAATAAATTTGCGTTTTTTTTTCAGATAAATAGAATGATTAGGTCCTCTGCATCCTAATTATGAAAAAAAATTTGCGGAAATGAGGGGGTCAAAAGTTATAAAGGATTAAACTTTCAATTTTACCTTGGTCTCCCCTTTGGTTTTTTTTTTTTTTATAGTTTTTTTTTTCTTTTTTTCCTTATTTTTATTTATTATTTATTTATATTTTATCACACACTAAAATATTGAAATTAAAAAAAATACCTTGGTCCCCCCTTTGAGTTTTTAGAAGTAACTTGATTTGATTTTTTTTTTTGACTCGCTTCTGCGACCTTGCACAACTTCGATCAAAAATACCAAAAAGTTTCAATTTTTGAGTTTCAATTTTGAAGTTTCAATTTTTGATTTTGTTAGTATTTTTGGAATATTTTTAGAATTTTGGAAAAGTTTAAATTTTTGGAATATTATCGGAATTTAGGAAAAGTTTAAATATTTGATTTTATTCTTATTTTTGGAATATTTTTGGAATTTTGAAAAAAGTTTGATTTTATTTAATTTAACAATATTTTTGGAATTTTGATTATAATTTTCCGGCAACGTATTGATGTTTCGTGTTAGTTTTGTAATAAATTTTTAAACAGAGATAAAAAATACTTGTACTTTAACAAAGAGTTATGTTTGATATACATCGCTGCCCAAAACTAAAAACCATGTCCTCATAAAAGTTTTTTGCCGAAAACTATATACAAATCCTTAACCCAGACCGAAGTCTTGATATCTCAGAGCTGTGAGATTTCAGCCCCTCCATATTTTTTCTATATACAATCAAATTATTTTCAAAACTGAGTTTGTCAACCCTATTTAAATCATTTACTTATCTTAATAATTATGTACTTTTGGTTGCGACGACGATGGCACCATTCAAAACTTTAAATAATGCGTTTAATTATGTTGTAAATTAAGCAAGCTGTAAAAAAAGTAAAAGTTGTAAATTATAAATTTATATCTCATATCTGCAAATTTTTAGATTACAAATTTTGGGTGTGCTCATTCTTCTCACGTAGATTTCATTATCATGCTACATGACATGACAATATTTTTGTTTAGCACTTCAGTCTAAAACGTTGATATATATATATATATATATATATATATATATATATATATATATATATATATATATATATATATATATATATATATATATATATATATATATATATATATATATATTTCTAATATATATATATTTCTAAACTCAGCATGACTGGTCGAGGAATGGCAGAATAATCAAAGGAATAGAATTAGTTAAAGTTTGTATTCAAATTCAATAATATTCAACAAAATTTAACTGCTTCTTACTCATTGGACTCATTTTTTAAACATTGATTTTGTTTTATATATTTTTGGGGGTTTTGGGTTGTTTTATCGATTTTTTTGGATTAATTTCAATTAAGCACTCTTAAAAAATTTTGTTTTTGATACAGGTCAAATAATCATAAAAACGGGGTTTATACCTGATGCCGCCACTTCAAAAAAGTAAATGCCGCGTGTGATCCAAGTGAAGGGGGTTTAAATACTCGGTGCATAGTTCATTTAATTCTCCAAAACAGATTTTTCATCTAAGAATCAACACTTTAAATTTAGCACTTCTGTGTGTTGCCAATTCCGTTTAATGGAATGGATGCTGATCCAAACATTTACATGACTCTGTAAAACTCATTTTTGAATCGGGGTTTAATCTAAAAATCAAAAATCCATCAATATTTCTCCTTGATTTCTGTTTTTCTTAAAATATCAAAAAAATTCAAAATCATTCTTGTTAACATTAACATTTTGGAATACACCCTCTTTTCTTCTCCCCGAACGCTTCTTCCAATTCTTAAAGCTATAAATCATTATAATCGCAAAATTGCACACTAAACAAATTACTTGCAACATGTAATCATATAAATATAATTATAACCATGACAATCATAACCCCAATTAAAAAAAGTCTATTTACAAACACAAATTATCACTTTGTCTATATTGATTCTAGCATAAAGATTTCCTAAAACTACAATAACAAAATCACTGTTGTCGACATTAAATCTTATTTAATTATAAATTAAAATCTTTAACAAAATTAGATAGTAAAAAATATATTATAAACAAAAAAAAAAATACTGATTATGTATTTTGAGTAATATTCTTCCTACTGTCAGTTTGTTAAAATGTTGAAACTGCAAGTTAAAAACAATCCGGTGAAGGTCGATCATAACAACTACTTTAACTTTTAAGTGAAAAGGAAATAACACAAAAAACATACAAACTATAATAAGATGACATTCCTTGAACGCCTTTGTAAAAACAACAAAATGATGTATGCTATCGCGTTAACTGTGAATAAAACCATTAAGAAATTATTAATTGTACTTAAGACGTTTCCTTCAACTTTATTGTACTCAATTTGAATTAAGTATGAACGAGCATGTTTTGGTTTTATATTGATTGTTTACAGTATTATCTTTCGTTATTTCTTAATTTATTTGATTATATTAAAGGTTTTTAAATAAAATTTCGTATATTGAGAGTTAATTGAACAAAGGTTTCCAAACGGAATATACGAGTACGCATCAAAGTGTAATTAAGAATAACAAAGTGGTTAACTAAGAAGTTTAAGAATAAATAAATATACTAGTCGATGTTGATGTTTTCTGATTTAAAATTACATTTTAATTATTTTCTTGAGAAAACACTTAAATTTTGTTTAGTGATCAAAAGATCAAACTAAATAATTGCTGTGTTGTGCAGTTATTCTTAATATTTTCTAGACGAATGTTTAGCTCTTCTGAGAAGAGCTATACCTGTTGTTGTACTTGAACATTCAACGTCATCAAATATAAAATAAAAAACACGAATAAAGCTCGTCGTCGACCGTGGTTACCACAGTTTTTCTTTGATTTAGGTTAAAAAACCAAAAAGTTAATTTTTATAGTGCCATTAAATTTGAAGAGCGAAAACAAATAAAGACCAAATCAGAAAAATTTTCTTAAGATCGGATTGACACAATGTCAATAGACATGAAAAATAAGAGAAATAAAAGGTTCATTATTTTTCTTTTATTTGTTTTGAGTAAAAATAGTACATTATGATGCTAGGACGTAAAGCTAAAGATTTTGGACGGATGTGGAGTTTGCAAATCGAGGCGCTAGCCGAGATTTGCACCCACATTAAGTCCAAAATAGCTTACGTCCGTGCATCATATACTATTTTTTATTCGCCGCAAGCAAAATATTTTAAGAAAAGTTTTAAATTAAAATTATAAATTTTCATAAATTTTAAAATAAAAATATGTGGAACAAGTAACCTTTGACAAAATATTTATTATTTTTTCCAAATTATTGTGTAGCTATGACAACAAATGATAACAACTATTTTAATTGGATAATGAAATTTTGAATTTGAGGGTTGCTTTGATAAAAATTTTTATATTTCATAGAATTTAAACGAATACAAATGCTTTTTACTTTTTTGGACGTAGCTATGACAACAAAATAAATAGCTGAAAAGTGATGCTTTAAAGCCGCAAATCACAGTAATAAAGTAACACTTTAATATGTAGGCGAATAAAAAATAATATTGTTACTAAACAAAGCAATTCAATGAGTTTAAAGCGTTAAAAAATTACTATACTGATTATTTTGGAGGAAAAACTAAACGAAAGATAAACTCTGACATTGATTGCTGAAATTATTTTTGTAGTTTTATCAACCGAAAACGATTTTGCTGTTAAATTTAATTTAATTTATTTCATTAAATAAAATATCGTCACACAATATTTTTTTGAAATCCAAATCCAAATATAAATCCTGGGTAAGAAACGGAACAAAATAAAGACCAAATGACTTACTTCGCCTCTTTAATTTTCTGATCTGTGGAACGCGAGTATAAACACCGGTTTATTTTTAACATTTCTTGCTCAAACACACCACTGTCTGAAAGTTCGAATCAGAATTAATTTAATAATTCGAGCTTGGAATACCTTTAGTCATTTGGGGCCGTTACAATTGATGAAATGTTTTTGGAGCAGAATGAAATTGAAAAAATTTCAAAAAACAGAGAAAATTGTAATGAAATTCGCCAAAAAGTGTAATAAAATTCATTACCGATGCAGCGAAATCCCAACCCATAACAAATCTGATCAAGTTTACTAACGTGTAGTAAAACTTAATAGTAAAATGTTGTAGTAGAACTTATTACAAGTGAAGCCAAATACATCACAAAGTAGTATAATCTATTACCAAATTTGTGGTAGAATATCTCACACATGTAATACAATTTATTAAATTTGTAATAAACTGTTGTTGCTGTGCTACATACGAAGTAAAGTGTATTACTATAGTGTAGTAAAAATATAATCAAATTTGTAGTAAATTTTACCTCATTTTAAGTAAAATTTACATACAGTAGTAGTTTGTAGGCAATTCTATAAAAAACTCATTTTGAAATTTTATATTTTCATTTTTGACCTCCCTCAGTATTAGAAATTAGGCCATGCAAATATCATATCAAAGAGAGAATATGAAGCTTTCATCAAAGTATCTTTCCAAACAGAACCACATTTGGGGCATTCTTTTACAAATTGGACAGATTTTGACAAAATCTGACCGACAAATTTTTTATTAAAGGGTTTAAATTTTTATATCGAAAAAAAGATATAAGGGTTGAAGGATTTTTTTGGGGGAAAATAGAGCGGTTCTAAATTTCAAGAATTTCGTGATTTTTCGCTTGAAGACTTATTTTCAAAAATTCATAGCTTCGCTTTAATTAAAGATAAAAACTTCTAGTTTATATTAAAGTTAAAAGATGCTATTTAAAAAAGCAAAAACAATTTAAATTATTAACAAATTCTTAGGACCGATTGTATGAATACGGATAGAAGACAAATCCTCGAATAAATCGTCGTTTGTATTGTATGAATCAGGATAGAACAACAAATTAATTCGAGAATAAAATTCTATTCTCTGTTTTATTCTTTCTTTTTCTTGTATAAAACAAAGGATAAAACAATTTGTATTTTTTTCGTGACATGTGCATAGCAGGATAATTTTGTTTTGAATTTGTGGTTATTTTTGAATTTAAATTTGTGCGTTTCTAAAATTTGTTTTCTGATATAAATTAATAGTAAAATAAATAATATTTTTACTATTTCTACCCACCCATTTCTACCCACCCATTTCTACCCATCCTTGGATTTTTTTCTACCCATCCTTGTTTATACAATCGACTTCTATTGCTATGAATAAATAAAAGTTAAACTCCATTTTTAGTGATTGCCCCACACGCGTAATTGTTTTAGTATGACCATCAAGTTTTTAGTATGACCATCGTATTCTACGTTTAATTTTCTAAAAAAAACGTATTTTTAATTAATGGAAAAATGATTTTTACTGTAAAAAATATATTAATTTATCGAGGGCGGGACGACAAAAAACTACATAAATGAGTCATTCGGTATGTAACGAACAGATTAGGACCAAATTTGACCAACACATTTTTAATTCAGCTGAAACCTATTTTAAGGGTTTTGTATAAAAAAAATATATGTATTCGATGATTATGTTTTTTATTCTAAAATAAAACGGATCCAAATTCGAGAATTTCGTGTTTTTGGCTTGATTCATAACTCCTTAACTTTCTTCGATTCATAATTTTGGTTCTGGATGAGATAGACACTCTTTTCCTGTTTTGTTTTAAAGTTAAAAGATGAACTTTAAAAAAAATTGTTATATATAAAAATTATTAACAAATTTTTATTGTTGTAAACAAATAAAATGTTAGAATCGATTTATAGTACAAAAATAAATAGTGTTTAGTTAGACCATCGTATTCTACGTTCAATTTTCTATAAATACCGTAGACTTAATTAATGGAGTAATTAGTTTTACTGTTAGAAATAAATTCTCGATAAATTAATTTATTTCTAAAAGTCTAAAAGTCGGACTAAATGTACTCGGACTAAAAATGGATTTTGGAACTCGTAAAATTGCTGTACTCTGCTATCGCGTCGCACCGCATCATTTTTTGTCCTAGTGAAACAAATAATTATTTGTAGATACAAGATACAAAAAATCCTGGCGTGGGAGGGGCAATAACTTAAAACTGATTTTAACATTTTATTTGTTTGTACCAATAGGAATTTGTTAATAATTTTTATAGATAACAAATTTTTTAAAGTGCATCTTTTAACTTCAAAATAAAAAAGTGTGTATCTCTACCAGAACCGAGATTATGAATCTTTGAGACTATGTGTTTAAGTCAAAAATCACGAAATTCTCGAAACAGAGAACCGCTCTATTTTCCAACCCAAAAAATCCTCGAACAAGTATATATTTTTTTTCGATATAAAACCCCTAAAAAAAATTTCAAAAAATCAAACATGTGTCGGTCAGAAAGGAGTTCGGTATGTAAAACTGACTCATATGTACAAATTTGTTGATGCCTGAGAATTATGAAATTAGATTTTCAATTTCAGCACTTCCATTCAGTAGATTATAAGATTAAAAAAATTTCTTTATAAAGAAACGAATTTTGAAAATGGTTTTCCATTGATTTCTTTGCGTTTCAAATTTAGAATACCCTGTGAAAACAGTGGTTTGAGCTTACAAAGAAATAGTTAAACTAGTTGACGGGTTAAATAAATGTTTTTATTCTATAACTTTCATTTATTTATGTTAGGTATCAATTTTCGAAAAAGCATTTCACAGAAGATTCTTTAATTTTTCACTGCAGTGTTTGAATGCACTGATTTAAGAAATTATGTAATGGCTGTAGCAATAATTGATAAATATATTTTACAATTTTAAAAACTAAATTTTACAATTTTAAAAACAAAGAAAAATAATATATAGCAACAACTGTGTAAAAACAAGAAAAGATTATATAAAATAGATTAAAAACTTACATTAATTGATGTATATGATGATTTACTTCAGATGATTAGCATCTTCCAATATGCCCATTAACAGTCCATTGCATGAAACATAAACATACAAGCTATTGATTGGATGCTGCTTTCTTTATGCATATTTCTTACAAACACAACACTCAAAACTATATCTACCGTTGCTCCTCCAGTTTTTATGCCATGACTCACCCCTATTAGTTTTTCCATCTTCGTGTATTGAGATAGCGTATTCCAAATGAAACCTATCGCACAACTCCATTCCCATTTAAACATTTTAATATATTCCATTCCATATTTCACTTCATTTTCATTATCTGCATTACATTTTGACTTCTATTAATTCACTCAATCCCAACTTTATTTGAAAATCGTCATCATCATTTAGGTTACTAAAAATCTTCTTATTAGTTTTATCATCGGAGAACTGATAAAAAATATTGAAACATTTCATCATTAGAAATATTTATTAGCATATTGTCTTATAACGTTTTGATCATAATATCATTTACACGACATAATCACCTTTAACTCATAATAGATAAGCTTTTATTGTAAGTTATATTGACATATATAATTTTATTCAATTAAATCACAAATAAAAATATTACAATTTTATTACATAATTTCAATTTACATAAATGTTTTCACTTTGATTTTTAAAAATTTAATCTTGCCGACCGAACAAAATGGTCAAGTATATATAGTAGGATTTTTCAGTCTTCTGTCTCTCTTTCCATTATCCCTTTAATCGTACACAAATTATACATTTATACTTCCATATATTATCTCACCAAACAACTTTACAAACAAAATAAATTTAAACAGCTGTATTTATTACACCTATACAGCTGTATTACACCTATAAATGCTTTTATGTTTGTTTTATTTTAAAGTCCGGCATCGAAATAAATTGGCAAATTATTAGCGAAAATCTTTATATATCAATATTCTTACCTTTAGAGAAATATTCGAAATAGTCCGTCGTTACAAACTTATTCAATTTTGAGGAAATTTTGTGTTTTGAACAGAATTGTTCATTCTAGACATGTACACGTACTTGTAATTCGTTATTTGCCTGTTTGACCTGCTGATATTGAACTAAAATTTGCGCTTGACTATGCACTTTAAGTTAATTACTATTTATCCAATATATTGAAATCATGCATCCAGTATATTGAAAAATGAAATTGTTTAATGCTTTTTAGATATTATTTAATGATGGAAGAAGCTCGAAATGAAGCAGCTTAAATGTTAGCAAGTCCGTATGATCTGTGAAAATCAAGTGAAGGAAAATTGCTTGTATATTTATGCAACTAACCGTGCTGGTGCTGTTTATGGACCTTATATGGAAAAATAGATGGTGTTTTCACATTAATTTGTTCATGTTTGATTTGTTGTTTTAGTAGATAATGCAGCATAAGTAGTTACAACCGAACTCATGTTCCGTGAAATTTGAGGTATAATTTTGAAAGATAATATTTTGCAGTGGTTTTCCTCTGTTGCCACAAAGTTGCCGATAAATAGTATCAAGAGATCCGGGAAATTAAATCTGACCGAGGACTCCAGTTTAAGCCCGCTGATCCAATACCAAATAGTATGGAAATGTTTTAAATTAAAATCGACCCACTGCTTTGTAAAGGAGGTAGTGATGGATGGATAGCCTTGTGGATAGTACCTAGATGAGGTAAAGTTTAGATCACTTTCAAATTCTCATTGAAAGATATTCGGAAAACTGAAAAGTTTTTTTTACCACGGGTATTACCTACTTAAAATATGTGGATTCGGTAAAGGGATTTTCTCTTCAGCTATTAGACAGGTCAGAGTGCGGATGTAGAAGCCGACATTCCCAGGACACCACTTAGATTTGATTCGCATGTGGCTCGATTGTGGATGGGGGTTTGGTCCTCTTCTCTGAGACTCGTCAATCTTATTATTGATGCTGTATTCTTAGATGGGCCAGCTGAAGTTTCAACCTCATGAGCATGGGCACCTCATAAAATTTCCACCTCAGCATTTTGCTGTTTTCAAAAAATAAGTATCCAAATATTTAAAAAAAATCAAACCAATTTCAAAATTTGCTTTAAAAAGAGAAAGATCCGTAACAAATATTTATCTCAATCCCGGTCGGTTCGAGAATCGAACCGAGGTCCTGCTGATCAGAGTTTATGGTTAACCATTAAATCAACTCGACCAGCGGCGAGATAAAAATTTACTTTTGGACGATCGACTTAACATCACAATTATTTTTTTTTAATTTATTATACTAATTTAAATATTTCATTTTGATGATTTTATTGCCGTTTTTTCAAGAAATCTAGTAAATTTGCAAAGTAAAATTTATGTTTCTCACTTTAGTTATCATAAACCTCTAATTTCATATTTCAATTATGATAGTAATTCAATTGACGTTGTAATAAATTATGTAAATACGATTTTTTATTATACATGAGAAACGTAGGACTTTTCACTAATATAATAGATACCTACGGTAACAATTTTCCAAGAGTATTTTAAATTTTAACTATAAATGAATGTACGGACTAAAACGCTGACTCTAACCCAACAAAAGATCTCTAAAAACAATGATAATTTATTTAAAACGTTTCATTATGACTTTAAAAAAAAACAAAAATAATTTATTAATCTAATATGCAAACTAGAATTAACATTGAGAGAAATGATAAAATACATTACTGTTGATTGTAGTCTTCCTTGATGTCAAGTTCCAATCAATATGTATTATACGCCAGGTTTAGTTTTTTGTTATTTTCTTCAGCCAACAATTATATTTATTCCAAAAAACGCTGTTTAACATAACGGTATCATAGCGGACGTGAAGATCTTCAGCAAATATAAGGCAACAAAAATGTGCCACTTTCGCAATAAGCAAATATTCTCCCCACGAATATAAACTCCAGCCAACTTGCTGACGCTCACAGCAATTTCCAACTCCATATATCAATCAAAAAAATGTAACATATTATGGAATGAACTCACCCCCACCCAAATCATCGTCGTTTGACCATCCGGTGCACGCCTCTGCTTTAAAACACTACAACGATACAATTCCGGAATACTTTGTGCAAACAAATGATCCAATTGTCATATTCACATAGGTTGGACCCTTTGTCAATTTCTGTCATCTTGCCTTTCTCGAACTACTATATCGTTTTAAACATTTAATTTTTTTGTTTCAATTATAGTATTTTTTTATTTTAGCACAATCAAATATCGGAATAATAATTTTAACACCATAAACATTTAAAATTTACACATTTAAAACATAAAACATTTAAAAACACAGTTAAAATTTAAGTTAAACAAATTCTTTTGTTACGATTAAAATATAATATAATTTTTTTTCTTTTACTTTAGTTTTAATTTAACCTGGAAAATTATGAACTTTTATCAAAGTTCTGAATCACAATTCTTAACTATAGAGTTAGAGTTTAATTTTTATTTAAGTTTCAAATCTCGACTTTGAGAAACAATATTGTTATTTTAGATCTTAATTACAACTCAGCAAATATTCAAAATTATTTTTGTATTTATAATTTTTAAAATTACTCTAAAGAAAGAAAGAAGAGTTGGTCGCATGACACAGATGCTCGTTATTCATATTGTTTGTAATCAATACATTTACAATTCAGAACGTAACCAGTTAACAACAGATTGTCTCATTTTTTTTTATATTTAAACATTGCAAATCGAGTGCAAATATATATATAACAAAAATCATTATAACCTTGATGTCACAAAAAAAAGTCAGGTATGCCGATGATTATTGATAAAAATGTTAATGCAAAATGCATATTATAGCCGAGGGTGAGGCAAAAAGTTATTTGTATGGCGATCTGTTAAATATAAAATTACGACTAGGACATGTAGGCAATATTTTCTCACCCTTAACTCAGAATATTATGATCAAAGGCGATAGATTTCTTTGCCGGGGGTACCGTAATGCGAGTGAGGGTACCGAAATGCGAGTGAATTTTTCTATCTGTCCAGTTAAAGCTTTATTATCCAAAATGTGTGTTGGTTTTTGTGTAGCGACATCTCCGCTCTGTTATTTCAAACATTGTTAGTAGATACGCAGTCACATTTAACAGTCACAGTTCTTTCCACTTGCACTCTTGGCGATACTTGTTTTGCGTTAATGATGAGTAAAACACCGTTCACTTCAGTTTATTTTACAATAACAGAAACAAAATCCAAAACATTGGACTTGAACTTGTTCTCTTATTATTACTTTTATTTTGACTAAACTCGTGCTTATAACCATAAAAACGTTTGTTTTTTGTATGCAGATTCAAACAAAAATTAAAAAATTTATGTTAAGAGATAAAAACTATTTATCTGTTGTATAACGAATAAAAAAACACAGAAACAAATATATATATATTGTTTCTACATTAAAATTTGTAAACCAAAATATTAACTTAAAACTAAAAATATTAATGTCTTAAAGTGGGTTATTTTATTGCAGAGTATGCGGTTCTCAAAGTGAAACCATTGTTTTCAAGGACTGTGGATTATGCGAACCTATAACTATCAAAATAATTTCAACGACGAGAACTTCACTATAAATATTGAATTAGTATTTTTTGTTATCACAATATAAATAATTATAAGAACGTCACTGATAAAGTTGAACAAATAAAATTTTGGCGGGATGAAAACTGAAAAATAAATATCAGATGAGGTGATTAAACGTAAAAGCAAATATAAATATCAGTGGTTCCAGATATATAATTTTATCGGATACAAAAACATTATTATTTTATAGAACGTATATAAATATATTACAAGGTCAAGCTAAATAAAACAATAAATTAAGTAATAAAAAGATGTTTTCTTATCTTGCTAGTAGATGTATGTACGAACCGAAATAAATATTATAACAGACAAATTTTTATATGAAATGTTGATGTTCGATGGACAAACACATTTGGTTGTTCTTGAAATATTTATTCTTGAAAAGCTACATGCAAAACCAAATGATTTCAAAATAGAAAACTTATTTCTCGACTATCGACTAGCATCAGGTCTTAAAAGTTTATCCTGCAGAAAAACAGTGAACGTGCTTATATCGTGTTGTATGTAACCGTTATTCTTTTAAATTATTATTGGCTTAAAACTATTAAACAAACCTTATTTATATATAAATTAATTAAATTATTTAAGATTTGTTGCCACCGTGTCAAAAGATTGGCAAGTAATCACGATATGTATAAAATAAAAATTACATAAAAAACTTGGCGCCTCCACTTTGTTTTTTTTTTCTTATGTCAATGGTTGATTTAAGCTTAAAAATTTTTGAATTTTGTACACGTAAAATTGTGTACCGTTTGTTGAAAGATATCATTTCAGCGAAATTATTCAATTAGAAAATTTATTATATTTTCGTTTTCTTGTTATTATTTTTATTATTATTGTCTAGAATCTTAACCTTGAATATAAAAAGATTTGAACTGTGTTATGAGAATTTTGTTATATGAATTAGTGGTTTCTGTGCCAAATTACTAATTTTACTGAGTTGCATTTGTTTTTTTTATTGGTTTCAAATTATTTTGTTTCGGAAACGTTGATTCAGTTAATTTACATGTTACAAATACTCAAATGTTTACTCCTTATCAATATTATTTTTAACACTTTGTTTTGTTTTGTTACAGGTACCTCCAAATACACATTCATTTTATTCTTCTAATTAATGGATTAAGGTAAAGTAATTTATTAATTAACGCATGGATGGATCAGTTTTTATTGATTTCGTATTTTTTTTTTTATTTTTTATCTACGGGTGTGACAACCGCGCGAACAACAACTCCCACATGCCATATGAGTTAACGTGAGATATAACATACCACTGGCAAAAGAAGTGAGATATCACTAGCCAAGGTGATATATTGCGTTTGTATAAATTTTGATTTTAAGTAGAAATCTATTAAAGGCGATGCGATGTGATTAGGCGCTTAAGAATTATGAACCTACACTACAAAACCACCATGACTGCCTATATTTTTCAAGGTCGTTTATCGTGATTGTTAAGTTCGTTTATCGTGGTCGTTAAGTTTGTGCCGTTTTTCAGCAGCACTTGAACTTGTGTTTTTCTCTCTGTGAACATTTTTATGTTTATTCTAGTCTGTACTAATGAGAGCTGATGGAAGCATCTGTTCTCTACTCGTTCACAGAATTGAGAGTCATTTAATGCTTTCGAAGAACACTTCATTCTTTTCGCCATTAGATTTAGATAGTCATTTTTTTGTCGTAGACAGCCATAGCTCTGCTTTAAGTTGAAGAGATGGAAAAAGAAAATTGAAACCCTCGTTTATGGGTTAAAATAATGTTTTTTGTAGTACTTATGTGACCGAAACCCATTTACTATTAAAACCGTTCATTCGCTCGAACCCACAAAAGAAGGTTTTAACCAGGGGTTCTGTAAATTTAAGACTTGTAGGGCAGGACGTTCGAACTTTTTGAGGTGATTTTAGTAACAACAATTATTCTATCCGCTTCCCATTAAGACTTACCAATGATACATTTTTCTGAATAAGAGTGATTTAGGAAAAATGCCAGGTGTTCAATATAAAAATCTACCACCTTTTCGTTTTACGGGTCTACAACTCCATTAAACGAATAATTTTACTAAGTAGATGTATGGTAAATATTTTATCTCTTGAACACAAACATACGATTAGACTAAGTAAGCGACTTATCACATAGCTAAAAACTGCATTTTTTCGAAAAATTGTTAAAAAAATATAACTTTATCGCTTCATAGATACCGAATCTAACTGTAAAACTCTTGTTTCTGTGTTCGAGCACAAAATATCAAAGTAATATAAAGTCGTAGAATGTGTTGAAAAACTGCCAACTTACAACCATATCTTGTAAAGAAACACCATACACGGAGGAAGCATAGGTTTTTAAAACGAGATTTAAATTTCGAGACGCTGCACAATAGAAAGGAGCAAAACACTTAATATTAACACACGTTATTAAAACCTCAAGTTTAGACGGTTAGACGTTTAGGTTAGACGATCTCCCTGTCAAATCAACGAAGCTAGATAGGATTGCTTTTAGAGATGGATAAATATTTATATCGAGAATTAGTTGTACCTGTCCACTAAAAAGCTGTGATAGTTGAATATTAGAGTTCTAGATAAAACAAAGTCAATTTTCCCTGAACTAGCAAATCTCATCCGTCACACCATAGCAATCGAAGTGGCTCATCCTTTTACGGTTCAATTGACAAGATGCAGAACTATCGCTTTCCAGTGTGCTTTTTTCGAAAGAGGTGGGTTTTCTTAAACTTGCGTGGGTTTTCTTAGACAATTTTAATCCCAGAGTTTTAAAATCAACGTTCATAAATTTCTTAAGAAATTTAATTTATAATCTCAAACCTTAGTTGGGATGGTATCTTCGGATATTTAGAGACATTGTTTAAAATTTATTCAAAAAAAGTAAGTTCAAAAACCGTGGTCGTATACCACCTTATGTATATGATCATATGGCGTCCTCTAGATCTAGAGCGTGATACACTTTGTTCTAAAGCTTATAATCGCTTACTACTGTTAGAATGTATTGTTTTGTTAGAGTAGTTAGGTAAAAATTTTTCCGTTGACGGGTTTTAGTTTTTGAACTTACTTTTTAGGGTTTCGTACTTTGTAAAAGTAAAAACGGTACCCAATTGGTGAGACATCGGTGGCCGCCCGAATTTCTACCTAATTACACACAAATAATAAACGCTATCAACATTATTTTTGACATGGAGAAAAGAATTCCATATGCAAGGTGAATTTTTTCCTAGTCCAAAGCATTTTCTGAAGTGAAAACTTCTTTAGTCGCGTTATGCAATTTTGTATGAGGTAAAATTTATATATTCGCGTCATCATTTTTAATATATATTTTTGAAGAACAAAAAAATATTTTTTAAATATGAAATACATCTATCATTTCTTAACGTTTCAAACTGCGATGTGGATATCGAGCTTGATTGATGTTGTATAGGTCGTGAGTTAAATTCCTGGTGTGGTCAATATTTTTTTACTGTTTTTTTTTAATTTTTATTAAATACCATTAAAATTATTTTTTTTTTATTCATGAATTCATAAAAATTTGTTTTTACGAATTTTAAAAAATTGATCTATAACGCAGTTTTTTAAAGTTATATTGCTACTGTCTTTTGCAATTTGCATTTGAGTCATCATGTTAAATAAATATTGAATATGTATAAAATTGAAAGTATGTCTGTTTGTCCTTTATGCATTAATACATTAATCATCATGAAAATTTGGGAAGTTGTTGTGTACACTAGCCCAAAGGTAAGTGGTAAATTTTCTATTTTCAAAAACTGCACCTCAGGGCCCTTATAATTATCTTAAGAGATTTTGCCTAAATGTTGTAATTATTTAATTTGGTTTTTATTTAAATTCGTTTTAAACGATAGTTTGCTTTAATCAATGTTTTTTTTGTTGAACATAATTTTTATAAAATTTTTAACAACGTAAGAAAGATAGTATAACCTGAAATAATTAAATTTGTATATTAAAATTATATATGTATTGGAATTCAACACATGTTACAAATTTTGCCATCTTCACCAAATATGTTATTGGTTTGGAATTGTATGTAATACATGTTTCTAAAATTAAGTAAAGACTTAGTCCTTGATAACATCGATTATATCAATTTGAAGCTTACAATTACGAGACGGAAATCCCGTAAATTCTATACAAAGAAGCATAGCTTATGTATGATTAAACATGAATGGCAATCATGATAAATAAAATAGTTAAAAATGGTGGCACTTAGCCGATAGTGATTTGCAAATGGCAACAATGCGCATTAATACCAATGAATTTACTTAGCTTTCCGCAGGAAGATTTGTAAAATTTAAAATTGTTGATCTATGGGTGTGACGTGTACTTTAGTCCCTGCTAATGGCATATGAGTTATCTTGAGATATCGTATACCACTGGCAATAGCAGTGCAATCTCATTAGTCAAAGTGATATCTTAGGGGTGCTGGCGGATGAAGTATTTTCAATCAACGATACCATCCCTTACTCTAAGTTATGGAATATTCATTGATGATACGCCATTTTTTTTTAAATAAAATGTGTTTGGTAGCAGAAATTACAAGGTAAGGTGTGTCACAAAAACGCATAAAAAACTTTTAAGAACAAGGTCCAACAACAACATGCTTTCTAAGGTGTTGATAGACGCAAATTTTTATATGATATGTTTTGACTATTTTATATATAAAAATGTATATATAATGGTTGCATGGAATGCTGATAAATGTGAAACCCAGAATAATTATAATGATTTTAATTTAAACATTCTGAAATTACTTCGGTCTGAAAGACCTAAGTATTACATTCATGAGCTAAAAGTGAAATTCTTACCCCATCTTTTTTGGCATTTCTTGACGTTTTAGGACCTACTGATTCTAAAAAAGCAAAAAAAAATGTATGTCTGTCTGCCGGCCGGCCGTCCGTCCGGCCGTCCGTCACAACCAACGAAATCTAGAATACGGCTGAAGGCTGAAAAATTTTGAATTCTAAAAATAGGTACACTCAATGGTAAGAGCGAAAAGGGCGATGTGTTCGATAACTGTACCGGAAGTGTGTCAAAAAATCGTCAAGTGTGTCTAAACAAATAAATATGCATATTTTTTGCTTAATAAACGTTCATTTTAAGTGATGATGAGTAGGAACAAAGAATGTGGAGAAATCTGGATGGTCGGGATTGGTATGTGAGATCAAAAACTAGATTATTGCATTATAAGTTTGTCAAAAAAATGTTGTCAAGTGTGTCAAAAGAAAGATTTTTATTTAGTTTTTTACCCAATTTTTTGGAAAAAAATAAAATTAATTATTTGTTTGAAATGAAATTTTATTATTATTATTGCGAACAACCCACAGTTGTATCCGAAGTTAATACCATTCAAGCACTCTGCTCCGATCATCTGCCAGTCCTCTGTTAAATAGTATTTAATAATCAAGTAGATCATTGCCATCGATCATTGCCATATTTCAATTTAAGTTCAATTCATACTATTTCAGATGTCAACTTTGCAGTCGGTTTTTTGACAGCATCCATCTCTTCAGCTCGTGAGCTATCCATATCGCTTGTGCCTGTTCTTCCAACTGATAAATTGTTATTATCTGATCAAGTGTTAAGTTTTATCAGACACCAAAATTCGCTTAGAAGATCTTACCTCAGAAGTCGCTTTGCTCACATTAAAACCTCAATAAACTTGCTAAATAGAATTACATATTAAATATCCAATAAATATTCTTTATAATCAAAAATTGCAAACGAAGCTTGAATGCTTGGATAATGGTTCAAAAAACTTCTGGAAAACAACTAAACATTTTAAAAACCATCGCAAGTCCATTTTTATGTAGCCTGGGATGTGATGACGTAGTGCAGTTAGTCACCGATTTATGTAGTTTCTACTTCCTTACATATCACTGTTTTTTTTATATATATCACGCGCAGTTCACAACAATTGTTCGTTCATCCGTAGTCTATGGTCATATTTTCCGTATAGTTTCCGTTACACATATTCCCTTTTAGCACAATACCATTAACAATAGTATTTTATTTTGCAATCCCCTATATTTGGCTCACACTGCGTTTTCACCAGCATTACTTCACCATACTACATAAATTGGAATTCTCCGGGCCAGTATCCGTAATTGCTCTAAATGTTTTCAATCCTCCAATAGCTGTGCATATTTGTCCAATCGTTTTACTATCTAAAAATTGTTGTCCAACAATCGGTTTGACAATTGTCTTCAAAACATATTATATTTCTTATATAGGTATTTTTATCAATTTCTCTTTCTGTTATAACTCTAAATTTTACTGTAATACGGTTGTAAGTTATTATTTCATAATACGTAATCATCATAAAATCGGTTGAACATACGTTTAATCCATTCTAATATATTAATATTTTTTCCAAATGCGTTGGAAATAGCTTATTTCGTGAAATTATCTTACAATTTTATGCATTACAAAATAACAATTAGTAATTTTTTCAAACGGAAAATGTACTAACAATACTCTGTAGATTTCCCCTTCAGAAAAAAAAAACTTTGTAGCTAAATTTTCGATATTAAATTCCTATATAAGAGATGGATATATGGTTTTTTGTCTCTCTTAGTCTATTGCATTTTTTCCTATTGGATTGATTTTCACGTTGGTTTTGACATTGCCATGTTGATGAGTTGGCAGTAAAATTTTAGAGTGGTCAGAAATAAACTCAAATATTTAATGTTGTGGATTTTTTTTATAATGTGTTTGGCAAAGTAATTAAGTGTTAATTTATTATCTCTGTTGTGTAAAATTTAATGGCCTTAAGCGAAATATAGTTAGTGGATTATAAAATTGGCATCCGAACTGTTTCAACTCACATGGAAAGGAAGCTGTTGCGGCGCAACTTCCTGATATCATTATTCAACTTACAATACTTTGCTTGAAGGAATTTTCACCGCTGATGGAGGGCTAAGACTTTAAGACTTTGAGGCCTGGAGGATATAATCATGGGGTGAGTGAATTTTTGTTTATTATAACGTAGAGGTGTGAATGCGCGTGAATGGGTGTACATATGAATGCATGTGGGGTGTGCCTGTCGATGCGCGTGTGCGAAATCGGGTGGTGAAGATATGCGAGACACCATAAACCAAGTACTACACGAAGAAGTCAGTTTGATTTTTTTTTATATTTGTCTATTTAAACTAAAATACCACTTGCAACAATGGCGATATTGAAGAATATATTTATATTCATTATCTCATTTTGTTTAACGTTTCATTCAATTGGAAAGTCACTGGTGTTTCCACCCAAACCAAAATCGAATATAACTGTGGTACAAAATCTATTAAATAATTTAAGGGGGAAGAAGTTTTTATTGCAAAATAGTATATACGAGTTATCGATTGATACAGTTTTGATTATGTTATTTATATTACAACCTACGTTAATGAAAACCGAGTATTTGAAAAACATATGGAAAACCATTGGTTTAGAAAATGCAGACCGTTGTTGTTATATGGCAACGAGTGGAGTTTTATGGTTTCTAATCGTCAACTGGTGTCGCACATCATCAGTTACATCTTGGTTCATCTGTACAGATAATAACATCATTTATTGGACCTTTAGGATAGTCCATATTTTTGCATGGATTTTGATCTACGGTGGTGGTATACCAATGGATGTAGCTGAACTTCTTGGATGGAAACAAGTTGTTTTCGAGTTGAATAAGCTTAATACACTGATGTCATATCAATCACCCGAACTACGACGACTTGGTAGTACCATACGACATCCATCATTTATTGGTTTATCATTGATTTTGTGTCATTATTTTTCCTACGAAGTGTAGGACATTGCATCGTGTTATGAGCGTGTATGTGGACCTGGTTGTTTGAATGTAAGCGTGGGTGTGTGGGTGGATGTGAGCGTGTATGCAGTGTGCGTGTGTGGCCGTATGGGAATGATTGTGGGGGTTGGACGTGCTTATTGCGGTTATTTCGCGACAGGGGTCGCCAGAGTCTTCCTTTTTCATTCGTATTTTTTTTTCCATTTCTGTTTATTCACGTAATTTGCGTACATTTCTGTATTTGTGCTGAAGCAGCAGGTATTAAACTATCAAATCCACGATGGCTGATCTATAGTCGTTACGGCGTTAATAATCTCTAGGTACGCAGCCTGCTATGTCGCTTCATTGGTTCGCCAATGAAGGCTCTTCATTACACCATTCCACCATTAGTTACTCCCAACACTGGAAATCGAATTTTCTTAAATACAGAAAAAGCACAAGTATTGGCTGATGTCTTCCTTGACGCTCATCCAATTCCAAACTCCAATATTGTAATTGAAGAACAAGTGAATGACTTTTGCACTAATTCCAATAATTTGGATAACAATGCTACAATTTCTGAAATCCCCACCCTTCTGAAATTTCTGATATTTTGAAATTCCTTCCAAGGCTCAAAGCTCCAGGTGTAGATAATATTCCATTTATTTTACTTAAAAATCTTCCTGAAAGTGGAATCCATTTTCTTAAGATAATATTCGAGTGCTGCTTGAACCTAGGCTATTTCCCAATTCAATGGAAAAAAGCAAAAATTACTCTTGTTTTAAAGCCTGGCAAAGACCCCACTCTTGCTACAAGCTACAGACCTATTAGTCTTCTTTGTACATTAGGAAAACTCTTTGAGCGGATTATCAAAAGAAGAATGGAAGAGTTCATAACTGACAATCAAATAATTATAAACGAGCAATTTGGTTCTAGATCTGGGCACTCTACAGTTCATCAAATCCATCGTGTAGTCAATAATATTAAATCTAATAGATCTTCGCTAAAATTTACTGGAATGATATTATTAGACCTTGAACGAGCCTTTGATAAAGTTTGGCAAGACGCAGTCTGCTATAAATTATTTATATATGGATTTCCAATATTTTTAATTAAAATCATAAAACCGTTCTTAACTGATAGAACATTTTTTGTCCAGATTTTTGATTCCATATCCTCTATACTTAGTATTCCAGCTGGGGTTCCTCAAGATGCTGTATTGAGTCCTTTGCTTTTTTGTTTATTCATCAATGATATTCCAAGAGAAAGTGAATGTAAATTATCATTATTTGCTGATGACACTGCAATATTTGTATCAGATGAGTTGGCGGTATCTATTATCAATAAGCTTCAATTGTACCTCACTAAAATTCTCGAATTTTTTAAAAACTGGAAACTTAGTATTAACATATCAAAATGTAAAGCTATTTATTTTACTAGGTGCAGGGCATCCCGTAAACTTCCACAACAACCTTTTCTGATTCAAAACTCTTCTTTGGAATGGAAACCTTCAACTAAATATTTAGGAATTTATTTGGATAAATCATTAACATTTAAGACACACGTCACTCAAATACAACAAAAATGTAATGCACTGTTCAAAAGTCTATATTCTCTACTCAACAGAAATAATAAACTGAATAGCCATAATAAGACACTAATTTACAAGTGTGTGATTCTTAATATCATACTTTATGGTGCGCCAATTTGGTGGGATATTGCTTTGTGTCATAGAAAGAAATTTCAAATAATTCAAAACAAATTTCTAAAAACTATATATAAACGCCCTAGACGTTATAGCACTTTAAGACTGCACAACGAATTAAATATAAAGCTTGTCAACGTAGTTGCTAGAGAAGCTAATGATAGATATATAAATAAATTAAATTATATTGAAAATGAATTGATAAACGCAATTAGCTTTACCACCGCTTAATTTTTGCAACGTAGCTTTTAAGTTTAGATTTATATTATAACTTTACACAAAAACTAATTTAACCCATTTCAATCCTCTGTTCGTTTCATCGAACAGTGAAATTGCTTTTTTTCTAAAATTTTTTTATCTATGATGGTAATAGTAATTAATGGTGAGCTTAGTATGGTTAGCTCCTTTAATGTGTTGTGTATTCGACAGAGAAATTCTATGGTGGCTCAAGACTCCCCTTCCTACCACAACCCCTCTTGCAAAACACCCTTGTTTTTAGACATATTTTTGAATAATTATATAAAATACTAAACGAACAAAAATCGAAAAATTAATGATGACGAATTTGTGCCAATGGATGAGATTACTCATAGAAACAGTTTTCATATTTATTGGAAACATTGGGGTGCTTCCAGATGTACGTTAAGTTAAGTGTTCGTTTCATCGAACACTGGCACGAACCCTAGAATAATCAAATTTTGTACTAAAATTGCATTTCATCATTTTTATGAAATTTTTTCTCATTTGTTATCGCTATTTTGAAGAAAATAGACGTTTATTAATTCGTGTGATTTTGTTTTGTTAAAATTGAGTATACATAAAAAAGGGTAAGTAGAGATTTTATACAGAACATTTGTTTTAACGTTCATTCTTTGCATCGTATGTTTATTATTTGTAGTTATATAATGTCGCGTCGAAAGCTTTTGACAATGCGTGAATTGCAACAAATTATTGATAACTGGAGTGACGGAGATGAAGAAGTTGATAATATTTCTAATATTAACATTCTTCCACCTGATCGGGTTGATGAATTAAGCGATGAAGAAGATATTGATGATCATTTTATACTTTTAAATCCTGATGTTAATTGTAATATTTTTGGCGATGTGGCTGGTGTGTTGAAGTTGAAACTTCAAAAAATTCTGTTGAAGATACTGAAGAAAGTGAGTTCATCGTTGAAGAACCCCAACCTGGACCATCTAATCATCAAGAACCAAGAAAAAAGAAAGCAAAATATGATTATAAACCATTAACTTCTTTTGGTAAACCAAAATGGTTCAGAAACCGAAACCGAAAATAATTTAAATATAATATAGCACCTAACTCTGCACCTTTAGCTGATATGAAAACCGAACTAGGTGAAAAATTAGAAGATTTATCCCCTATTGAATTATTCAACAAGTTTTATGATGATGAAGTTTTGCTGCCCAGCAAACCAATTCTTTTTGGCTACAAGCTATGGTGTCCTGGCTCTGCTGAAAGCTACCTATTTAGCTTTATACCTTATTGTGGACAAAGTGACCAATATAATACTTATGTTGGACTTGGTGCGGATGTTAGGTTGAGATTACTTCAAAACGTAGAGTTTCCTGAGAATCACGAGGTGTTTTTTGACAATTACTTCACAAGCTATCATTTGCTATGTTTATTGGCTTAAAAAGGAATATGTGCCACTGGAACTGTTCATAGTAATCATGTTGCAGTTGGAGGAAATAACTTAAAAACTGGAACAGCTTTACCTCGTGGTCAACATGACTATATGTTTGATTCGACTAATAAAATTACTTTGTGTCGATGGCAGGACAACAAAGAGGTCACAATGGCTACAAATTATTACCAAATATTACCTCTACGTTCTGTTATCCGCTGGAAAAAACCAGAGACAAAAAAAATCAAATGAGAAGTCAAAACAAATACACTACGATCAACCGGCAATGCTCTATAACTATCATAAAGGTATGAGAGGAGTGAGCCTGCATGATTTTGGTGTTCAAAACTACCGTGTAAACATTTGTGGTAAGAAAGGGTCTTGGCCGCTATTGATCTCTACACTTAATTCTTCAATGGCAAATGCTTGGAAGTTGCACTGTCTCATCGTAAAATTTAAGAATGAAAAAACATTAAGTCAAATTGACTTCAAGGTAATGGTCACACAAAGCCTTTTATTAACAAATGACTATATGGAAAATATGGACGATGACCAGGAGTTTGAGAGACCACGTCATTTACCAGACGTTTCTGGTGACCACATTATTGTACGTCAACGTGAAAATAAGCCTCGTAGGTGTCAACTAAAAGGATGTGGCAAACCCACAATTTTCATGTGGCAAACCCACAATTTTCATGTGTGAAAAATGCAATAAGCATATACATGTACATTGTTTTAATAAATACCACTTTATCTAAATCTAATATAAATAAAAATCTAAATTAAATCATAAAATTATTTAAAACAAAAATTTTTGGTGTGTTTTTATATATGTAGACTCAGCGCCAGCGTTCGATGAAACGAACAGTAATCTTTTCCATTTTCCAGGAAAACGGTAAGATATTATTTATTTTATATCTCAGATTCGGGCTTGGGAGCATCAAATTACTATAAAAAAGCATTTGGTTTTGTCCGAGAAAATAGTTTCTGCAACTCGGTTCGAAATGGGTTAAAAATCACTTTTATAATTTTAACTTCACTATCGCAGGTTTAAAATAAAACTAATTCTTAATCTACAACAGACAATCGCTTTTATACAATTCTGCTTAAGTTCTAGAAAATTCGAGGTATCTTTTTAGAAACCTTGAGAAAACAGTAGAATATTCGATTACTTCACGTTATGCTGACCTGATTCATAAAATCATTCAATTTTAATTATTTTGTCGACCCAAGTTCCAAGAACAGGACAAAAACAACAACATTATTCATTTCATTCATTTTTGGTAGTATTTTATTGATTTGATTTTCCTGGAAGTGACCGTCATCGTCTAGATTTTTCTGTAATCGTAACAATACATTATAACGCAATCAACTAACAAGAATGAATAAAATTTTTTTCCTGTTTCCACCCCTTAACTTTGGACCTTAACATAAGGGGGAACAACATTTCAAACCAACCCAGGGGTTGAGAGCCACATTCAGATTTAACACTTTTCTTTAAAATATTACAAAACCAAGTTTGAAAAAAGTAATGGTTCTGGGAAAGGTTGCAAAGATTGAATGAAAACTATTGTTGACACCTCGTCAAAATTCTAAAAAGAAATAAATAAAAATTATCAGAAAATGTAATATTCACATGACTAGTATTCAAATTAACTTAACTTTTTTGATGTTGTTTATATGTTGTATTACATCAACATAAACATAAACCAATTTTAAATTTCAATCAGTAGATATTGCTGAACTTCTTTCATTGTAAGATGAATTACTTTAATCATCTCAATGTTTCTAAAAAGAAATAAATAAAAGTTAGCACAGATATAATGTTCAAATACCTGGTGTTAGGATTAACTTAACTTCTACAATCAGAAAATTATTTCTATTATGTCCCTTTGAGAGATGAAGTATCTTAAGATGCCATTTATAATTCTAGAAATATATAAAAAAATATTATTTAAATGAATAATTGCTAAATATTATAAGTTGTTTACATTTTAAGACGTCAGCTTGACAATTAATATGATGTCCCGTTGTTAAAGAAAACAGCAATTTTTGGCTACAATCAGTAGAATTTGTGCTATATTGCTAAAATTTATAATAAAATTGTGGAACATATTTTTTGTTGGGTTGTCGGATTGTTAAGTTTTAGATATATAAGTCTTCATGTTTTTAATATATCTCTCTTCTTTTTGATATAATTTTTGTATTATCAACATCATCTTAAAATATATTCTGTAATTTAAACTCGACTTTTTAGAGTAATTGTTGCCTTTAAGCTCGTTGCAGTTTTAAATAAATTATTTGTTCGGGCATTAAAATTTAATAGATTAATCGTGTATCAAGTTTGTGTTAAACTTTTGTTCATTAAAGTGAAATAAAAATAAAGAAAATGTGTTGAGTTTTTGGATTTAGTAGAATTCCGCCATTTTTCTAGTTATGGCATCAGGGCGTGTCTGATCAAATAGCCGTGTGAGGCATTATTATATTTTTATTCCTGGATAATTGCGAAGTGAATTATATTTTAATGGACAATTAGCAGTCATATTTTGTTCATTAATCGCCTTGTCAGGCATTCATAGATTTATAGCAACAATATTATCAATTATCAAATAGCCGTGTGAGGCATTATTATATTTTTATTCCTGGATAACTGCGAAGTGAATTATATTTTAATGGACAATTAGCAGTCATATTTTGTTCATTAATCGCCTTGTCAGGCCTTTATAGATTTATAACAACTATATTATCAATTACCAATAGTCATGTATGGCATTAACAAATTTTCATCATAGAACAACTTTTGTATTTATCCATTTATATCGTCATCACCGTCATCGAGTTTGATATCGCATTAACAGACTTATCATTTATTTCAGCAATCACAGTTTGGTCATCATTCGCCTTGTAAGGCATTCACAGATTTGTGGCATCAATTACCGCCACAAATTTTATACCGCCATCATCAGTAGCCTTCATCAAGAGTTTCATATGGCAACAGATTTATATTACCATATATCAAAATTTGGATTTGTATATATTATATCGTCATCATCCGTAGCCTTGTAAGGCGTTGCCAAATGCATATCATCATATAACAGTATTTATATTTCATATCGTCATCATCAAGAATTTTGTAAGGCAATAACAAATGTACATCAGTTATATTGACAATCATATTCTATTCATCAATGGCCTTGTAAGGCATTTACAAATTTATATTACTCACATCAACATTCATATGTACCAGTTTATATCGTCATCATCCGTAGCCTTGTAAGGCATTACCAAATGTGTGTCACCATATAACAGGATTTATATATTATATCTTCATCATCAAGAATTTTGTAAGGAACTAACAAATCTATATCAGTTATATTGACAATCATATTCTATTCATCAATGGCCTTGTAAGGCATTAACCAATTTATGACACTTATATCAGCAATTATACTTTATACATACATATCGTCATCATCAATAGCCTTGTAAGGCATTAACAAATTTATCTAATTAATGTCATCAATTTCAACCGCTGTGTGAGCTGATCCATGTCACATCCTTTGGCTTCTTCATCTTCCAACAAAAAACAAATCATACAGTCCACTGCCAAGCCAGAGGCGTGTACAACTATAATCATTTAATATGTTATTTGGAGGAGGTTATTTTAAAAAAAATTAAATTTTTTATCTTGACGAGTTGTGTCTTACGAAGGGTGCATTTTTTTTTAGTCCAAAACAATGTTTTTGTAGTTTTCGAAAGCACAGTTTTCGAATTATTTTCAAAAATGTAAAATTTTTTTGCCGTCCGTCCCCTTAACATCGAACATCACAAAACAATTTTTTTTTAAAAATTCACGGGTATAAGAAATGCTGTAAAGGTTGAATTAAAAGTATAGCGGTCGGCTCAACATTGAAAATCTTATTTGAAGAGGGCGGAAGGGGATATTTTGAAAAAAAAAGTCGGACAAGTGCGAATAAAATTCGCTCGCCAAGGGTTCCGTGAATGTAAAAGAACACAATATCAAAAGTAAATGACATAAAGTTATGTTGTAAAGACTTTATATCGCCAGACTATGGACGCATAACAGAATAAATGTTTAATCGTAAACGTCAATCGTAAATGTCAATCACATCTACATTGATCAAAAATGTTACTTGAGGTTAAATCTTATCCATAGCTGTTTATGTTAGTTAAAGAAAGATATAACCAGTATTTGAATGGTCTAAATAGGGAATATTTGTTCTATAAATCAGCGTCGAAATATAGGGTGGTATACAATATACATACACTTAAAATTGCACTTTTTTTATCAATGTTGCAATGTTTCTTAAATTAAGTGTTCTTTCAAATGACATCCCAGTCGTTTGGTTCCAAAAAAGTTTTTTTTACCCTCCCCACACCCATCCCCTAAACACACAGAAATATAATTATTTGAGAGTTCTCTATAATTTTCGTTCAAAATATAACAAACTTCCTGTCTCTATGAATTTTTTAAATTTTTTCTGTTTATCAGTGTCGAAACGTTGGTAGGAGGGGGGGGGCGGTCTGGAACTTACACATTTTTTAGAATAACTCCAAGGCTGTGCACCGGAAAATTCTAAAAAAAATTGCAATGTTTCTGAAATTTGCTGCTCTTTGAAATGATACCCCACTTGCTTGGGTCAAAAAAAGTTTTTTTTACACTCCTTACACCCATCCCCTAAACACACAGAACTATAATTATTTGTGAGTTCGCTATAACTTTCGTTCAAAATATAGCAAACTTCCTGTCTCTATGAATTTTTTCAATTTTTTCTGTCAATCTGTGTCGAAACGTAGTGGGGGAACGGTCTGGAATTTGCACATTTTTTAGAATAACTTCAAAACTGTGTACCGCAAAGTTCTAAAAAAAATTGTAATGTTTTGGAAATTTAGTGCTCTTTCAAATGATACCCCTTCTTTTGACTCGCTTGGGTCAAAAAAAGTTTTCCTTTACCCCCCTTACACCCATCCCCTAAACACACAGAAATATAATTATTTGATAGTTCGCTATAATTTTCGTTCAAAATATAGCAAATTTCCTGTCTCTATGAATTTTTTCAATTTTTTCTGTCAATCAGTGTCGAAACGTAGGGGGGGGGGGACGGTCTGGAATTTGCACATTTTTTAGAATAACTCAAAAACTGTGTACCGCAAAATTCTAAAAAAAGTTGCAATGTTTCTGAAATTCAGTGTTCTTTCAAATGACACCCCACTCGCTTGGGTCAAAAAAGTTTTTTTTCACCCTTCCCCACCCCAATCCCTTAAAAACACAAAAATATAATTATTTGAGAGTTCGCTATATTTTTCGTTCAGAGTTTATCAAACTTCCTGTCTCTGTGAATTTTTTCAAATTTTTCTGTTAATTAGGTTCGAAATGCAAGGGGGGGGGAACCAACTTTTTGTGTCACTTTATTGATAATAATTCAAAAACGATGCATTGCAAAATTCTAAAAAAAATGGCAATATTTCTAAAATCAAGTGCTCTTTCAAATGACACCCCACGTGACCTGGTTTTAAATGATGTTTTTACCCCTTAACATTCCCACCCCTTTAATAAATATAGTTATGAGTAGCTGCCACTTTTCTATATTTTTTATTAAAAACCTATTCAATTTTCTATCATTCCAAATATATTTCAAGATTTTCGATGAAGTAGGGTCGGAGTTATTCGGGGCAATAAAACATCCCGAAAACGTCATTTTTCAAAATTATACAAAAAATGGTGAGGTGTAAAATTCCAAAATATATTTTTAAAAAATGCTGATATGAAGCTCTTTCATATGATACCCTACTCGTCTCGCTAAAAAAATGTATGTTTTCAAAGGCTTCACATCGTACCTCCTTAAAACAAACGAACACAACTTTATTTATTTTTTAACCCACCATCTTGTGTGGATAAGTTAGTTTTATAAGCACCTCAAATTTTAAGTTCATCGGATTAATGTTTCACGAGATAATGGAAATAATGTGAAAAACACGTTGTACTCTCACCCTATAAAAAACGGAACCCTAAAAATTATTTTTGACTTTGACGTGTGGGGTGTCATATGAAAGGTGAATGTTTTACCAGTCCAAAACAATTTTTTTTGTAATTTACGAAGGCAATGTTTTTGATTTATTTCTAAAATGTTTGTTTTAAGTAGAACTATTCTCGCAGAATATTATATACACGAACTGCTTGAGAAACGAGTTTTTATAATAAAAAGTGTTGTGTAGTAAGAATTACAAAATGTGTCATAACAACACATAAATACCTTTTAAGATCTGGGTCCCACAACAACATGCGTCTTGAGGTATTGGTGGATGCTTTTTTTAAATCTTTGTGGATTGAAGGCACTCGAGACTATTGATTCGGGCAAAGCATTCCATTTGTACGATGTACGCACAAAGAACTCCCTTTGCATTTTATTACTATGACAGTGAGTAATCTCGACAGTCCGACTGCCTGCACAAACCGATTGAGTCAAATGGGGAAAAACACATGTCTGAGGCATTATGGACCTGATTTCATCCGAGCACTGCTGGTGATGATATTTATAAAAAAACAACGAGATCAGCAACAGTGCGACGATGTTGTAGGGGATCAAAATTTAATGTTAAATTTTGATCACCAACAATTCGTATAGCACGCTTTTGAACAGAGTCCAAAAAAGCTAGGATAGTAACAGATGCAGCGCCCCAAACTTGACAACAATACTCCATACAGGGACGAATATAGGACTTGTAAATGTGGAGTAATTGATGCGAAGTAAAATATTTTCTACATCTATTGAGGAGGCAGAGTTTTCTTGACGCCCTCTTTGCCATGGTCATTATATGATCGTTCCAGAGTAAGTCATTGGAAATTGTAACTCCCAATAAACGAATGCTTTCACATTCGTCTATTTGGTCGTCACACATATTAATTGAAATATCGTTGAGAAACTCGGTCTTTGATCTGTAAACAATCAATAGCTGTGTTTTGGTGGAATTAAAATTGACCAAATTTTTGTCACCCCAATCGGCAACTTTTTTCAAGTCCTCGTTTACATTTATGGCAGCGTCTCTCCGGACGGGATTTATTCGTTCATGCATTTTACCCTTTGAAGATAGGGATACAAATTGACTTGTGCAGTGTACTATCATCTACAAAACTATTTATTGGGTTACTGGTGATTTGCAACAGTTTGTTGATATAAATTAAAAATAAAGTGGGAGACAAAACTGAGCCTTGGGGTACACCAGCGGTTATTAATTTAGATTCAGAAGAAAAGCCATCTATAGATACCGAGATGTATCGGTTAGACAGAAAAATTTGAATCAACTTCACGACTGCGGGATGAAAACCGTACGCAACGAGCTTGTTGATCAAGTTGGCATGCCAGATTCGATCAAATGCTTTTGAGATGTCTAATGCGATCACGTATGTTTCACCACCACATAGTTTAATAGATCGGTTGTTAATCTTTTGTTTCTAAAACCGTATTGGCTGTCAGATATCAAATGGTTGTCTTCCAAAAATTTGGATATGTGTGAATTAATATAGTTCTCGTATATCTTAGACATGACTGGAAGTAAGGCTATTGTTCTATAATTTGAAATATCACATTTCGTTCCTTTTTTGGGACAGGCTGAACATTGGCCAACTTCCAGCAGGATGGAAAAATAGCAGATTTATAGGATTTATAGAATATTTTGGTGAGAGTTATAAATGTTTACCAGTGTTTACAAAAATTTTAATTATATCATCAAATGAAATCGAATTTGCAGTATCACATTCAATTGATAAAACTGCTAAATTGCTTAATCTGCTATCGAACATCGTTGAGCGTAAATATGTTTTAATTCGTTTTAAACACATGAGAACGAACGTTCCGTTGAACAATTGCTGACAGCCAAATTGATTTGTATATTCTTAAAATAATATCAATATTAGGAAAATATCAATTTATTTCCCGATCAGAAAGTTCGCGAAACTTAAAAAAGACGTAGAAAGTTTCGAACACTCTATCGTACGCACATTTTCGACCATTTAGTTCTGAGATTAATCGATCGACAATTGTAAAAACTTCGTTTATTTTAAAACTATCTTGAGCACCAAACAGGTTTTCATCATCGTTGGTTTCATCAAAATGTCGCTTTTTTTTTCTTTTTCGCTTGCAGTATAGTTTTGAGTGGCAAACAGTGCCTTGGCCTCTTCTGCATACGTTGTAAATTTCTCGCGGGAAGATTAAATAATTGAAATTAAAGATTTATATAAATTGATAGCCAACCAATATCTACATCTTCCTGTTGTAGTTTTTTTACTCACTACGTTGATACGATTTAAAATACTACCCCAAAAACAGTCTTGAACGCAGTTTCAAATTTTGTCAATTCCTTGCATAACCCTGCTGCTCCTGCCTTTGTAACCGTGTTCTCAGAACTGTCGTTTGAAATTGATTAAATTAAGAGAATGGGCTGCACATGGTATAAATTCCGCAAACTTGTTGGCATTTTTATTTCTAGCTTGGAGATCAGTATAAGCGCCTGACATGTTTGCAGCATTATCGTACGACTGAACTCTAAAATTTTCTAAATTAATATTTAAAGATGCCAGGGTGTTAGTTATTGTTGTGTACATTTCTTCAGATTTTTATCCAGTATTTGGAACAAAAGTTAAAAATAACTCTGTTGGTGTGCCACATTCTTTAACATATCTCAACAATTGAGAACTGATCTACATGCGCAATGTCTTCTGTAGAATAAACAATTATAGAAAAATATTTCGCCGCTTTTATTTTGACAGATATTACTTCTGTGCACTTTAGAGTTCTGAGCCATAAGATAAACTATTTCTTCGTACGTTGTGGACGAAAGATATTTAATTTTACCGCTTCGTTTTAATGGACCACGACTTGATAGCTTTTTGACCATTGCGACAACGCGTTGTAGAACTTGCGTCCAATAATTTTTTTCTAGATTAATAAATTAATCACATTCTTACTTCGAATCCTAGCCCTCATAGCAACCACAGATTTTTTGTGATTTATTGATCGTTCGTTTGCCGCCGCTATGTTTCGAGTACAATGACGGTCAAAAGGGAAACCATGGAAAAAATTTTGAAGACCACTCTTATCCATTTTTGAGTAGTGAAATATTTTACGGGGTTTGGGAGCTATATTTTTCAGTAAACCAGTCAGTGGCGAGTATAGAGATAATAAATATTGCGAATTTGATTGATTTAACCAGGATACTCTGTTTAGAGTGGCGGACGTCTCTCGCCGCCGCAAAAAATCACTGTTTGATAAATTTGTATATTTTTAAAATTTTACCCACGAAAATTTGCCGCCTACGAAAATTTACCGCCGTAGGCTACAGCCTAGCTAGCCCATTTAGAAATCCGCCACTGGACATAGGCCAATAGTTATATTCGTTTTTGTCCGACTTTATAAAGAAAAAGAAAATTAAAATGTGAATCGATACTTCTTGGTTATTTTATGATTTTTCCCCCATATTATACTCTATCTATAACATAATGTCCCTAACACAAATAAATAACGGACATAAGGAAATAATAAAATTATTCATACGAAATTTAATATCTTGTGATTCACGAATTAAAATTAAAGGCCAAGCTTTTTAAGATTTTTGTTGCTATAATGTTGTGGTATTTAATTGCAAGAGTTTTATTGTACGATAAAATTTAATGTGTTGCGTTGTGTTGTTAGGTGTTCAATTTCAATTCAAAACGTGTCAAGTGTTTTTAATACGTATTTCTTTTATTGTTTAAAGCTGAAATTAAAGACTGTAAACTTACGATTGTGTTGAAGTTATCTTTAATTAGTCAACTTTTGAGTCATCTTGTTCAGATTATAAAATACCATAGGAACCTCTATCTCATGGATTAACCCAATTCTAATTATCATAAAAATAATTATATCATTAGCTTTGAAATTATTATTAATTATGAAACTAATAGAACGAAATACTTTTATAATTTTTATTGCAATTAAATACAAAGAAATATTCACGTTTTCTTAATTAAATTGAAAATTTATGAATGACTTTTTTTCTATTTGCGTAATCATGTTTACAAGCATATTCGAAAGAATCGTGAATCGATTAAATTCAATTATATTTTTCAAATTTATTTTTTTTTTTTATAAATAATTGACAAATAAAGTTGTTTTATTGTAGATTAACAAAAGAATTTTTTGTAAAGTTATATGAATTGACGGTGCTCCATGATAATTTTTTTTTCTATTATTAAGCTTAAAGAAAATATGTTATTTGAATCTCACTCAACTTATGGTCCACACTGTTATATGGCAAATAATTTGTTATTTTATTTTTTATTATTCAAATAAGAGAATAAACATTGTTTATTTGAGAAATTTGACATCTGAAGGATATTGAATAATTATAGTGGACTGCATGTAAGGAAAGACTATATATGGAAGAAAACTATTCGAAACCCATTGTTCAAGAAAAATTCATTAAGGTGTTAGTCCGTCTTTTAAATTGCTTTAAATATTGATGATTACTATCATAAATTAATAATAACACAGCCCCACAAAAAAAAAAAAAAAAATTGTGCTTTTTAATTAACCACATGGTCTTTACGTATTTTGAGCTGCCGAATCCGAATCTGGACACAGAATTTACCCTACACCCTCCAGTTTTTCTCCAGGAGCAAAGAAACGCTTTTATTCTACCGTAATGGTAATATTAAAAAGAAAATTTTAATAACCATAGTAACTTTACGTTCACATTACCTTATAACATATAATATGATACAAAAAGCCATAAAAAGGACAGGAAGTCTGATAAAAAATCTGAAAAAAATATTTCTGTATGAATTCCGAGCGTATTCGCAAGAAAACATGTACTGATCCAAAGCAATCCAAAGAAGTTTCATGTATCTCAAGTTTTAATCACCTACTTTCAGCTTTACCCAGGAACAACGACGTGGACGTAGCAGGCTTATATTCCCATTGGGGTGCTTCATTAGCGTGAGTCCCCTTGCCACTCACGATTCGGGGTGCTTGGTTAGCGTGAGTCCTCTTGCCTCTCACGATTCGGGGTGCTTGATTAGCGTGAGTCCCCTTGCCTCTCACGATTCGGGGTGCTTGTTTAACGTGAGTCCCCTTGCCTCTCACGATTCGGGGTGCTTCATTAACGTGAGTCCCCTTGCGTCTCACGATTCGGGGTGCTTGATTAGCGTGAGTCCCCTTGCCTCTCACGATTCGGGGTTCTTGATTAACGTGAGTCCCTTTGCCTCTCACGATTCGGGGTGCTTGATTAGCGTGAGTCCCCTTGCCACTTACGATTCGGAGTGCTTGATTAGCGTGAGTCCTCTTGCCTCTCACGATTCAGAGTGCTTGATTAGCGTGAGTCCCCTTGCCTCTCACGATTCGGGGTGCTTGATTAGCGTGAGTCCCCTTGCCTCTCACGATTCGGGGTGCTTGTTTAGCGTGAGTCCCCTTGCCTCTCACGATTCGGGGTGCTTCATTAACGTGAGTCCCCTTGCGTCTCACGATTCGGGGTGCTTGATTAGCGTGAGTCCCCTTGCCTCTCACGATTCGGGGTGCTTCATTAACGTGAGTCCCCTTGCCTCTCACGATTCGGAGTGCTTGATTAGCGTGAGTCCCCTTGCCACTTACGATTCGGAGTGCTTGATTAGCGTGAGTCTTCTTGCCTCTCACGATTCGGAGTGCTTGATTAGCGTGAGTCCCCTTGCCTCTCACGATTCAGGGGGCTTGATTAGCGTGAGTCCCCTTGCCTCTCACGATTCGGGGTGCTTGTTTAGCGTGAGTCCCCTTGCCTCTCACGATTCGGGGTGCTTCATTAACGTGAGTCCCCTTGCGTCTCACGATTCGGGGTGCTTGATTAGCGTGAGTCCCCTTGCCACTCACGATTCGGGGTGCTTGATTAGCGTGAGTCCTCTTGCCTCTCACTATTCGGGGTGCTTGATTAGCGTGATTCCCCTTGCCTCTCACGATTCGGGGTGCTTGATTAGCGTGAGTCCTCTTGCCTCTCACAATACGGGGGGCTTGATTGGCGTGATTCCCTTTGCCTCTCACGATTTTATTATTATGTCAGTCACTGTCTCCCTCTACTTTCATTTGACCATACCGTTGTCTTTTGTCTACAAAGCTTCGTCTCAATGGCTTTCTTTTAAGATTATTTCCTGTCACTATTGTGTCTCTTTTTAGGTTCCAGCAGTAGTCGGCCAACATGTTCTCATCCCATCGTCCTTGATAACGGCGCTCCATCTCTTTTAAATCCTGATGAAACCGTTCTCCCTGTTCCTCACTATAGTCTCCTAAATTTTCTGGGAACTCATTAAGGTGCGAATGTAAGAAATGCAATTTAAGATTCATGTTGCAACCTAATTTTTCGAAATCTTTTAGTAACTTTATGACAATGTCTTCATAGTTAGCACTTTTACGATTTCCCAAGAAATTTTTCACTACATTTTGAAAACTCATCCACGCAGCCTTTTCCGTGGTATTCATTTGTGTCGTGAATGCACTGTCTCTAAACATCTTACGGATTTGCGGTCCATCAAATACACCTTCGTGTAATTTCGCCTCTGATACGTGTGGAAATTTACTTTTTAAGTAAATAAAGCATTTTTCTTCTTTATTTAAAGCCTTTACAAATTGCTTTATAAGACCTAACTTAATGTGCAATGGGGGAAGAAGAATCTTCGAGGGGTCAACTAAAGGTTTATTTATGACGTTCTTTGTTCCTGGATCTAAAGAAATTCTTTTAGGCCATTCTTTTTTGGAATAGTGGTTTTTCCTGTCTCTGCTGTCCCATAAACACAAGTAGCAAGGATACTTTGTGAAACCACTCTGTTGACCAAGTATCATTGAAATAATTTTCAGGTCACCACATATTTGCCACTTATGTTTAGAGTATTGCAATTTCTCTAAGACTATTTTAATATTAATATACTGCTCTTTCATGACCGTTGAATGTGCTACTGGGACTGCTGCAAATTTGTTTGTATTATGTAGTAACACTACTTTTAAACTGTATTTTGATGAGTCAATAAACAGTCTCCATTCTTGATCTTTGTACACATTTTCTTGAATCTCATTCATTAACCCATTTACATCTTTACAATAAGTGTAGATTTTGGATCTTTTGTAAAATATTTCCGAAAATTTTTTTCTCTATCTCGATAAAATGTTACTTTAGTTCCTTCTGCTAGCAAATTATTTTTTTTTAGGTCAGAAGCCAGGAACTCTGCGCCTTCCTTTGATAAACCTAAATTTCTCACAAGGTCATTTAATTTTGCTTGTGTGTATTTCTGTGGGACTTTACCGTCTTTTCCTTTTTCATAGACAAACTCAGATTCACTGTCTTCTTGTTCTTCCTCGTATTCTTCGTCTCTTTCGTCTCCTTCATCTTCTCCTTACCAGCTACTTTGATTTACTGTACATTGCTCACTATCCTTTTTGACATAAGTTTCGGTCACTTCTCCTGTATTGTCAATACATATACTTGTGTATTGCGGCTTTAGCATGCTTGGTACAGTGGGATAAAAAATTTTAGATCTGCAAGATTGGTTAATGCCCGTAACGTTTGTCTGACAGAAGTAGCAATCTTGTTTGGATTTGGGCTTACTCCATGTTACTGGAAACGAAAAGAGTAATTTTGCTTTGTCGTGATTTTTATTCCAGCGGTGAAACATTGCATAACAGGAACCACAAATTATATTTGGCACCCACTCTGTCAACTTGTTACACATTTTGGAACCGAAACAAGCTTCAAATGCGGTTCGAGTTTTGTCGTTGATTTGTTTACGATTCTTTTTTATAACAAACTCACCACAAACATAACAAAATATATCAGGATTGTTTTTGCACTTATCACCATGCAGTTTTCTTGAAGCAGCAAACTCAACACCAGCCAAGTTACCCACTAATGCTGAGCTACGGTTGCTTGATGACGACGCCTGCGGGCCCGCTTTCCCACCCTGACCAGCCGCCGATACTGGGGTTCCGAGTCCCTGCATCGTAACACGTTTTTTTCGTGTGTCTGCCATGACGGCGTGAAAGCTGTGACCCAGGGACTCTGCCGGATCACGGAATCACTCCGTTGCCCACCGTCACCACGTGGAGGTGCCCTGGGCACAGACACACAGAAAACATGTCACGACCAGTCAAGAAATGTTAAACTTAACAGGTTAAGACAGTTTCAGTATCTTATTGTTTCTATGTTTTATTGTAAAAGTATGTAACTAATTCAAAGTGTTAAGGGCTCCTGTATCTTCATTCACGTATAAACATCTCAATTGCTTCGTTCTCAAGTCACTTAATCATAGGTTTATTTTCCAAGTTTTGAGTATGGACTGTAGTATTCAAAACATGTTTAATTTATTTATTGTTCAAAGGTAGTAAAAGTGTAATGTTTTATAGTGATAAAACATTATTACAAGACTCTTAGATTTGTAGTTACGGTCATAAGTGCACGTTTTCTTGCGAATACGTTTAATATTTATACAGAAATTAGATTCTTCTGTTATAAATTTGACCTTCTGACTTTTGTAGGTCTTTTTGTATCATATTGAATGTCATATTATAATTACTGCAAAATTCAAGCGTTTTTTTGCTCCTGGAGAAAAACTGGAGGGTGTAGGGTAAATTCTGTGTCCAGATTCGGATTCGGCAGCTCAAAATACGTAAAGACCATGTGGTTAATTAAAAAGTACAATTTTTTTTTTTTTTTGTGGGGCTGTGTAATTTAAAAATAATTAATAAACTCATAATCATCATTAATTACAGAACTAATTATACAAGATATTTATTTCTATATGGGTAATTTTTTACAAACCGAACAAATTTGGACGAAATCTGGCCGACACATTTTTGATTTGGCTGAAATTTTTTTTACAGGTTTTATATCGAAAAAAAATATTGCGACGCTGATGCATAGGCTGACATCACCACAGCTCTGGAAACATAGTGTTCTGGATATATAATGAGCTAATACCCATCAAATACTTTAATTGAAAGCTAACCAATGTTATAGATTTCGCGTAGTTCTAATTATAAAAATATTAAAGAAAGCAGTAGTATCCCATCAAACATAAATTCTGTTGTACGAGAAAAAGCAAAAAAAAATTTTAACCGGCAGTGGCAAACAGGAAGTTGGGACGCAGAACTGTTGTGAACTGTACTAAATGGTTATGTTCCAAGTTTCATCTAATTCGATTATCAGGTACAGGTGCTATTGAGATTTCAAAAAAACAGGTGCTCGGGACACTCCCTGCCACTTTGTTCACTATCGCTGAAAAACTAATCACTTTCTTGCCATACATATTTGCATCTTTTTCCAAAGTTTAATCAAAATTCATTCAAGAACGAATGTTGTATGCTCCCAACAAACATTGAAACAATAAACAGGTGTTCGGGAGGACCCCACCACTTATCCCAATATTGTCCAAAAACTAGTCAATTCTTTGTCAATAAAGTCTTTATCTTTTTTCAATGTGCCATTAAAATTGATTAATGAATGAAATGTGTATGCTCCCAACAAACTTTAAAAACAAAGTGTGAAAAGTCAGCAGTTGTATAGTAGACCCCCGCCACTTTGATCAATATGTCCCAAAAGATAATTATTATCTTCTCACACTAGTTGGACCCTTTTCCATAAGTTTCATCACAATCACTTCACTATTGTAGGCTGTAGTGTGCATAAACACACTGAAAAAAATTGAAAATTTACAAAAAAATTTTTTTACCGGAAGTGAAAAACCGGAAGTAAAATGCTTATGTACCAAGTTTCATCCAATTCGATTATCAGGTACAGATGTTATTGAGCGTTCAAAAAAACAGGTGTATGGGACACCCTCCACCACTTTGTTTACTATCGCTCAAAAACTAATCAGTCCCTTGCCATACATGTTTGCATCTTTTTCCGAAGTGTCATCAAAATTCGTTCACGAACGAATGCTGTGTGCTCCCAACAAACATTGAAAAAAGTGTGACACATTAAACAGATGTTCGGGAGGACCCCACCACTTATTCCAATATGGTAAAAAACTAATCAGTTCTTTGTTATTTAAGTCTCCATCTTTTTTCAAAGTGTCATTAAAATTGATAAATGAATGAAGTCTGTATGCTCCCAACAAACTTAAAAAACAAAGTGTGAAAAGTCAGCATTTGTATGGTAGACCCCCGCCACTTTGATCAATGTGTCCCAAAAGATGATAACTATCTTCTTACACTAATTGGACCCTTTTCCATAAGTTTCTTCATAATCACTTCATTAAGTGTAAGATTTTACAAACGTCTGTAGATTATCTTGGTCATTCACTGTTGTCAGAAGGGATTCGCCCTAGCCAAGAAAAAGTCAAAGCTATTGTCAATGCGCCAAGTCCGTCAAATGTACAACAATTACAATCATATCTAGGTCTGCTAAATTATTACGGTCGTTTTCTGCCAAATTTGTCTACAGAATTAACTGAATTATATGAACTGTTAAGAAAAGATGTCAAATTTAATTGGTCTTCTAGTTGTCAAAATGCCTTTGAGAAAAGTAAAAGTTTGGTTTTGTCTAATAATTAACTAGAACTTTATGATCCACAGAAGCCTATCATTTTGTCCACTGATGCCAGTCCTTATGGGGTTGGCGCAGTATTTTCACATCTCGTGGAGGGGGTTGAAAATCCAGTACTATTTGCATCTAGCACCTTATCTACTGCCGAAAAAAACTATTCACAACTCCATCGACAAGC
Organism: Diogma glabrata; assembly: GCA_963693315.1. Classification (NCBI taxonomy): domain Eukaryota; kingdom Metazoa; phylum Arthropoda; class Insecta; order Diptera; family Cylindrotomidae; genus Diogma; species Diogma glabrata. The sequence goes on from OY856188.1 coordinate 8,015,133, forward strand.
CTTAGCCATAATTTTTGCCATAAAAAAATTCCATAAATATATCTACTCATACCTGAAGGTCATACCTTTACCATCTTTACTGACCATCAGGCTTTAAAAGAGATTTTTAGTCCAAAAAAAAAATACACCGGCAGTAGCGGCAGCCCGCTTACAACGTTGGTTAGTGATATTATCAATGTATTCCTACAAAATCAAATATCGAAAAGGATCACAAATGGGAAATGCTGATGCTCTCTTAAGGCTTCCTTTAAATGAAAAAACTGATATCGAAGAAAATAATTGTATAAGTTTTTTAAATTTTTCAAATGAATTTCCTTTAGATTTTGGAAAAATTCCGTGAACTAACCGCTGACGATAACACATTATGCGAAGTGCTAAATTTTATAAAATTTGAGTGGCCAAAAGTAATGAAGGAACCCATTCAACCTTACTTTGAGAAGAGGAAATCGCTAAGTACGGAAAATGGGTGTCTATTCTATGGAAATAGAATAGTTATCCCAGCTCAATTACAAGAAAAGGTATTAAATTTACTCCACGAAAACCATTCTGGGATGGTTAAAATGAAACTTTTAGCAAGGTCATATGTCTGGTGGTATAAGATTGACCAAGCTATTGAAAGTTTTGTAAGAAGTTGTAGTATTTGTCAACAAGCAACTAATGTGCCAAAGGAAGTCGTCACCACTAAATGGCTCCCTACCACATACCCTTTTCAGCGAATACATATCGATTTTTTTATTTTTCAAATTTTCATTTCTTGTTATTGGTTGATACATATAGAAAATATTGTGATGTTATGTTAATGCACAAAACAAATGCCAGTAGTGTGATTGGAAAACTACAAGAGTTTTTCTCAGTTTATGGGCTACCAGAAAAAATTGTTAGCGATAATGGTTCGCCGTTTTCTTCCTTCGAATTTGTTCAATTCTGTAGAAAACATAAGATAGAACTAATTAAATCACCTCCGTATCATCCACAATCGAATGGTTCTGCTGAACGGAATGTTCAATCGGTAAAGATGGTTTTCAAGAAATTTTTGATCGAAAATCGGAATTTGGATATAAAGGAAAAAATATGTAAATTTTTGATTCACCAAAGAAATACTCCAAGTACTGTGACAATGAAATGTCCCACTGAAATAATATTTTCCTACAAGCCAAGATCGTTGTTTGACATTATTAATTCAAAGAAACGAATTGCATTTAATTTGGAAAAGTTAGAAAACGATAATAAATTAAACGTAAGAGATTGTAATGTTAAGGATAAAATTAATAATGATACGAAACAGTTAAATAATAATAATATTGAAATTAAACAATTCAATGAGGGGGAGAAAGTGATGTATAGGAGTCATTTCAAAAATTATATCCGTTGGATACCGACTAGAATACTGAAAGTTTTAAGTCAAACAACGTATCTTATAAATGTATTTAATAATGTAAGAATGGTACACGTTAATCAATTAAGAGCTTCAGACTTAGCGGACAAATTTCATCCGTCAGTTCATATTATACCGAAGACTTCGGTACATTGCCATAACTCTCGTAAAAGGAAACATAGCGAAACCGATGTGTTTGAGCTAAGACGATCGAAAAGAGTGCGAAGATTTCCTGATCGATTAACGTATAAAAAGTAAAGAATCATAGTTTTTTTTTAATGTTAGATAAATATTTGTTTTGGTTTTATTATGTTTTAAAACATTTTATGTAACAGTAACAACAAACCAAAGGGGGGAAGGTTATTATATATTTAGAATAAGTATACATTTAAATATTCCGCATAAAATGTATAATAAGAAATTGCCTTTCTATGTTACTTGTTTATTATTTATTAATTCGATGTTATAATGATAAGAGATAATTATATATGTTGTTGTTTCATTTTTGTAGTAGATTTGATAGATGCTAATTAATATTAAAATCAGTATGTAACAATCTTGTGTTAATTAAAGATATCTAAGTATTCAAAGTCCGTGTCAATTTTAATTATTTTGTCTTGTGGTTTTAAACCAGTGGTTTTAAGTTGTGAGTGATTACCAAATACACAACAAACTGTTGTGAACCGTACTATATGGTTATGTATCAAGTTTCATCTAATGCGATTATCAGGTACAGATGTTATTGAGCTTTCAAAAATACAGGTGTATGGTACACCCCCCACCACTTTGTTCACTATCGCTAAAAAACTAATCAGTTCCTTGCCATACATAGTTGCATCTTTTTCCAAAGTGTCATCAAAATTTATTGACGAACGAATGCTGTATGCTCCCAACAAACATTGAAAAAAGTGTGACACAGTAAACAGGTGTTCGGGAGGCCCCGTACCACTTATCCCAATATTCTCCAAAAACTAATCAGTTCTTTGTCATTTAAGTCTCCATCTTTTTTGAAAGTGTCATTAGAATTGATAAATGAATGAAATCTCTATGCTCCCAACAAACTTTAAAAACAAAGTGTGAAAAGTCAGCAGTTGTATAGTAGACCCCCGCCACTTTGATCAATGTGTCCCAAAAGATGATTATTATCTTCTTACACTAGTTGGACCCTTTTCCATAAGTTTCATCATAATCACTTCACTATTGTAGGCTGTAGTGTGCATAAACACACTGAAAAAAATTGAAAATTTACAAAAAAAATTTTTTTACCGGAAGTGAAAAACCGGAAGTTGGGATGCAGAAATATTGGAAACTGTACTAAAACCTTATATAGTAAGTTTTAATAAGATCATATTCCGGGATTAGAAGTTATTCAAGATTTAAACTTAGAGGTGTTCGGGAGACATTCCGCCATTTTGTCCAAATTTGAAATGAATCCAGATCTTCCATTTTCAAGTGAATCTGTATCATTTGCTAAAGTTTCATCAAGATCCTATGCAGAAAGTACACGCACCCACCCACCCGCCCACCCACGCACACACAGACGTACACCAAAATTACGGGTTCGAGGATTTCTTTTTTTTTTTGGTTTTGAGAAATATAGCGGTTCTAAATTTCGAAAATTTCGTAATTTATGGCTTGACGAGTTATTTTCAAATATTCATAACTTCGGTTCTATTAAAGTATTGAGGTATTGAGTTGTCTGTCTTGTGACTGTGCTGCTGCTTCCATATTTTGAATTTCTTGCTCCAGATACGATTGGAAATCATTTTTAACTGTATACAATTCTTCTCTTGATTTTCAGTAATTTCTTCTTCCTTAGTTTGCTCAAAAAGGCTTGAAGTTTATCATCGTTAGCTTTGAAATGTGCCCAAAGTGTGTTGATCTCTGCCAGGCGTTTTTAAAGAAAATTTCCTTGGTTGTTTTGCGCTCCTTGACATGCTTTTTGGTGTTCTTCTACACAGCTTTCAATCTTTCCGAAATTTCTGTCTGTGCCAAGCCTTGGTAATCTGCCATATTTTAAAATTGGTGTTTTGTTCTTAATGTTTTGTTTTAAGACTGGTTTGAACAACCCACAGTAGTTATACGTAGCTTAGATTTCAAAACGTAGCTGCGTCTTGATGTTGATGATCGCTACTTAAGCTTTATTGATGTTTTGAAAACCCAGCGATGACGGTTTGAAATACCAAATGTCGATGATGACCAAATGATGATGTAGATCCACTGGTTCTGTATCTTATTTAGCTCGAAGGACCAATCGATATGTTGATTGGAGCAAATTATTACGGAGAAATTATACTTCCTGGGATTGTAACAAATAAAAATAAATGGTTCGCTCACCAGACGAATTTAGGGTGGACCATCAGTGGGCTATCATCAACATCTAGATCACATGAGACCATAAATATGATGGTTCATTTAGATTGCAGCGAAAAATTAAATCGATTTTGGGAAATTGAAGAAATAGATCCAAAAAACCAACTTTCATTAGAAGAAAAAAAATGTGAAGAAATGTACGAGAATTCTTAGAAAAGATTAGTCAATGGATGTTATGAAGTAAAACTACCTCTAAAGGAAGAAGGAATGATTTAAAAAAAAGCCATGGCAAGGTTGATACAAGTTGAAAAACGATTGGAACGAAACCTAAAGCTAAAGCAGGAATATCACACATTTATGAACGACACATGATACCTGCAAAAACATCAGAAAATCAACTAGCAAAAAATTATTTACCACACCATGTCGTCGTCAAAGAATCCAGTTCAACAACAAAGGTGCGTGTGGTCTTCGACGCGTCGATGAAGACTACATCAGGATTAAGCTTTAACGATCTACAACTGATCGGCCCGACCTTACAACAAAACTTATTCTCAATTGTGTTGAGATGGAGCATTTACAAATATGTTATCACTGCTGATATTGAGAAAATGTATCGTCAAATTAAAGTAGCAGAAGAACATCAGGATTTGCAGAGAATATTGTGGAGAGATGAACCGAGTAAGCCAGTAAAAGAGTATAAATTAACAACAATCACATACGGTACCGCATCGGTACCATTTTTAGCCACAAAAACGTTACAACAATTAGCTATCGATGAAAAAGATTTATTCCAACCAAAAACAATTGAAGTTCTCAAGGAACAGTTTTACATAGATGACGTTTTGTCAACAAATTACAACAAGAACTGATAGAGCTATTAAAAAGCGGGGGATTCAACATCAGAAAATGGTCCAGCAACAGCAATGAAAGTTTGGAAAAAATTCCAAATGACTGCAGAGAAATAAAAAACTTAGAAATAAAGGATAGCGCCACTGTAAAACCATTAGGCATATATTGGAGTCATTTATCAGATACATTCAGTCTTAAGACAACGGAAACTCCTGACTTCAGAAAACCTAACACCAAGCGGAGAGTGCTCTCAAACATCGCAAAAATTTTTGACCCACCAATTTTTGACGCTAGCACCAGTAGCCGTATTTGCAAAAATTTTCATACGAAAAATATGGGTGACAGGAATTGATTGGGATGAAGAAATCTCAAAAAATTTGAACAGTTATTGGAAAAAATTCGAACAACAACTACCATCTATACAAAATATTAAAATTTCACGATGGATAAATTTTGATGGATCCGGAAGATTGGAATTACACGGATTGTGTGATGCATGGTACCATTCACATCGCGCTACTTACAGTCAAAACAAAAGTAGCACCGCTAAAAAAAATCAGTTTACCACGTTTAGAGCTATGCGGAGCTTGCCAAATTAATAAAATACGTTCAACAAGCATTAATAATCGATAGTATAATTTTTTCCTATACCGACTCTACTATTACGCTTGCATGGATACAAGGCAAGGCAATCCGAATAAATGGAAAACATTCGTCGGGAATCGAGTCACAGAAGTACAAAATCTGAAGATAATCCTGAAGATTGCGCATCACGAGGCGTAAGTCCAGAAGAAATAGAACAACATCAACTATGGTGGTCAGGACCAGTTTGGCTAAAAACTACAGGTACGAAGAACACACCGCTTAAACAATTTGAGACCAAACAAGATTTGAAGAAAATAAAATTAGCAGTCCCTTAAACAACATCATACGAAAACTATTTTTTGAATATTCATCATTAAATAAGCTATTAAGAATAATAGCTTATGTAAAGCGTTTTGTAAACAACTGCACGCAAAAAGATCAAAAATTAACAGGTCCGTTGAAAACATCTGAATTATGGGGTAGTAGAAAAACTATTGTAAAAACTCTTCAAGAAGACAGTTTTCCTAATGAGCTGAAGATTCTTAGGAAAGGGCAAACGTTGTCAACATGAAAATCTCTTCTTCAACTAAATCTGTTTATTGACGAAGATGGGATTATGAGAGTTGGAGGAAGATTATTAACTATTATTGTATGAAACAAAACATCCAATCATACTACCAAAACATCATTATGTGACAAAACTAATCATCGAAGATGTGCATTGCAGAACACTACATGGAGGAACACAACTGACACTTGGTTTAATCAGAAGAAACTCCTTGATTATAAACGTAAAGGACATCACGCGACAAGTAATCCACAAATGCATACGAGGTTTTTGGTACAAAGCCAAGGAATCAGAACAATTGATGGGAAATCTGCCAATACTACAGATCGATTTGAACATTCTATTTGTTTATAACAATAGCAAATTGTTAGTAACTTTTATAAATTTTAATTTTTTTTTTTAAATTACAATCTTTTAACTTTAAAATAAAACAAACTAGAGGTTCCTATCTTTAATAGAACCGAAATTATGAATATTTGAAAATAGCTCGTCGAGCCAAAAATCACGAAATTCGCGAAATTTAGAACCGCTATATTTTCCAAAAAAAAATATTACGACCCTGATGCATAGGCTGACTTCACCACAGCTCTGGAAACATTGTTTTCTGGATATATAATGAGCTAATATCCATAAAATACTTTAATTAAAAGCTAACCAATATTATGGACTTCGTAGTTCTAATAATAAAAATATTAAAGCAGGCAGTAGTATCCCAACAAACATAAATTCTCTTGTACGAGAAAAAGAAAAAAAAAATTTATCGGAAGTGACAAAGCGGAAGTTGGGATGCAGAACTGTTGTAAACCGTGCTAAATGCTCGTGCTAAATGCTCGTTGCTCTTGTCTATCCGTACCGGTCGGTTGTCCTTATTTTAAGTTAATTTATTTGCTCGTTAAATGTTAAATTTACCTCTAGGACGTGTACAACCGAGTTTATGTTCTACTAAATATATATTATCTTTAAAGACGTGAATACAACCTTTTGTTGTATTCAATAGTTACTATAGTGCTGTGCTGTTTCATTAACTTAAATATTTGTGTGTGTGATAAAGTCAAAATTTAAATCCATAAATATTTCGAACATTAACTTTAATTAAATAATCGATGTAAAAGTGTAATTGTTAACGGTATTCCCTTCACAGAACCGCAAAATATTTTATGGCCTATGCCAATTTTATCTTTGTGGTTTTTTTTTGTGTTACTCGATCTATTCCTTTTTGGCTTTGGTTTTTATTATTTCCCTTATAAAAATTTTAATTTTACCAGTATTATTTATCAAAACATAATGCCTTCGTCTGTCTCTAACCTCGTAATCGATTCCACTAATATCCGAGGTCTCTCTAAAAACTTTCTTAGCGTTCAATACCATCTTAACCAAAAGAAACCACATTTACCAGCGCTAGGTGAGACTCAGGTTTCAAATATTGATAATGCCCGATTCGTTTGCAACAATTATTCCCCAGAATTTGCATTTTTTGAACACCGTGGTGTAATGGTATATATACGCAACGATGTTAAATATACAAGGCTCCTTCAGTATGAAACAAGCAGTATTTCTGAATTCTGCTTTATCTGGCTAAAAATCATCGTAAATAAGCATGACATATACTTGTGTTATTTATACCGTAGTCCGGTGTACCACCATAATCAAACCTTGGAAGCATTTAATTCTCTTACAGACACAATCGATGAAATTTTGATCACCGCGCCTAATGCAGAAATTATATTAGCAGGTGATTTCAATGTCCACCACAAAGATTGGCTCCGATTCTCAACCAAAACATCATTAGAAGGTCAATATGCTAAATATCTTGCTGATTCCAATCAGCTTACTCAGTTAGTAGATAGGCCCACCCATATTCCAAATATTGCAAGCCATTCTTCTAACCTACTTGATCTTTTCATGACAACACATTCTGCCAAATATACTTGCTCAGTTGATGCTCCTCTTGGCAGATCAGATCACTGTGTAGTTTCGGCGTATTTTGAAATAAGTCCTCAAGCACCAAGTCCAAAACTGTCTCCACCTCGAAAGGTTTGGCACTACAATAGATGTAACTGGCAGAAGCTTAATAAGTTCTATGACGAAATCGATTGGCGTTTATTTCTGCAGGGTAAAAATGTTGACCAAGCAACTGCATTGATCACGTTCATTATTCTACTGGGAATGAACATTTTTTTCCAACCAGTTTTGTGAAAAAGAGAATGGGGTCCAAATCCTGGTTTTCTGATGAATGTAATATAGCAAGAATTAACAAAATGTTGGCGTTTGACAAATACCAGAGTGATAAATCACCCAGCAGTAGATCTCTTTATATCAGGGCTAGAAACAACTGTCATAATATGTTTAAAAAAGCTAAATTTCTTTTTAACTCTAATGCGAAGCGTAAAATCTTACGTGCTAATAAAGGCAGCCGGTCATACTGGAACTTTATCCGAGAGGTTGGCAATAATTTTATCAAATCTTCTATCCCTCCACTAATGGATAACCAGGGCAACCCTGTAACCGAAACTAAAGCCAAAGCAGATCTACTTGCGTCAAATTTTGCTGCTAATTCTGTAGTCGATGATTCCGGTATAAATCCGCCGATCATTCCATCTGTCCAATCATCAATGAACAAAATCTACTTTCGTCCAAGAATTTTGCGTTCAACACTGCTTAATCTTGATCTTAGCAAATCTGCTGGTCCGGACGGTATACCACCTATTGTACTTAAGCGTTGCACCGATACCCTGGTTTATCCACTAATTAGTCTCTTTCATTTATCCCTAAGCTCGGGCCTTTATCCATCAATGTGGAAACTGACCAATGTTCAACCAGTTCCTAAAAAGGGCAACAAGTCTGACCCAACAAACTATCGTCCCATTGCACTAACATCGATTCTTGCTAAAGTTATGGAAAAAATTATCAATTATAAACTAATGGCATATCTTGAAAACAACCATCTGCTCCACGACCGCCAATATGGCTTTCGTAAAACGCGGTCTACTGGTGATATAATGTCAGTCCTAACGGAGAAATGGGGTAAAGCAGTTCATGACTTTGGTGAATCTCATATCATTTCCCTTGATATATCCAAGGCGTTTGACAGAGTTTGGCATAGGGCTCTTAACAACAAATTAATTTAATTTGGTGTCTGTAAGACCTTAATCTGTTGGTTTGAAGATTTTTTATCTCATAGATCAATCAGGGTAATGCTGGATGGTGTTTTGTCGACTAAGTTCCCAATTCAAGCCGGTGTTCCCCAGGGTTCGGTTCTGTCACCAACTCTTTTTCTAATCTTTATCAACGATTTGTTATCTATCACCACAAACCCTATATATAGCTTTGCCGACGACAGTACTATCTTCCATGCCTATTCTTTTAAAAAACAACCATCTAGTGTAAGTTCTAATTGTCATTGTAGAAAAATGGTTGAATCCTTAGATGTAGATCTGGAATTAATCCTGGATTGGGGTAAACGGAACCTAGTGATATTTAATTCCATGAAGACGAAGTCGTGCGTTTTGTCCCATAAAACCTCATTGTATAGCGGCAATGCAACGTTTTCCATGCAAACACTACTAAACTCACCTTCACTCAAACTTCTGGGAACTAATATCAATCACAAACTGAAGTGGCATGATCATATTCTTTCCGTAGCAAAATTGGGATCCCAACGACTTGGCTTCCTACGTCGCTGTAAAAGTTTTTTCACTCCATTGGAATTAACTACGATCTATAAAGCATATGTACGACCGATCCTCGAATTTGACTCCCATTTATGGGTTGCAGCACCAGAATCCTCTTTAGATTTTGTCGACAGAGTTCACAGGCGTGCATTGAAGCTAATTGATGATCCAATAATAACATCGGGTATGGATTCGCTGTATCATAGAAGAACGGTTGGAGCTCTGACACTATTTTACAGGTACTACTACGGTAGATGCTCTAAGGAAATTAGCAACTTAATACCTCCACTCCGCAGATCTTTCCGAACCACAAGACAATCTTTACATTCCCATGTGCATACCTTGGAGGTCGCATATGTAAGAACATCTAGCTATAATAACTCCTTTTTTCACGTTGCGTATATTGGTGGAATCGATTACCGAAAAATGTTTTCCCCGCTTCATACAATCCACAAGCTTTTAAATCCGCAATACATCAATACTATCGCTCCAGTCCTATCCCAAATCCTTAACTCTCCTTTCCTATCGTTAACACGTGCATAAAGCATTAGAGGTGTATAACTTAAGTGATTAACCCGAACTATAAAAAAAATGTGTATGTACCAAATTTCATCCAACTCGATTATCAGGTACAGAAGTTATTGAGCTTCCAAAATAACAGGTGCTTGGAGGACCACCTACCACTTTGTTCACTATCGCTAAAAAAACTAATCAGTTCCCTGCCATACATATTTGCATCTTTTTGCAAAGTGTAATCAAAATTACTTAACGAACGAATGCTGTGTGCTTCCAACAAACATTGAAACAATAAACAGGTGTTCGGGAGGACCCCACCACTTATCCCAACATTGTCCAAAAACTAGTCAATTCTTTGTCAATGAAGTCTTTATGTTTTTTCAAAGTGCCATTAAAATTGATAGTCTAAGATCCGGCTGCAGGATTAGTGCGCTCATCGATTTTTTGCTAAAACCAAATTTTTATGTATATTTATAATTAGGAGCATATATATCTACCAGGTTGCCTATCAAAATTTGGCCGCCAGTATTTTTAATTAAATTATTTTTAATTGATTTTTGGGAAAAAATTTCGTTCACTTGTTTTTTTAATAAAATATCGTCTACATCACGGCAATTTATATAGAGATTCTAAAAATTCACGGTTGCCATTGCGCACCTGGCCGCACCTCTTCGCAGCCAGGTGTAAACAGGTATGATTTCGATACATTTATACGTTCATAACGTACATTGATTAATTCTATATCAAATTAAAGCTAATTTTTTTCTATTTATTATCAAATATGGTTGCCTAATTAAATCCGGCCGCAAATAAGGGTTGCTGGCTGTTAAAGATGATAAATATTAAAGGTAGAGTGAAAGAGAGCTAGCGCGTAACATCATTTGTCAGACGAGGATAGCGATTGCCAGTTGTGCGACGCTCTTAAGCCATTGCGCATGCGTCGAATGTTCGACTTAATAAATACTCCAAAAAAATTGTCTTCCTTTTCAAAATGACAAATTTAAAAATTACAACAAAAAATGGTAGAATCCTAGTTTATCCCCCCAAATAAATTTGCGTTTTTTTTCAGATAAATAGAAAGATTAGGTCCTCTGCATCCTAATTATGAAAAAAAAATTTGCGGAAATGAGGGGGTCAAAAGTTATAAAGGATTAAACTTTCAATTTTACCTTGGTCCCCCCTTTGGTTTTCTTTTTAGTTTTTTTTTTCTTTTTTTCCTTATTTTTATTTATTATTTATTTATATTTTATAACACACTAAAATATTGAAATTGAAAAAAATACCTTGGTCCCCCCTTTGAGTTCTTAGAAGTAACTTGATTTGATTTTTTTTTTGACTCGCTTCTGCGACCTTGCACAACTTCGATCAAAAATAGCACCGCTCCTCCCTCCCGTGCGATACCCCCCCCCCCTCCCCGCGTGGCCTACGCGTCCCCTGCGCCGCAGGGGGACCATTGTAAAATTGAAAGTTTAATCCCTTATAACTTTTGATCCCCTCATTTCCGCAAATTTTTTTTTCATAATTAGGATGCAGAGCACCTAATCTTTCTATTTATCTGAAAAAAAACGTAAATTTATTTGGGGGGATAAACTAGGAATGTTCCCAAAAAATTAATATTGATTTAACTCTCTTTTACTCTACCTTAAATATATATCATCTTTAACAGCCAGCAACCCTTATTTGCGGCCGGATTTAATTAGGCAACCATATATGATAATAAATAGAAAAAAATTAGCTTTAATTTGATATAGAATTAATCAATGTACGTTATGAACGTATAAATGTATCGAAATCATACCTGTTTACGCCTGGCTGCGAAGAGGTGCGGCCAGGTGCCCAAAGGCAACCGTGATTTTTTAGAATCGTTATGTAATTTGCCGTGATGTAGACGACATTTTATTTAAAAAACAAAAGAACGAAATTTTTTCCCAAAAATCAATTAAAAATAATTTAATTAAAAATACTGGCGGCCAAATTTTGATAGGCAACCTGGTAGATATATATTCTCCTAATTATAAATGTACATAAAAATTTGGTTTTAGCAAAAAATCGATGAGCGCACTAATCCTGCAGTCGGATCTCGTACTATGATTAATGAATGAAATCTGTATGCTCCCAACAAACTTGAAAAACCAAGTGTGAAAAGTCAGCAGTTGTATGGTAGATCCCCCGCCACTTTGATCAATGTGTCCCAAAAGATGATAATTATCTTCTTACACTAATTGGAACCCTATTCCATAAGTTTCATCATAATCACTTCATTATTGTAGGCTGTAGTGTGCATGAAGACACTGAAAAAACTTCAAAAAAGTACAAAAAAAATTTTTTTACCGGAAGTGAAAAACCGGAAGTTGGGACGCAGAACTATTTTAAACCGTACTAGATTCTCATGTACCAAGTTTCATCCAATTCGCTTATCAGGTACAGAAGTTATAGAGCTTTAAAAAAAAACAGGTGCTCCAGGGACCCCCCACCACTTTGTTCACTATCGCTCAAAAACTAATCAGTTCTTTGCCATACATAGTTGCATCTTTTTCCAAAGTGTCATCAAAATTCGTTCACGAACGAATGCTGTGTGCTCCCAACAAACATTGAAAAAAGTGTGACACATTAAACAGGTGTTCGGGTGGACCCCCATCACTTATTCCAATATTCTTCAAAACTAATCAGTTCTTTGTTACTTAAGCCTTCATCTTTTTCCAAAGTGTCATTAAAATTGATTAATGAATGAAGTCTGTATGCTCCCAACAAACTTAAAAAACAAAGTGTGAAAAGTCAGCATTTGTATGGTAGACCCCTCACAACTTTGATCAATGTGTCCCAAAACATGATAATTATCTTTTCACATTAATTGGAACCCTATTCCATAAGTTACATCATAATCACTTCATTATTGTAGGCTGTAGTGTGCATAAAGACACTGAAAAAACTTCAAAAAAGTACAAAAAAAATTTTTTTACCGGAAGTGAAAAACCGGAAGTTGGGATGCAGAACTATTTTAAACCGTACTGCATAGTCATGTACCAAGTTTCATCCAATTCGCTTATCGGGTACAGAAGTTATAGAGCTTTCAAAAAAACAGGTGCTCCAGGGATCCCCCCACCACTTTGTTCACTATCGCTCAAAAACTAATCAGTTCTTTGTCATACATGTTTGCATCTTTTTCCAAAGTGTCATCAAAATTCATTCACGAATGAATGTTTTATGCTCCCAACAAACATTAAAACTCTGTGGAAAAAACCACCTATTGTATGGTGGACCCCCCAACCCTTTATCCAATGTGCTCCAAAAGCTGATAAAATCTTTCTCATGTTATTTAAAAGCATTTCGCAATGTTTCATGAAAATCGATCGGTAATTGTAGGCTACAGTAGGGATAAACACCTGAAAAAAAAACTTTTTTACCGGAAGTGACCAACCGGAAGTTATTATGCAGAAATATTGGAAACAGTATTAAAACCTTATATACTAAGTTTCAATAAGATCATAGCTTGGGATCAGAAGTTATTCAAGATTTAAACTTAGAGGTGTTCGGGAGACCCCCCGCCATTTTGTCCAAATTTAAAATGTATCCAGATCTTCTATTTCCAAGTGAGCCTGTATCATTTGCCAAAGTTTCATCAAGATCCTATGCAGAAAACTCATACGCACACACAGACGTACACCAAATTTTTTTTGGCTATTTAGATAGAGGATGGTCCAAAAGAAAAGATAAAATAAAATTTGGGTTATGTAAGATTTTTTTTTTCACGATAGATTGAATTACTTCAAACAATTTAAAATTGTGGTGAAGTAAAAAACAAAAAATCCTGGAATCTGTATATCTTTTTTTTCGATAGTGTTAAACCACATAAAAAAATTTTTAGTCAAATAAAAAATGTGTCGGTCAGAAAGGAGTTCGGTTTGTAAAAGAATTACCCATCTATAAAAGTTGGTTGTTTAAAATTAAATTTAGAAATTTTTTGATCGCCCTGTAGGCCAGTCTCTGCTATTGACGTACGAGTGAACATGAGATGCCACAGAGAAATACCAGTGAGATGTCACTAGCTCACTAACTCTATTCTTAATCTTAGTTATGGCATATTCTATGATAGTCTATTGGTCTATTTGGAGAATTCCGTTTACGTTTTTTCCTTCTTGATTTTACTCTGTACGATTAAATGGTCCAACAATGGTTATGTGTGGGAAGCCACTGATACTTAATGTAGGAGTGGAGGGTATGCTGTCTTCAAGTGTCCTTCACTTGTTTTAATTAAAACAATTTAATATATTTTATAATCGAGTTTCATTTGAAATAGAATCGACTCGACCCGTCTTCCTAGTTCAAAATTTAAATCCAACCACTTTTCTACTCGTGCACTGAACATCCAGTTCAATTTTAACACCGTCAAATTAGTTTAGATAATTAACGTTTAGTATTTAAAATTTACATTAGTCAAGATTCATTCATAAAGAAGAGCAAAATGTAAACAAATTATGTGCATAAACCTTCAACATTTTTGAGATGATTGCATTTCATGTATTATTTTTGCAAGAATTTTAAGGCATATCACGTTCATACTAAAACATCCTGTCCTATCAATAAACAATATTGAACAAAAAATTGATTCTTTCTCTATTTAATCAAAATTACAACTATTTTAAACACGTAAAATGAGATGCTTGTCTGTCTGGCACGTTTGTGTTGTAGCTAAATTCAATAACAAAAAAACAAACAACAATACAACGTGTCATCTGCTTTAAATAACTGCAACGCACACAAGTAATAACGAGTACGTCTAAAGTGATTATAGTAATGTAGAAATAAAATGTAACAAGACCTTACAATAAGCACAAAAGATATCAATTTCTAGAAAATGATGAAACATTTTCTTATTATCAAAAACATTGATTCATTTCCTCTTTCATGTTTTCGACAAAATAAACAAGGACAACACTGAAGTTCCAAACAACAATTTCAAGTTTAATCCAATTTAACTTACATAATATCTCACCTTCTTTGTAATTCAATGTTAATCGAAAATTTATATATTCAAATTCAAACAGTTAACCTAACCATTTAGATTCCGACATACAAAAACAAAAAAGCTTTTCATTTTATTAATGTAAAATACAATTCAATCCACAAAAAAAAAAAATTCAATTAGTCATCATTCCAAACAATAAAGCTTTTACCAACAATGTAAACGATCGATCACTTCATTTATTTTTGTTAATTGAAACTCACAACGGGAACCAATTATTATTGTTATTATTTAAAATACATGCATATATGTATAGAGAGTAGAGACTGGTAAATGGATGGATTAAATAATTAAAGTCTTATATGTGTACACTTGCGTTAATTTTTTTTTATTTTTTAAACTTTAAACTTTCTGACAATGAATGAAGAAAAAAACACTTTTACTTTCGATTGTAGTTGTGAGCATTTAAAGATCTTGCAAACGTGACTTGTCAAAAACATAAATTAATTGTTTGTTTATTTCGATGATCGCGACTTTGAAAAGATCAGAGATCGTCGAATAAGAAAAACGTATGTTATTTTATTTATAGGAAGAAAAATAATCACCTGTTTTGTTGTGATGTTTAATCGGGTTTATTTTAACCAACATTAGTTGGTCTTATGTATACAAATGTCATAGTGAAATATTTTTGAATAATTTCTTTGCTCCATCTATGTGTAAATTAAATAAATTCCGGCATCAATGTTCTCGGGTGGTTTTAATATACAAAAAATTAAGAAAGCTTCCATAAACACAAAAACAAAATCTTCAACAGCTCTACGTGAGTCGTGACGTCTTACAATTTGGTATTGATGGAGCTCGGTGAATCAGGTTTTAAGATAGTTTTAAAAAATTTTGGTCGGAATTTAACAAAGTGGGTGGGTGTGAGTCGTTCGAACAACAGTTTATTTAAAACATCAATAGCTGACTGACAAATATGTGTTTGGGAATAGGGCCCCACCAGTTACCCTGAAAGAATTTTTCTGAGAAGCTTTATTAGTCAAAAATTTAAACTCTTTAAAGTCCTAAAAAATTTTGTAGCATCAACTTCTAAAATTAAAATGTGATTTTTGTAGGTGAAATAGAAAATATAGAAGCAATTCTTAAAAAATTAAATATGTCAATAAATTTGTAAATTGTTTAAAAATATGTATATTAGGGTGGCCCTTAAAAACAAAAATTTTTATTTTTTGTAGGGCACCCTCCCATTTTGTGTGAATACCCATAAAAATATTATTTGCAAAACCTGATATCAATCGGTCAATTCTAAGACGTGCCTCCGACCACTTAAAGTTGAGAAATTTTGTTCTGGACCCCAAAAAAAAATTTTTTTTTTTGTGCGACACCCTCTCATTTCGTGTCAATACCCATAAAAAAATTGTGTGTAAAAATTGAAATCAATCGTTCAACTCTAAGGGGTGCCCCCGGCCACTTAAAGTTAAGAGGTTTGGTTGTGGCCATTATAAAGAAAATTTAAATGTTTTGTACGGCACCCTCCCATTTGGTGTTGATACCCATAAAAATATTATGCGGAAAATTTGAAATCAATCGTTCAACTCTAAGGGGTGCCCCGGCCACTTGGAGTTGAGAGGTTTGGTTGTGGCCATTATAAAGAAAAATTTATATTTTTATCAAATTTATATTTGTGTCGATACCCATAAAAATTCTATGTGTAAAATTTGAAATCCATCGGTCAACTCTAAGGGGTTCCCCCGGCCACTTAAAGTTGAAAGGTTTGGTTGTGGCTATTACAAAGAAAAATTTTAATTTTTTGTACGACACCCTTCCATTTGGTGTCGATACCCATAAAAATATTATTTGTAAAATTTCAAATCAATCGGTCAACTCTAAGGGGTGCCTCCGGCACCTTAAAGTTGAGGGGTTTTGTTGTGGCCATTATAAAGAAAAATTTAAATTTTTTTACGACACCCTCCAATTTGATGTCAATACCCATAAAAATATTATGTTTAAAATTAGAAATCCATCGGTCAACTCTAAGGGGTGGCCCTGGCCACTTAAAGTTGAGAGGTTTGGTTGTGGCCACTACAAAGAAAAATTTGAATTTTCTGTACGACACCCTTCCATTTGGTGTCGATACCCATAACAATATGGGTTTCTTAGAATTGACGTTTCTTTGGACGTTTCTTAGAATTGACCGATTGATTTCAAATTTTGCACATAATATTTTTACGGGTATTGACATGAAATGGGACGGTGTCGTACAAAAAATTAAAATTTTTCTTTATAATGGCCACAACAAAACCCCACAACTTTGAATGGCCGGTGACACCCCTTAGAGTTGATTGATTGATTTCAAATTTTACAAATAATATTTTTATGGGTATCGACACCAAATGGAAGGGTGTCGTACAAAAAATTTAAATTTTTCTTTGTTATGGCCACAACCAAACCTCTCAACTCCAAGTGGCCGGGGGCACCCCTTAGAGTTGAACGATTGATTTCAATTTTTACACATAATTTTTTTATGGGTATTGACACGAAATGAGAGGGTGTCGCACAAAAAAAAAAGTTTTTTTTAGGGTCCAGAACAAAATTTCTCAACTTTAAGTGGTCGGAGGCACATCTTAGAATTTACCAATTGATATCAGATTTTGCAAATAATATTTTTATGAGTATTCACACGAAATGAGAGGGTGCCGCAAACTGTACAATGAAAAAAAAAATTCTAGTGTAATCTAAGGGCCACCCTAGTGTCGTACAAAAAATTTAAATTTTTCTTTGTAATGGCCACAACCAAACCTCTCAACTCTAAGTGGCCAGGGCACCCCTTAGAGTTGACCGATGGATTTCTAATTTTAAACATAATATTTTTATGAGTATCGACATCAAATTGGAGGGTGTCGTACAAAAAATTTAAATTTTTCTTTATAATGGCCACAACAAAACCCCTCAACTTTAAGGTGCCGGAGGCACCCCTTAGAGTTGACCGACTGATTTCAAATTTTACAAATAATATTTTTATGGGTATCGACACCAAATGGAAGGCTGTCGTACAAAAAATTTAAATATTTCTTTGTAATAGCCACAACCAAACCTTTCAACTTTAAGTGGCCAGGGGAACCCCTTAGAGTTGACAGATGGATTTCAAATTTTACACATAGAATTTTTATGGGTATCGACACCAAATCGGAGGGTGTGGTACAAAAAATTTAAATTTTTCTTTATAATGGCCACAACAAAACCTCTCAACTCCAAGTGGCCGGGGGCACCCCTTAGAGTTGACCGATTGATTTCAAATTTTACACATAATATTTTTATGGGTATTGACACCAAATGGGAGGGTGTCGTAGAAAAATTTAAAATTTTCTTTGTTATGGCCACAACCAAACCTCTCAACTTTAAGTGGCCGGGGGCACCCCTTAGAGTTGAACGATTGATTTCAATTTTTACACATAATTTTTTTATGGGTATTGACACGAAATGAGAGGGAGTCGCACAAAAAAAAAAAAGTTTTTTTTTAGGGTCCAGAACAAAATTTCTCAACTTTAAGTGGTCGGAGGCACGTCTTAGAATTGACCGATTGATATCAGATTTTGCAAATAATATTTTTATGAGTATTCACACGAAATGGGAGGGTGCCGCAAACTGTACAATGAAAAAAAAAAATTCTAGTGTAATCTAAGGGCCACCCTAATGTATATAACTATTTTAATATTTGCTGAGTCTAAAACAGTAATTTGCTAATAAAATCAACAAATTTCGAAAATTGGATCAAACCAACTAAAATAAAGAAAGCTTTTAGTAATTGGAATTGCTTTTGGGTCTCTTTTATAGGAACTTGTAATAATTATAAGATTACATTTTTTAAAACAACTTCCATAATTTTCCAAAAAAAACTCGCCAAATTTCAAACTTTTGTTTTATTTTTATAGAATAGAAAAAAATAAAAATCACCGAGGATACGAACAAGGGGTTGGAGGGTTGGTATCCTTTATAAAACTAAAATTATATAAAACAAATTAAATTTCAAATTCTCGCATTGAAATATTCAAAACATTATTTTGCTGTGAAAAATTATTCGGCGACCTTTGTGGGCCATCTCTGGAATATAAAAACAAATAGCATAATTTCATAACTTTTTGACGACGAACTGCGTACCAACATAGTGAAAAACAAAGCGGATTTTTTTTATTTTATTTTCACGACGTTTATTTTGAATGAAAAGTTTTATATTTATTTATATTTGAATTTAAGCCAATGAAATTCTCTAGAATGTAATGACATCATTAAATTTGACCAATCACATTTGAATTATACTAATAACAAATAATTATACGTCTGGCCTACTGCGATATCAGTTAATTTTCAAAAAATTCACTGATATCGCAGTAGGCCAGACATATAATTCATAGCAAATATATAAAGAAATGAAAAATGGCAAAAATTTTTTCTAAACGAATTCCCCTCGTTCGGTGATAAATTCTCATATTTTTTTTGGAAAATTCCTCAAGCAAGTGGTATTGATAATAGCATGAGGCCAACGACCTCGTGCTATTATCAATATGCTTGCTTTCGAAATTTTCGCAAAAAATTGTTTCGAATTATCACCGTCTATGAGAAATTACCACTGAAAATTGTTGTTTTTGTTGTTAATATCACTAGTTTACAATAAAAATCTCCCTAATTAAAACCCAACTTTTCTTATAGGTATTGACCTACTGAACACGAATATCATATTCATTTTTTTATGTTAGCTCTTGTTTTTGAGATATTCACAAAAAACCAATTTTTTGATGAACAAAAAGGTAAATTCGGTTTTTGGATCGCAAATTTTACAAAACAAATAAATTTGATATATTGCATAAGTTTTGAGCAAACAATGATTGTATATTTTTTTTTTATTTCTTGGAGTCTACAGTTAATTCAATTTCCTTTCTTTTAACTTAAAAAACACGAATATTGGTGCAGGTTGCACTATGTTATTCAGGTTTTCGCACAAAAAGTCAAAGCTCAAAATTTGGAAAAAAAATTTTTAATTTAATTTCTGCAACATAATTGATTTATGTATGAGTTGTTATACAAATTTTCGAGTTAAAATTGCAAGTTATGGTCAAAACCTGGTCCTAACACTACGTCATATAAACATTTTCTCTGTTGTGCCATCTTGAATGTGTTAAGTTGCAGTTGACATAACTATTTTTCGGCATTCACGGTTTATTTTCATTCAATTCTATGCCGAAGTAATAAAGATATGCAATTCTTATAAATGGAGTGATTTTTTAGAAGGATGTATTATCCAAATTTCACAAATAAAACAAAATGAATTTGCACTATTTTTACACTTGAAACTTCTTGACGACGCCCTTTAAATAAATTAACTTAACACTTTACTATTTTAAAAGAATTCTTAATCGATGTTTGAAAACGACTGAACTTGTAAAACATAATGTATTTACGATGCGGCACAAAACCAAAGAGAAAATCAGGGACTGAAATCCTGAAAAAATTGGGTTCAGGTTCAGGTTGGTTAATAAAAATAGAAAGTTCAGGATAAGTTCAGGGTTCGGGTTCTGGTTCAAAATTAAGAAAAATAGTACAATATATTTTATTTATTTGTCAAAAAACTTTACTTATTTTTCCAAAAAAATTCTCATTTAATTTAATGATCAAAATATTTTTTTAAATTTTCTTCTTTTAAATTTAATCTTTGTGGTGACAATCCAAATTAATTTCAAAGCTGAAAAAGCCTCTCTACGCTTGCTTGCATAGGAAAATATTTCTTTTATTTTTGAATTTTTTGAGATCAATTAAACTCAAGTAAGTAAAGATTTTTTTTATATTTATTTATGCACCCGAACCTGATGAGTTTTTGGATACGGGTTCGGGTTCATGGTTTATAAAATGACCGAACCTGAACCCATTTGTGTTCAGGTTCGGTTTCGGTTTCAGTCCCTGGAAAAAATACATAAACGGGGTTGAAATAAGGAAAACTCAAAATAGCTCGTAGTTTTTATACGAATATCTATATAAAAATTCATATTTAAATTAATTGTGTTTTTTGGGAAAACCTGCATAACTTGGTGCAACCTGCACCAATATTCGTGTTTTTTAACTTAAAAGAAAGGAAATTGAATTAACTACAGCTCCAAGAAATTAAACAAATTTACAATCATTGTTTGTTCAAAACTTATGCAGTTGAATGTTGAAAAATTTAAAAAAAAATAAATTTTTGATTTTTTTAAAACTTTTTTCGAAAGTAACTTCCAGAATCCTTGATGGATTTTTACAAAAAAATAGCTCAACATGTTTGTTAAGATCTTTCCTATGCGCTTGTTTTATTAATACATTGAATTTGTTTGTTTTGTAAAATAAGCGATCCAAAAACCGAAATAACTTTTTTTTTTCACCGAAAAATCGTGAATATCTAAAAACATGAGCTAGGCTAAAAAAATGAATATCATATTCGTGTTCAGCAGGTTCAAATCCACAAGAAAAGTTTGGTTTTATTGCGGGAGACAAAAAAAGTTCGAAATTCGGAAACTAGTGATTTTATTAGAAAATGTTTGTGAATTTTAAGTTTGGTAACTTGAAATATTTTGTAACGACTGACTATTTCGAATATTTCTCTAAAAGTAAGAATATTCATATATAAAGAAATTCGCTAATAATTAGCCAGTTTGTTTCAAATCTGACCTTTTTTTTATAAAATTATTTTTTTATAGAAGGCCAATCGTTTCAATTTTAGTTAATTTTGAGTGTGTAGTAGTGTTAAATGTTGGATATGTTTGTTAATATTGAAATTTTTTTTTCCTAGGCAAATATTCTGAAAGTTTTGGGTTTTTAATGAACAAATTTAGAATTTTGAGAAATTTTAAAAGTTTTGTTAATTATTTTAATATTTTGAATAATTTTGGATTTTTTTATGTCAAGTTTTGTTCTGTGGACGAAAGGCAAGATTCTTGTAGGTCCTGACGTGTAGACAATTTTTTGTGTTTTAAATATTCCTTTGACTGTTTGTGGTTGAGTTGTTGTTTGGGGAGGAAAGGCAGAATACTTAAGTCTATGACACACCAACAATATGTATTTTTGATTTATAAACGCAAAGGGAGGAAAGGTCCTTCAGATGCATTCCTAACGAGGTTTACGATCCCGCGTCTATTAGTTTGGTAGCAGCTTTTTGGCTGCTGGAAGAGGGTCGTGAGTGGTGAAGTGACATGGGCCGGATCTTATAGACCCTTGATGGTGTACCATATAGGTCATCCCACCATAATTATTTCATCACGATCACGGGTTTTCAATGATGTCATGACCACCAAGTGTTACGTGTTACTAAGTGTTGTTTCAATAATTCAATAATGTTGGCAAACAAATTTCTAGGCGAAATTCCAGGACCAGTGATATATTTTCATAATTTTTTTTTATATTTCTCAAGCAAGTAGCATTGATAAAAGCCCTCCGCCTACGGCACCGAGATATTACCAATCAACTTGGTTTTTTTTTTATACGAGGCGACTATGTAGTCATAGCCTGACATGTAGACTGCTTTATACCATCCTCATATTCAAGAGCTGAAGACCTTTTTGAAAAAAGCCAACAGCCTTGAATGGTCTGCTTTGCAGAAATCTTCTATCCTTAGATAGTATGATCCTAACATGACGCTTCGGAGCCCTGAGAGAGCCAAACATTCTCCCACAATGTGAGGGACTGTTTCATCTTCTTCAAGACAAAAGCGCAATTAACTTGGTTTAGAAAATTGAAAAAAAAATTATTTCGCAGTATCACCGCCCTTGGAAAATTACTACTGAAAACTTCACTTCACTTAATCTCCGTATTAATCTTTAATTGGAAAACCGCCTGACTATTATGTAAGGCCTCAGATCTGGACCGGATACGGTTTTCCCTACTACTGATAGGGACCGTACCAGGCACACTGAACAGGTCCTGATCAGTAATGTAACGCCTCAAAAATATCTAAACCGGATCAGGCAGTCCTACTAGAACCGGACCAGGACCAGATCATTTAAAATAGGGAATTTGCTCTACATACATTAGAAAAATTAGAAAATTTACTACTACATACATTAGAAAAAAATGTTTATAAAATTATTCTAACTTTATACTTACGGATCTGGCCCGGATCATAATAGGGCATACCTGAACAAATTGCTAGTCGGTGTTCTGATAGTTTTCTTTTTTTTTCAAGTGAAATGTGTTGCGTAGCATGAATTACAATATTATGTTCACAACAACACATAAACCTTGAAAGACCAAGATCCCATAACAACATCGTTCTAAGGTGTAGATAGACACAATTCATTTTTTGTTTTTATTATTTGGGTTTCCAATACTCCAGTTAGTGGTATGTTCCTTGATCACGCACTGTCTTCCTACTAGATTAAAACCCAGATAAATAGTTATATGAAGGCTCCGTTTCTTCAAGCAACCAATTACTAAGACTAAGGATTCCTTTGGAGATTCGATTGTTAATGTGAACATTCGCAGTGATATATTTAAGTCCTCCTTGCTATACACATATATAACAAAAGTTTCTCGTGGTTAGCGTTGATGGATAAAATAAATAATCTCCAGACTGAACGTATCATCAAAAACGATAAATATCAAAATTAATTTTACCAAGCACTAGATGGTTATTCAGCCATCGCATTTCTTTTCAAGAGAAGAAAACTGGACAATTTTAGTTCAACAGTTTGAAATAAATTTGAAAAATGACTAAATTGAGCAAGTTGATAATGAGATCTTTGACATTTCCGAAATTAATGGGTGGAAAAGACTCTCTCTTTTTTGACGTATCAACCATTTTCAGCAGTTTAGTAACTTGATTCAGGTCTAAAGTTAGGTGCACTGGAATTGACAAAAAGCACAATAAATTTGAAATAACTTGAAGAAAATTATTCATAATACTTGCATTACTGGCTTAGGTATTAAGAGTTATATAAAATATGATATATATTTCGAATTTATATACACAATCACAAACCAATCCACATATAATAAGAAACCAAAAATATTTAAATAACACTGTGCGACAGCCAAAATCCACTGGGGTTCTGACTACCGGGAAAAGTTATATCGGTAAAAAAAAAAAAGTTATACATAACCCGGCGTTTCGCTGGGTCACGTCTAGGAATCGAGATATATCGATTTGAAGTTAGTTAGTATTATATAAGAAAAATTGTCACGTTTGGTGTTCTTTTTTTGACATAACTCGAGAACGACTAGTCCGATTTTATTGAAACAAATTTAAAAATTAAGACTTACAATTCCTTTAATCTACTGATATACTATACTGAAAAAGTAACGAAAAAATAAAAAAATTAAAATTAAAATAAATAAAATATACAAAAAAATAAAATTTATAAAGAAATACAATGAAAATAATAAAGTAATATAAAAAAATAATAAAACTAATAAAATAAAAAAATAATAAAAATACAAAAATTAAACTAAAAAAATTTAATAAATAAATAAAATAAATAATAAATAAATAATAAATAAATAATAAATAGATAATAAGTAATAAATAACTAATAAATAAATAATTAATAAATAAATAAATAATAAATAAACAATAAAAAATAATAAATAAATAATAAAAAATAATGACAAATAATAAATAATAATAATAAATAATTTCTTATCGTCAATGGTTTGATTGGTAGTAAGAGTTTTACCACAAATAAAACTTATAATAATAAATAATAATAATAATAGTAATAAATAATAATAATAAATAATAATAATAATAAATAATAATAAACAATAATAATAATAATAAATAATAATAATAATATAATAAAATATAATAATAATATAAATAAAATTATAATAAAAATAATAAAATAAAATAAATAAATAAAAAAAAAAAAATAGAAAATAATAAATAAAAGAGTAAAAAAACATAAAATTAATACACAAAGACATATAGACACATGTCCAAATACATTTAAAACAATAAATTTTGGAGTTTATTCCAGTAAAAATATTAAAAAAAAAATTTCTATGAAAAAACAATATTCTTGTCAAAATGAGATACCTTTACTTAATTGTGAATGAAAGCGAAACTTGTTCATCGATTTTCATGATCCATGTCTCATTTTGTGCAAAGATTATTTGACTTTACGTCAAAGTAATAAGGCTTCAAACTTTTTCCCGTTTTGAATTTTTCATGATTTTTTAAAATACAATTTTTTTATTTTTTAGGCAAAAAATTGTTGTTTTTCTTCATAAATTTATTTATAACTGCGAAACTGTTGATTGTGTAAAGAAATAGTGCATTAGTAGATTAAAGAAATTGTAATTTTTAATTTTTCTAAATTTGTTTCAGTAAAATCGGACTACCTAGTCGTTCTCGAGTTATGTCAAAAAATGGTCCCCAAAACGTGACTATTTCCCCTATATGATACCTACTAACTTCAAATCGATATATCTCGATTCCTAGACGTGAATCAGCGAAACGCCGGGACACGTATAACTTTTTTTTTACCGATATAACTTTTCCCGGTAGTCAGAACCCCAGCGGATCACTGACCCCTACCATTTGTCGCACAGTGTAATTAATCATAATTTCAATTTTTTAATCCCAAATTTGATCAGTAAATAAATATTGCAGTTTTTATTTTTATCAAAAAAAAACATAAAATAAACGCAATCCTTGTAATAAATTTACACAAAAAAAACATTTTCGATATCGTGATTTAAACACAAAATAAAAGAGGGCTGCAATCTTTGTGTCACCAGAATCAGATAAAATATCAAAAACAAAATCTTTAAGTAAATAATAAAAAAAACTAAGAATTGTAAGATGCTCATAACCGAAATAAATTAATTGAAATACCATCATCACAACAGTGATAATTTAAAATGAAATATAACGAAAAGGATAAAGATCTTTGGCGTTGTCGAAATGTAAAAAAAAAGCTCATAAATCGATGAAAGGCAAATAATAAAACTTAATATTTTCGACATCAGCGCGATATTATTTATTAAAAGTTAGGTTAGGTATAATATTTTCTTTACTCCTTTTTTTATTTAATAATCGATTATGATCTTTTGGATACTATAGTAATTTTAATGGATAAATCAGTTGGAGATTTTATGTTTTTCTTATTTGTTATGTGCGAAAGAGAAACTATTTGTTTATTGAAGTTGAACGATCATTGTTTCATAAAATATATATATATACTTTTTATTAGCATTCATCTTGCATTTATATTTTATAACTTCTATTACTCCAACTTACATAAAAACACACCCAAACAAACTATCAAACCAATTTAAATATATTAATTTCCAAACCTTAAACATACTTAAAACCAATTAAATACCAAACAAATCAGTTAAAATTAAACAATGCATTTCAAAGTTATCGTTAAAATAATTACGTTAAAAGGATTAAAGAAACAATAAAAAACTAGCCCAAATATTACCGTCAACGATGAAAGCAAATAGAAGACAAAATGTTATGAATAAATTTAATAAAAATTTAAATGTAATAAATAAAATTAAACGAAACTATCGAAGGCAACAACAAATCGTTATTATTTTTATTATGTAAATTATTTGTCTGAATGATTCTCTGATCCAGTGATTATTAAAAAAAAAGAAATTTTATTATTATACTTTGGTTTTTGATTATTTTGTCTGGTGTTTCGGTATACGATTATACATAAATGAATAATAATCGTAAAGAAAATTGTAAATTCCTACACAAAAAGTCATTTCATTATCATAAAATCTGTGAAGGAAGATCCATGCCAATAATTTTGTTCGTAATTAAATGCAGGTTTAAAGATTAAGTGGTAAAAATGGGTAAGAAATAGGTTAATGGGCGTAGAAATAAATCAAATTTAAAATCTATCAATTCAGAACAACATAAATCTTACCTTAACCTTTTATCAATTTATTTTTATTATTTCTCGTATTTTCCCTGCAAGCAATTTTATTGGCAAGAAATTTCTGCCGTGCTAATTTTGAATAACAATTGCTGTCTTCATTTTGTGAATGAAGCACTTTAATTTTCTTCTTCATTATAGTTTTTAATTTTAGTCTGAACTAAATTTAAGTCACTTTACCAACAATGTTTTGAATCTAAATTAATTATGTTGGTCTACCCAAGGCTTAATTTTAATTCTGTCCCATAATTTTTTGTTTTATATTAATGAACTGTTATAAGACACCAGCAAGTCAAGTTTTGTAGACGATAGTACCATACACAAGTTATTCATCTCATATTTTCAAAGAGTAAAATGCACGACTGAGTAAGAATGGGCAAAAGATAAGATACGTAGCAATAAATGTCTAGTCAGTTTCAAATTCATCAGAGCACAGCTATTGATCGAGTTCGGTCCGTATTTTGAGTGGCCGAACAAATAAGTGATGACTTAATTAGGAACGATTATATAACGGCGATGAAAAAGAGCGAATGCAGAGAATCAAACTCTTTAATAAATGCAAGACGATATTTCAATCCAAATTAAATCTTGATCGTATCTTGACACTTAAACAGAGTAAAATACCTTTGATTTTTTGGAAAGTGGCTCTCAAGGTTGCTCACATTTAAACCAAGTGTTGACTCTGTTTGCCAGAGTTAGATTTCATAAATGGGATTTTAGCTATACAAAGGAGAAATCATATGCTTTGCAGTTTTGAGTTTTCCGACTAGCATTATGTAAGGGCTTGTAACGAAGTAGCCTGGTGCTCGACGAAGCAGTTGGATAATTTCCTGATACATCAAATTTGCATTGGCTGAGACCTTCATAGTTATTTTTTTGTTTCCTTAAACTCAAACCGTAATTGTCATCTACCATAGTTTTAGCAAAACAGGGATTGCCCTAAAATAGTTGTGTAATAATTTCCAGTGTGATTTCCTATATTCAGTTTATATTCGTCAATCACTATAAAAATTAACATGGAACAGTTATATAATATCATCGATTCATAGTTCCACTATGTTCATGTATAGATCTTACAATCAGTATTCTGCTATAAATTAGTTGTAGTCTCCAATTTTAGTGCCTGTTGGTTGTAATAAATCCTTAGTGGATACATTGGTAAATGTAATTTCCTAAATATGTTTCATGGGAGTTGTCTCTGCTTACATTAGCGAAGACTCTTGTTTTAGTACACCTATCGTTCGAACAAGATTGTTCAGTGGACGGGCTTATTTTGTTTTATTGATTTGAGATGTAAAGTCGTTTTTATTTTGCTTATAAATACGCCAACTTTTCGTATAGAGGGCTCTTAGTCGATGGCGACTTTTAGTTTTGACTTCTATCCCTGGTAGTATTGTGATTTGTATAAATCAGCTGCTGACAAAGAAGTCAAACCAAAATAGCACCTGAAGGTATTTTTCTTGGTTCTGGAAGATTTGGAGAGCCACACCCAGGAATGGTTTTGATGGTTTTTTTTATCGAGAGGTAATGTAGAGTAGATATTGTTAATCATATGTGATGTAAAACAAATGAAACTTGTCATTTTACCGAACTAAAATCTGTGATACACATTAAATGAAATTCTTGCGTTAGAAATCAAATAACTTTTACCTTTTTTCCATTACATAAAGTCTGTGATATATACGAAAAGTATTAATCTTTTCATTGACAATGAAATTAATAATGGGAACTGTGATAGTGGTTATTAAAACAAAAACTTTACCTTATCTTGCATGTTTAAAATTCGTGTTGCACCCTAGAAAAATTTACAATATTCGAGTCGCTAACCAAAAATAATAATAGTAAATTATATAATTAACACTGTTTGCCGTTGGCACTTGGCGTAAGTTTTCAAATAACATAATGTCAATCTCTTGTTACTTTACGCAAATAACTTATTTAATAAGTTTAATAAAAAATTAAAGAAAACAAAGCTTTTTTTAATTTTACTGTTACTCTATATATATTTCAGCTTGTTAGGCCATCTTCTGGAGTAATCGCCTTACTCCAGAAGATGGCCTAACAAGCTGAAATATATATAGAGTAACAGTAAAATTAAAAAAAGCTTTGTTTTCTTTAATTTTTTATTAAACTTATTAAATAAGTTATTTGCGTAAAGTAACAAGAGATTGACATTATGTTATAGTAAATTATAATCATTATAAGAAAACATTTAGTTGTTAATTACTTAATTGTAGTGAAATAAGGTCATAAATACTTAGCCTAATTTAAATTAAAATACCGGTTCTTATATTTAATTATAACCTAAAACAAAGAATAAAAGAAAACATTTTGTGGTTCATTAGTTAATTGTAGTGAAATAAAATCATAAATACTTAGCCTACTTTAAATTAAAATAACGGTTCTTATATCTAAGTATAACCTGAAACCAATAATAAAGGAACATTACGATCGGACCGCATGTATCATTATTAAACCTATTCATATCAATACGGAGTGTTATCGATCACCCACGATAAAAAGAGAGATTTGTATAAAACCTTGATTAAAGTGCCGTAATTACTGACCCAGTCCAGCTTGTATACAGCCGAGAAGAAATTACAACAACGCCACGTTAAAAAAGGGCAGATATCACGTGAAGTACTGATTTTGTTTGCGGCGAGGAACATGACGGGCTAGGGTGAGACAAGGAAGGTGGAGACGCGGGATTCGCCCGCAACATGTGGTGAGTCGTTTAAATTTCTTTCTTTTAGGCACAGTTGTATAGTTGCGTGTATGGGCGTGTATGTCTATCGTTATGCGGGCATGTGTGTAGGTGTGCGGGCGAATGTGTGTTTATGGATATGTAGGTGTGGGTATGTATGAGCGAGTGAATTTGGTGCATGCGCGTGTATCTGTCAGAACCCAATGGAACCAGAAATGCTTGTATAAAATCTGAATTCCGAGAATATGTGTAGTAATGCCATCTAAATTTAATTAAATTGTTCTCATTAACCATGGGTGAACCTGATTGGGGTACGTGTTCACATATTGAAATAACTTTTGGCTAATTGGTCCTTCGCGGTGATAGGAAAAATTATTGATATTACGAACAAACAACACCACGCGCAGGTCAGCAAATATAACGTAAGTGTATTGACTGCCCTCTCCATAAGCTAACAAAAAAAAACATCCTTAAACTAATTTGTGTATAACCAATAATGTGCAATGTCCGTGATAATCTAGAAACCACATGAAACTCGAGGTTAAATATTAAAATGCGCTCCATCATCGGAAAATATGCCTCATTAGCAAAATAAATAAAATCAAAATTTCGGTCACAAGTATGATGAATGGTAAAATTTTGATTAAATCAATTCAATAATGAATCAAATACGTATGTGAAAGCTCATTAAATTCGTCCACAGTTAATTGAAGCGTTATGATTACTTAAACTTAATTTAAATTATACAAACTTTTTAATCCAAAGTGATTAAATAATGAAGACTGGTTTTATATCGTTACTATAATTCGGGGCAGCTTCTCCTTTGATAGAGCATACATCATATTATCTTTGGGGTATGTGTGTAAGAATGTAGTAGTTGATGAGTGGGTTGGTGTGAGTGTGTGTATGGGCATGGTTGATGGTGTACAAGTGTGTGTAAGTGTGTGTGTGTGCTTGTGGGTGAGAGTGCGTGAGTGTATGTGGAGTGAGAGTGTGAGATAGGGTGTTGAAGTAGAGGGTTGGACGTGGTGATCGTGGTTCTTTCATAAATGGGGGTCGCCAGAGTCTAGCTAATTCACTTGCCTTTTTCCTTATCCGTTATTATCTCATATTACGCGTACATTACCGTTATTTGTGCTGGAGTAGCAGGTGTTCTTCTCTCGATCCAATAGGCTGCCGCTAGTCTGGGACCAAAAAATAATCTCGCTAGGTACGCGACCTGCTATGCCACTTCGCTGTCATTCAACGAAGCAGCGCGCTTCAATACAGGCTCAGATCTGGACCGAATAGCAGGTAGAACCATTACCATTAGGGAGACATTCATTGTAGAAAACTTTATCAGGACCAAAATAAGTAAATCGGATTAAGCTAAGCTCACATGGACCAAATCCCAAAAGGCTGTAACTAGGACCAAAAGTAGTAAAGGACAAAATTCCGAAAGGCTGTAAAAGCAGATTTGGAAATATATGCTTCAAGCATGCACTGTGGGGGAAAAGAGCTGGAAAGTTGTAGGACTTTTTTTTAAAGTTATATATGTCAAGAGTTAATTATAATAAATGATAGACTAGCCTGTTAATATCCCGCGATTACATGCGAGATTATGAATTAAGTATGTTTGAGGAAATTATGAACATTAATTTTGAAATTCTGTGGATTAAATTATTGTCAAAGAAAATACATGTAAAGCCTGGACTTTTATATTATTAAAAATAGAAACATGCAGTTTTATCGAAGGGAATTAATTATTTTAAACAATACATGAGTCTGCGCATTAGGACTCTACTAAGGAAAAATCTCTAATATAACACGAATAATTTAATTTTAATTTACAAGACCATGATGGTCTAAAACAATTCAAAATAAAATTGAAGAATTTAAAAATTAGAATATGAAAACAAACTTAACTTATGTAAAGCCTGGGCTTTTCAATTTAATTAAATAGATGCACTATCTATTTATCCAAGTGATTTTAGAATTTTATAGAATTATAAACGGAACGTACGCAGACTCCACCAAGGAAAAAATCTCTAAATAAACTTACAAGCTTATAAGACCATGATGGTCTTATAATATACTCAATAAAAATTCAAGAATATTATAACAATAAAATAGTACATAAAAATAAAATCTAACTTTAATCTTATAGTTGATTGTTGACTTCAATGTTGCAAGCAACTTTCGTTCTTGTATGTCGCTTGTTTTTCTTCTAATTTTTATTTTATGTTTCCCCAAAGTTATCTAGATCAGTGGATTCATCGAAATTGTTTTCATCGTCTTCATAATTGTATCCAATTTTTGAATTATGTTTATGACTATTTGAAATTGGATTAAAATTAAATGATGTTCGAACTATAATTTTATCACCCGGTAAGCCGACAACTCTTTTACATATATGCACTATTGGATTTGCTGGTAATTTTGCTGTTATTACATGACCATGTTCTATACAATTAAATCGAACAGAAAATCGTTCAGTCAGTAGTATGTTGGTTCCATTGATGGTCCTGAACAAATAATTACATCACCAATGTATTCAAACGAACAACGTAGGCTTGCATAACACGCATGTTTAATTGCATGTCCAAAGATTCTTCCAGCAAAAATATATATGTTCCACTTTCTTGAATATTAAGTATTAGGTATGCTTGAAATTCTTATGTTACAAATTTAGTTTACAAGTTTACAAATTACAAATTTAAGATTAAAATATTTTTCAAGATATAAATTCTTTTTTTCTTTAATTTAAAACAAACTTTTATTATTAACCAAAACAAATTTATCATCACAAATATTTTAATTTAAAAATTCAATTGTGTAATACAATCCTTAACTAACGAATCTAGGAGAAATGTGTAATCCAATTTAATTTTTATTAATTTTTTTTTATTTAAATATCAAAGAATAACTGACCGAAAATTAGCAAACATCCTAGCATAAATAATATTTTTAATATTAGCATTCAATGCAACAAAAGTAGGTTCTTTGCAGTTCCGTCTCTTTCATTCGTTCTATTATCAAAATGAAAAACTAGTTTTCGTTGAGGTTTTGAAGTATTCTTTGTATAAAAACAATTATAAGAGAAGAGATCTAATATTCCTGTTTCATTTTTTCTTATTTAAATATTAACAGATAAAAAAAAAATTACAAAGGAAATTCGTTTACCCAGTCTGCGGATTAGTGATTACGTTTAATACATAATTTTATCTATTGAATTGTGCACCGTCGATTCATTTATGTTTTATTTATGTTTGATAACATATTTAGAAATTGCAGTGTGCATCGTCAATTCATTATTTTTATGTTTGATATACAATTGAGCTATTGTAGAATGAGTAGCTGTATTTACTTATTATTATTTACAAATTGCAAGCATAACATTTAATTTGTTGAGAGTTGACTTCATGTTTTGATACCCCGATAATAAGCCAAAAAGGTACATTTATTTTTCTATTAATGTATAAACATTATCAGCGATTTCTTGCAGTGCTTTAATTTTGATATAAAAACACTAGTATATGTTACGTTATTCGATCATCCGAAATCGTGATGATTTTATTTTCTTTTTAATCCAAAATGTGCTTCTTCTTATTATTTATCAACGAGCACGGTTGACAAAAAAAAAACAATTAAATATGTAATAACGTAATTAAGAAACAAAAAATTAATTTCTTTTTTTTTCTTTTCTTATACATATTACTATTTTGTTTATTTTTATTTATTCAATTTATCCAAATCAAACAAAAAGGACACGAAACCTTAATAAAATTATTTAACCTTTATAAACCTTTTTCTTTTCTTTTAAATTTCTTTAAAATCACATTTATTAACAATAATTATAATAAATATAAATATTACTCAACAACAAAAACAAATTTTTAAATTAAAATGAACAAAACTATCAATACATATATTTATATTTTTTTTAATTAATTAATCACATTTTTGTTTATCGATTTTTTTTTGTTATATTTCAATAATAATTTGACCGGACAAAAAATAATACTTTTTAACAAATTAATTACAACCGTATTGAATAAAATTTCGCAGCTGACCGTATATGAAATTATTTTAAATTTCAAATTACAACTCAGCTCAAATTAAAAATGCTTGGTATTTATAATTACTTTAAACAAGAGAGAAGAAGAGATGATTGCATATATTCTTAACTCGTTGTGCATATTGTTAAAAAAATACATTTATAACGAAACAAGTTCAATCTGTTAAGCATTTTTCCAAAAACATCCTTACTTGTATTCAGTTAATTGTAAAACAAAAACAAGAAATAGGGACTACCATTTTATTAACAAATAATCATATCTAATTATCAACAGGTTCATTGCACAAATCAATCGCAAAAAAAAACAACTCACACCGAAATGTAAGATGAGCATACATACTTTGAGTTTTCCTTCTTGTATGTTTTAATACAACAAAATTATACGAAAAGAGAGTTCATATTATCATCTCTTTTGGCTTCGTTTTAATTAAGCAAAGAGATGATGAAAGAAAAAAAAATTGGAAACGTTTGTAATTCTCTTTACAGTTTTTTTATTTTTATTTAGCGATTGGTTTTTATGACACATTAAAAAACAAAAATAAAACATAAAATAGGTAGATTTTTCTATCAAATCTACCTAAAACAAAACATGAATATACATTAAATGCGCTTACAAGCAATTTGATTGCGCCTCTTTTAGTTAAAGATTAAAAAGTAAAATATTTTAGCATTGAGCAGGACATTTGAACATTAGATGTTTACATCGAGTGAGTATATTCATGCTACTACATCGGGAGTTGCCAAATGAATGTCTGAGATGCCGCCATTGTATCGTCGAATTGGACACACAGTTGCACTGTGTTTTATGGTTTGTTGTGGAATGTCGCAGTTACATTGAGGGGATTCTGAAATTCCCTACTTGTAGAAAGAACCAGCACAACGTGCATGATTCATTCTTATTCGGTTTAGTGTAGTCCAAGTATGACGTGGCAAATCGAAACCAGGTTGGGTAGAAGTCGGGTTAGTAATAGAAAGCCCAAGTGTATTGTAATGATGACAGGAGGTGTCCCAGGTATCCAAGATATTAAAATTAGTTGCCAGCAGGTTGCTGGCAGTTTTATGTGGAGGCTCTCTTGACTTCAATCGACAACGAGTATGGTCGCCGTAATATTCGTGCAAGGGTAACGTGATGTTGTTGGTTACCTTTTAATGTTCACGCATGAGCGCATGTGAGCGTCTGAGTGCAGGTGGAGCGACATTGCTTAGTACAGG
The DNA here is from genome assembly GCA_963693315.1 of Diogma glabrata. Classification (NCBI taxonomy): domain Eukaryota; kingdom Metazoa; phylum Arthropoda; class Insecta; order Diptera; family Cylindrotomidae; genus Diogma; species Diogma glabrata. Next base: position 8,049,861 of record OY856188.1, read on the forward strand.
GAGCCAAGGTAAAGGAGTAGACCTTATAGTACGCATCGTGGCATGCAGCTGGAAGTCAATTTTTTCAGTATGTGTGCTATTCAATCAGACTGGTGCACCGTACTCAGCCACTGAGTAAACCAGATTTAGAGCAGTTGTGCGGAGGGTAGCTGGAGTAGCACCCCATGTCGAGCCTGCCAGTTTGTGCAATATATTGTTTCTCGTTTAAAGTTTTTTTGATGTAATCTCTAGGTGGAGTTTAAAAGAAAGAGTTCTATCGAGAGTAATGCCCAGGTACTTTGGCTGTTGATTGTATTTAATAACAGTGCCGTTAAATAACACTGATGGTTGGTGTTTTGCCAGTTTGTTGTTTAAATGGAAACAAGAACTCTCGGTTTTACTTAGATTATGAAATAAACTCCACGTTCGAAAATAGTTATTCATTATCGCCAGGTCAGTTGACAGCAAATCTTTCAAGACACCCAAGTCTTTATTTTGAGTGGCCAGGGTCCAACCATCAGCGTAACCAAATTTCTTTGATGTTGTGTCAGGAATGTCATGAATGTACAAATTAAAAAGTAATGGCGCCAGGACGGAACCCTGTGGCAAACCATTGTTAAGCATTTTGGACCTACTAGAATGCAAGTATATAACGAAAACTATCATAACCTTGATGTTTCGACAGTGAGTCAAAAATTTATGTATACCGACTGATTGTTAATAAAAATGTTAATAAAATAAACGCAATGATGTATCATCATAGATGAAAAAATAGGAAAGTATGTGTCGCTCCGGAATTAGTCTTTACTGTTAGGTTTTAACTACAAAGAACTAATTGCTTTAGTAACACCTTTACTTAGAACTCAATTGATTCTGTATCAGATTGTATATTGTTACAAACGATACATGTTAGACATCACGCAGTTTGTGGGCGCGTTCTAGGGAGGTAAAACTCTGCTGGAGGCCGCAATGACGGCAAAGGCCAACTCCTGATATTATGGATCGATCGAAGATCGAAATAAATCATTTTAAAGATGAGGAATAAACTCAGTTGCCAATTTGGTAAGGTAACCGGAATGGACCAAGGATAGCAAAAGGGTCCGAATCGGATGATGGTGTGAATATTCGAGACGTCTCGCATTCGATTTTACCAACGGATCTAAAGTTGATAAGGACTGCTTCGACATCGGTCTTGACAGAGCAAACAGAGACGGCAGAAATCAAGGCAGACAAATAATTAGCCGTTCTTGGTAGCATAGCATCACGTATGTTACTAAGTAAGAGGTGGAGATACTGCAAAATATTAGTACTCATACTCAAGCAAGAGCCCTGCGCTTACAGAAGGTAATCACGGCCTTCGTTGGGAAAAAGAGAAAGTTAGTTCCGTTCAGAACCTTAAGCACACAATGTGGACCTAAGGTTCTGAATGGAACATTATGTACACAAGGTGAAAATTTCTAATCGGTGATAATTTTAGGGTAAGGCTCCAGTCATAATTTTTAGCAAAGGCTCCAACAGTTAAAGAAACTGTTATACACTATACGGCAATAAAACAAGCTCCAGAGGAGATAAACTTATCATTCCAAGCCCAATTACCGTTGTAAAAAACAAAGTGATGCTGCTTGGTTGAGCAATGAGATATATAAATGAAGAGAAAAAGTTCGGCGACTTTTCAACAAGGTGCTGGCGGAAAGGCTAAGCGAAGTACTTTAGAACATTTTTTGATAATATCTCATCAATACCTATGAACTCTGGACTACATAAACCTCTGAAATAAGGCGGTGTTAAGAACATGACTTGGAATATTTGCGGAGAACAAGCTACAGGTGCAACTAAGTTTCACTCTAGAAACACACCTTCCAGGTGACATTAGCGCACATTCGCAATAGACGTGGGGAATTTAAAGAATATAAGACCAAGCAGAGGTTCGTATGAAAGACTGCATTAAGTGTGCTATGAACACCTTCCACCCATACACAAATCATCAAGGGTTAATGGAATATAGTTCCAGTTCTTTTGCAAAGGAAACCGAACCTCTTGAATCTTCTGAAGTACTTCGAGAAGCATGGATGAAAACGACAGGGAAGATGATCAGTTCTCGATATACGAGTTAGTGGTCTCTCTCTCTCTCTGGTAAGATTGCATTTGCAAGAAAGCCTTTGCAATAAAGCCAAAAGAACGGATTGATTGGGAAATGGGAGAAAATGGAATTTAATTTGGATATTCCAGCTTACTTTCTTAATGACTTTTTAGCTTTGATCAACAAAAATGGGGTGAAATTAATCAAGGGGAGAAATTAATTTAAATTAAAGACACCTCTCGGAATAAAGCTTCACTGAGGGATGTCGGAGGAATGCGTTGTACACTCGATATAAAAAACTACGACGGCAAATTACATTTCGTTCAATTTCTAGAAATTATTTTGAAATTATTAATGAATTTATTGCGTTTCATTGATTGAAATCGTATCGAATAGAGTTAATTTGATGAGTTTTTATAGTTTAGAAGCCAAAATATATTCTACAACTGTATTAATCATAACAATCAAAACTAATAAAAATGTTGTAAAATAAATTAAATTTTAACGATCAATACGTTAATTATTTTTATGAGTTATAATAATATATGTTGATGGTTTTATTTTCAGTGCCCTTAACAAATAGACAAAATTACTATTAACTTTAAGTTTGCGACTCTTTATGGTTAGTCGGTTAATTGTTTTTATTTGATGTGATTACTGGAAGGGAGCTTGGTTGTTATATACAACAGAGTTGATTATATAACGTCATTATTTTTTTACTTACGTTTATGTACATTCGATTAAATTCAATTATTTTTCTTTATTAAATTCATAAACAATCAAAAATTCGTAGAAAATTAATTTATTTTCGGAATAAACACAATTCGATTGATTTTTTTTAGGTAAATCAAACGGTCAATAACATATAAGAACATATGTTTATTTATTTATGCAAATTTTTATTTAGTTAGAATCAATAATTGAACTTATAAATAGAAAACAGAAAAGTCTTAAAGTATTAAAGTTTTCCGGTGAAAATTTTCATTAAAAGAAAAACAAAAATAAACGAAAATTAGGTTGATGAACATAATCAATGAAAAACGTATGGTTTGGTTTGATTTTTAAAAAAAGTCCAAGCGGCACGTATATCCGCTAGAAATAGGTAAATTTCGAGATCAGACAGTTTTGTGTGCCAGTAGAATCTGATGTATCAGATTAGTTTAAACAAAACAAACTAATTTCAAACATATATCGAACAAATTTTATAAAGATAATTAGCTACCTACAAGCAAAATTATATCTATCCAATTTTGCAACAAACAAATATCAAATCTACCACAAAACATGTGTGTGACAATTTATGACACAAACCTACTCTATATCATATGTCGTGCAATTACTGCAAAATATCAAAATAGTTTATTTCTAAGAAAAAAAAAATAATTTCTTCTATTCAAATCTTTTATTTTTTTGACTGTTATAAGGTTGACATTGACTGTTATAAGGTTTTTGGAAATTGTAGTTGGGGATTGTTGCAAATTTTTTTGTTGAAGCCAACAAGTCAAAAACCTCTAGCTGCAGAGGTTTATATTTATAAGAAACGGATTAAAATGTTTCCACAGATTCTAAATTTATGAAGATTTTAAAAATATTAGTATCCAAACGGCCGTTATAACGGATTAAAAACACTACTTTTTTTTCTAGTATAAAGCCTATACTTCCTTAACCATGTGTCAGATTTTTCTGATTTACGAACTTGTCCAAGATATTAATAAAACACACATTTTTGAGAAAGGTTTTTTGATCTGGCTCGACAAATGCAACCGTGAGAGCGCCGGTTGATTCAAACGCATTTTGTGTTTTACAAGCTTTGTTGTTGGAGCCGCTCAATCAGAAACCTCCAACTGCAGAGGTCTTTTTTTTTGAAAGAAACTGAAAAAGGTTTCAAAAATTCTAAATTTATGAAGTTTTTAAAAATATTAGAATCCAAACGGCCGTTATAACGGATCTAAAAAACACAGTTTTTTTCTAGTATAAAGCTTCTAGTTTCTTAACCATGTGTAGGATTGACCTGATTTACGAAATTGTCCAAGATATTAATAAAACGCACATTTTTAAAAAAGGTTTTTTGATCTGGCCGTATAAATGCGACCGTGAGAGTGCCGGTTGTTTTAAAAAAAAAATTTTTTAGCAAACCTTTTTGTTGGAGCCGCCCACTCAGGAACCTCTAACTGCAGAGGTCTATTTTTAAATCCAATTGATAAAAAAGGTTTCAAAAATTTTAAATTTGTTAAGGTTTTTGAAATATTAGTATCCAAACGGCCGTTATAACGGTTTTAAAAAATCATTTTTTTTCAGAAAAAAGCCTCTAGTTTCTTAACCACGTGTCGGATTTTACTGATTCACAAACTTGTCCAAGATATTATTAGAACACACAAGTACAGAAATTTTTTTGATCTAGCTCAACAAATGCGACCGTGAGAGTGCCGGTCGTTTTCGTTATATCTCATATCGTTTATATATATATATATATATATATATATATATATATATATATATATATATATATATATATATATATATATATATATATATATATATATATATATATATATATATATATATATATCTATATATGTATATCTATATATGTATATATATATATATATATATATATATATATATATATATATATATATATATATATATATATATATATATATATATATATATATATATATATATATATATATATATATATATATATATATAAATATATATATATATATATATATATATATATATATATATATATATATATATATATATATATATATATATATATATATATATATATATATATATATATATATATATATATATATATATATATATATATATATATATATATATATATATATATATATATATATATATATATATATATATATCTTATCTTATATATATATAAGACTCACATGTCACGATGTTTGTCCGCGATAAACTCCGCAACAACGTAACCAATCTTAATAAAATTATGTTCAGTGTATGTATAATGGTCCAACTTGAGAGATAGGATAGTTTTTATTTTGATTGAACGCCTAAATATTTTTTAATTACGAATTAAATGTTAAATATGGATAGTTCATAAGCAAACTTTCAGATGGCGGCGTAAATTAATTAATTTACTGTCAAACCTGCTTTATCGACTTTTTAATCATCCATGTAGGGCCCATATAGACTATCAAATATGTTATTGAGCGATTATTTTGTTCCGATGTTTGCTGCAATTGCACTGCAAAAGGGGGAAAAGAAACGAAATTCAATAAAATTTATATGGGATTTCATACAAAACACAACTTGAATAATTTTAAAAATTATCTATGAAATTTCTCATTTTACTACAATTAAATAATTTAAGTTTCTTTATGAACTATTACTGACAATTACTGAAAATATTGAGCATAATATATAAAATACTTTATTTTCTTCTGTCCGTAAAAGAAATACGAAAATAGGTTAAATTTTTCATACAAGTTTGTATGGGAAATTTTGGCAATTTTCATGTTTGTTCGACTTAAGAATAATATTTTATATATTACGCTTAATATATACTCGATAGGATAGTTTTTATCTCAATTAAAAGTTTTAATATATTTTAATTGCGAATTGAATGTTAAATGTATTTCGTAAACACATTTAACGTAAGTGACACAACTTCATCATGGACTTTTTAAATCATCAGCGTAGGCCCCGAAAAAACTGTTGGTTTCAACTTTTTGTTATAATGATACAGTTTTGAAGTTTAACGCATAGCTATTTCTATTTTGTGAAGTATTTTTTTTTTAATTGTGTTGTGTATCATTTAATTATTATTATTTTTAACTTCAAAATAATAAGTTTTTTACAAGAATAAATTAAAATTGTGTAAGTACTAATAAATTTGTTTAAAAATAATAATTTTATTTAAAATAATAATTGCCGTGGCCCATTATCGATGAAATTGAATCTGCAAATTGACTCGAAAATTTCAATTTACTCTGCTATCTCATTTGAATAAATTTTGCCAGATTGTGGTGTTGAAATTCATGTAATATTTGTTTTTCAATATTTGTTTTTTCGTAATTTAATTTTTGTAAAAGAAGATAAAGCAAAACAAAAAATAATATTTCTGCGAAAAACGACTAAATTTCAATTTCATCGGCATTTTTGAAAAATGAGTCACGGCAAATAATACAGAAAAAATCTACTTTACCGAACGTCGTAAAAACATTAAAATTCATTAGAAATCATTAGAATTTTGACAACACGACTTTAAAGTTTATTAATTTTAATGATTTCTCTATGAATACCCAAAATTACGGTTAGTAGAAAATACGTCTAGATAACGTATAATGGCCAATAACATGAGCTATCAACCAAAAAGTTTCGAGTACGATTCAAGTCACGTCGTTCCGTTTTTTTTGCTTTTTTGGTTTTTATTTATATTTTAGATTCAAAATCACGAAGGTGGAAAATTTTAAATTTGGTTTGACAAAAAACAGTAAATGCTATAATGATGATAACTAATTTGTATTGTCACTAACTCTGTATTAAAACAATAGTTTGTTAGGGTATTGCATAATATTACTTTTAAACGCCGCTTAAAATCATTATTTCATGGACAGTCATTTTTTCATGGACGTTTTTGAAAGGTTAATAAACTGTCCAAAAAGACATAAAAACTATTTTGAGCCTTTAACGTTTAGAAACAGTTTAAGCCCCAAAAACATTACAGTGCATGCACAATGAAATTACTTTTACCAAGTTTGTATGAAAATTTATTTTGAGGAAAAAAAATTTATTTTTGAAATATATTTTTCTCAATGGTTTAAAATTTCTTTAAAATTTCTTAACTTTTTCCTCATGATCAATAAAGAATGAAGCTAGCTACAGTTTAAAGCATTGTGCTGATATTAAAAAATAATAATAAAAAGTTGATACCATCAGATTCTCCATTGATACCATCAGATTCTCCAATACCATTCAAAAGACTTCAATTTCCTATTCGTTTGGCTTTCGCCATGACCATAAATAAGTCTCAAGGACAAACAATGTCCATATGTGGCTTGGACTTGGCAAATCCATGTTTCTCCCATGGGCAACTATATGTTGCATGCTCACGTGTGGGTAAATCAGCAAATCTTATTGTATTAGCAAAAAACAGGTTAACTAAAAATATTGTACACCGATTAGCACTGATTTAAATTAAAATTACAAATTTTTACTAGAAGACCCACTCGGTGAACTTCGTACCACCTACAATATATTTGTAGATAACATTTGTCAGCGATTATCAATTCTGATCGACATTCTACCTCCAATTCATTGAGATCAATAATAGTGGCTGTATTGTATAACTTGAATTTTTTGGCTATTAAATGAAACTATTCGGGAATACAATTTTTTTCAATTACTTCGGTCTGAAAGACATAAGTGTTATATTCTCGAGCCAAAAGTGAAATTCCTACCCCCACTTTTTAGGGCATTTCTCAACGTTTCAGGTCATAACGATTTTAAAACAGCAAAAAAAATGTATATCTGTCTGCTGGTCGGTCGTCCGTCACCACCTACGAAATTTAGAAAACCGCTGAAAGGATTTCAAAACTTTTTATTTCTAAAAACAGGTACACTCAATTAAAATAGCCGTCAGGATGATATGTTCGATAACTGTACCAAAAGTGGGTCAAAAAAATCGTCAAGAGTGTCAAAACAAGTAAATATTCATATTTTTTGCTTAAAAACGGTAGTTTTAGGTGATAATGAGTAGTAACCTTGAGTTTAAAGAAATCTTGATAGTCGGGATTCGTATGCGAGATCAAAAAGTAGATTATTTCATTATAAGTTTGTCAAAAAAAATATTGTCAGTGTGTCAAAAGAATGTTTCATTTAATTTTTACCCAATTTTTTGGAAAAAAATAAAATTAATTATTTGTATGTCATGAAATGTGATTGAACATGCAATTTGAATTTGTGAATTTTAAATTTTTTCAATATTTTTGGAAAAGTATCAATTTTTGATTTTGTAGGAATTTCCGGAATGTTTTTAGAATTTTGAAAAAGTTTAAATTTTTGTTTTTATTATAATTTTTGGAATTTTGAAAAAAGTTTGTATTTTTAATTTTGTTAATATTTTTATAATATTGAAAACAAATTGAATTTTTGAATTTATGAATTTTGAATTTTATAAATATTTTTAGAATTTTGAAAAAAGCTTCAATTTTTGATTTTGTAAGAATTTTTGGAATAATTTTAGAATTTGAAGAAGTTTGAATTTTTGATTTTTTTATAATTTTTGACATTTTGTAAAAAGTTTCAAATTTTGATATTGTTATAATTTTTGCAATATTTTCAGGGGCATATACGATAAAACTTGAAGGTTTTCCAACCCTTTGAACACGCAACATATAAATGACCATGCGAAAAGCACGAGGTTTCTAGGTCCAGCCCACAAATTGACAATGTTTGGCCTTGTGACTTACTAATAGTGCGAATGCTAATCGAATTGGAAATTCGACAGCAAGCTTAAAAATTTCTCCAAAACTCTTTACTAATCACTTTCAAATTTTGACATGCCGTTCGATTCTCAATCTATCTAGATTGATCAGCTAGAATGTTAATGCTCTCTGTTATTCATATTTCCCAAACGGAAAAATTAAAAAATACGCTTTCTATTCTTATTCCGACTCTTTGAAATTAGTTTTTCTAATTCAACAAAATGTACGCGCACAAACTTTTTTATAGGTGTAGCAAAGCACGCCGGGTCCCGCTAGTATATATATATATATATATATATATATATATATATATATATATATATATATATATATATATATATATATATATATACATATATATATATATATATATATATATATATATATGTATATATATATATATATATATATATATATATATATATATATATATATATATATATATATATATATATATATATATATATATATATATATATATATATATTTTTTTGACAAACGATCCATATCTGGTTCAATTTAAAATATCAGAACCATTGGGTGGTTCAGATCATAATTTGGCAAGGACTTAAAAGTTTTTTTAGATGTTTTCCTTGGAAACGCTATTGCCTTACCGGCCAAGACCCAGACATAGCTGCATCAAATTTTTCTGAAACTGTAATTGATGATATGCACAGATTTATTCCTAATAAATTGATCATTCCAAAAACTGATCTATGGTTTTCTAGTAAATGCAAAAAAGCTATAAAAGTTAAAAAAAAGGCTTTTCGAAAGTATAATCAAAACAAAACCGAGGAAAACCTTAGACAGTACCGTAAAGAGAGAAATTTATGTCGTAAGTTAATAGATGAAGAGAAACATCTATTTAATAGGAAAAAAGCATCTAAATTCGCAGAACATCCGACTGGTTCACGCAATTTCTATAAAGCCGCAAAGGCTGTCCAAAGCAACTTTTGTAAATCTTCCCTACCGCCTCTTGTTAATAGAGATGTCCCTATCATTGATCCAAAAGAGAAAGCTAATTTGCTTGGGCATTATTTCTCTTTAAATTCTACTTTAAAAGAACCTAATTTCCAACCTAAACCTATTTCTAAAGTTTCTTATAAAATGAGGCGGATAATTTTTCGGAAAAACATTGTTCGAAAAATGCTTTTAAAAATCAATACTAACAAGGCAACAGGCCCTGATTTTATTACTCCGATTATACTTAAAACATTTGCTAGGGAGCTAGCACCAATCCTCACTAAAATCTTCTATTTGTCATATAAGAAAGGAATTTTTCCTGAAATTTGGAAAATGGCTAGTGTACAGCCAGTTTCAAAAAAGGGCAGTAAGACTGATCCTACGAATTACAGACCCATTTCAATTTTATCGGTAGTTGCTAAAATTTTTGAGAAATATGTCAATTTTAATTTAATGAGCTTCTTAGAGTCTTCCAAATTAATTAATGAGAGACAATATGGATTTCGAAAAGGAAGAGCGACGGGAGATTTGCTGTCTTTTGTCACTCATATCTGGAACAAGTCGCATGAAAACTTTGGAGAAACATTCGGTGTTGCTCTTGATATTTCCAAGGCATTTGACAAAGTTTGGCATAACAACCTAATATGCAAATTGAGATCCTATGGTTTTGACGAGCAGCTTATATCTTGGACTCAGAGCTTTATATCTGATCGAAAATTTCGGGTCAATGTTGACGGTGTATCATCGAATACTTTTTCAACTAATGCAGGAGTTCCTCAGGGTTCCGCTTTGTCACCAACTCTTTTTCTTATCTATATTAATGATTTGTTGGACTCAACGGTTCATCCTATACATAGTTTTGCTGATGACAGCACGCTTCATGCGTCTCATGAAGCACCTAAATTATATACACCCTTAGCGCTTAGTGAGTGTAGATCAAAGTTGATAGATTCCCTTAACACTGATCTTAAAACAATTATGGATTGGGGTATTGCTAACAGTGTTGAATTCAATACAAGCAAAACACAGGTTTGTCATTTTTCTAGGATAACGACACCCAATCCTTTTCCATTAACGTTTGGCCCCAAAAATCTTTTAGAGAATGAGTCTGTCAGACTTCTAGGAGTTGAGATTGAAAATAATATGAAGTGGAATTCTCATATTTTTAATCTGGCTAAGAATGCTGTTCAAAAGTTAGGATTTTTGGGGCGATGTCGTAAGTTTTTCGATAGCGAACAACTTCTTTTAGTTTATAAATCTTTTATACGTCCCTGCATGGAATACTGTTCTCACATATGGGGTGGAGCTTACTTGAGTAGTCTCAACTGCTTTGATTCTGTACAGCGTAGAGCTATTAAACTCATTGGTAACCCAAGTCTTACTAACGGTCTTGATTCCTTGCAGCACAGAAGAAATGTTGCTGATTTGACTATATTTTATAAATATATTATGGATGAGCGAGCTTCTGAAGAGATCAAATCGATTTTACCTAAATCAGCAAACCTTTCGCGTCACACCAGAGCAAACGTAGCAGCGCATCCCTTTACAGTTCAAATAATTAGGTGTAGAACTGTAGCCTTCCAACGTGACTTTTTCAACAGAGTCTCTCATCTTTGGAATGCCTTACCTTCCTGGGTTTTTCCTGATGAATTTAATCCTCAAGGCTTTAAAGTTAACGTTCATAAATTTCTCAGAGAATCTTAATTTTTATTCCATTCTTATCCCTAGTTGGCATGGTATCTTCGGATATTCAGAGACGTTAATTTATAATTTGTTATAATTAACACTAAACATGCCTAACTTTGAATAAAAAAAAAAAAAAAGACTCTTCGTTGGTTCGTTTAGATTATTGAGCAAACACGACAGTAAAAGACAGATCTTTGACAGAATCTCAAACTTTATTTGTCAACAAATTACAGCGGCTTCCGTTTTTCCTTACAATAAATTCCAGGGTCTCCAATTTATGTACGATAAACTTCACCGCTTTTCCACAATTTGAATCAATAATATTCGGAATCGTAAAATCTGTATTTACTATTCCACTAAGCTCAGATTCTTTCACTATTAGTACCCAGGCTCAAGTACCACCGATTATTCCTTATACTTTCGAATATTTATAAAACACTTTTAATTGCAAAATTAAAAAAACTGACTATCTGATATTTTTGTTCGCTTATTTATATCGAAAAATAAATAAATCGAAACTTCTATAATCCACTAGAAATCAATATTACGTAGTCCGTACATCTTGAATAGGCCACACCTGTTTTCATTCATACTTGCATTTGTATTAGCGAACTCAAATTTAATTTATGCAAAATGTATTTGTTAAAGGGAGTTAACTTTTGATTCATCTTTGCCATAGAAAACATTTAGGCGGAACGTATTGGTTATTTATGATTAAATTAAATTAACCCATTCTGGACGAAGTTTATTACAATATATATATATATATATATATATATATATATATATATATATATATATATATATATATATATATATATATATATATATATATATATATATATATATATATATATATATATATATATATATATATATATATATATATATATATATATATATATATATATATATATATATATAAATTTTTTTTTTTGTTTTTTCGTCTCCGCTTATCATATATAGTCGTTTGGCACAAAAATTTTTCCGAAATTCCGAGATGAAGCCCATTGCAATAGGTAGATTTTTATATGAAATCTACCTAAAAGTTGTATAAATAAAATTATTGTTATTGATGGTTGGTTGGGATTTTGAGCAAATTTATGAACGGCAAATTTATTATTTTGATGATGTAAAGTGTAATGTCTATCACTTTTGCAAATATGTCGGAAATAATTGATGATAATAACAATAATAATAAATTAATAATTGTTTACAAATAACTTGCAGTTAGCTATTGAGTATCGATCTGTCTCTCGTCGATTGCCTCATTCACTATATTTCATGTTTTATTCCCCTGGTGTGGCTCAAAAAACTTGGGACCAATATTGTTTAAGTTGTTTATAAGTTATAAACGTTACTATCTTTGTTATTTTTACTGTCTACGGTTTTTATTATCGTTACTATCTTTATTTTCTTTACTGTCGTTACTATTTTTAGTGTATTTATTTTTTCTTTACTGTTCTTACATTTTTAAAGTTTTGTCACTCTTATTGATCTTAAAGCTTGTCTTTTTTGTAGTTTTACTGTATTGTAGTCATACTTTTGTCACACTCTTGAAAGTCTGTTCTTTCTTTTCGGCTTTATTCTATCTTATCTACTATCTACCTTTCTTTTGCTTTTAGCGTCTTTATTATCCTTCAAACACTTTCTGACCTGTTTATACTGTTTCTGGACTGTTTTTAATGTCTAATCTCACTTTACTGTTTTTTGCCGTTTTTACTGCTTTACCTATCTTTGTTTTTCAGTGACACCGGCATACAATTTTTCCACTTTTTTCTTATTGTTTTTTTCAGTTCCATTTTTTCTTATAGTTTATTTTTTTCTCTCGTTCCTTTACTTTTATTAATTCTCTTAAAGTTTAAGTCACACAAAAACAAATTAATTAATTAATTAAACAAATTAATAATTAAATGGTAAACTTCATTCCAATATCTGCCTAGTTTATATTCCTTGATTATCATATATCCCACACAAAATAAAATTCTGCATTTTTCAGTTTCATAATTTCAATTTCCACAGTATAATCTTGTTTAATAAAATATAACATAATTTATATTGTGATACTAAAAATAAAATATAAAAACATGAAAAGTGAAAGTTAATTTATTTTTAATCGTTTTTTATCATAAATTACTTATGCATATGTTTTACCGTAATTGAAAAATGAGAAGATTATGAATATTTTATCAATATTCCAACGAGAAAATATAAATTGATCATGATCAAATTTATATAAATTTTTTATTATTTTTAACTATTTAGTCGTTAAGTTACTGTAGATTTAACAACATTTAGCAACAATCAAGTTGTTCTTTTGTGACGTAAGCGATCTCTTTTATGCGACACATTCCTATTTTAACATTCGACGTGTTAAGGGATTTTTATTATAAAAAACATCCTCGAAACCACAATTCATTAACATTAAAATTAATATTCATAGAATTTTTATAAGATTGATTACAAAATATAATGAAGATTATTTATATGAGAAACAAATCTCAACTAAATTACTTCCCAACCACATAAAACTGTTAACACGATTTCAAAATACAAACAATATAGTTAAGGGTCTCACCTTGAACACAAATTTATTAAAAATCCAACCGATTTATCATTGTTCGTAAAACACAAGCTCATCAATCATCACAAATATGACCAATTGTTACCCTTTAAGGTTACCACAATCAGACAACGTATATTTAAATAAAAACGATCGCAGAATTCCAATCAAAACTTGTTAAAATAAAGTAATATTGTAGACGTTAACTAGACAATTAATAAGATATCCGACAGTAAATTTAAAACAACGAAATATGGTAACGAATAATTACATGTTCTCATATACGACGTTATCGAATGATTGTGAATTAATTAATAATTTAAAGTAAACAATAAATAAAAATATTTTCGAAACAGATGAATTATAGAAAAAATTATTCGAACCTGCTGCATAATATTCCACTAAACAGTGTTACCAGCTTTTGTTTTTATAAATTAAAAATTTCTAAGTTTTGTTGCCACCACCAAACGTGATGGTGTTTTTAATTAATTTAATAAAATTAAAATAATAAATTATTCCAAATAAAATTTTCATTGGGATCGTTTTCATTCATTTGTTGTTCGAAACGTGTCGAAATTTTCTTTATTGTGAAACGATACGGAAAAAATGAGGAACAATTTTGTTTGTCATAAATATGACGCTGATGTGGTTCATCATAATATATTATTTGTTGATTTAAGATTTTCGAATATCCGATATGATTGGCATTTTCTTTGTTTATTTCTACAAGTTATTGAGATCGAATTAATTAATTATTTTGATTTATAATTTCAATTTTTATATCTACAAATAATAATATTACGTTAATTAAAATGTGACTCATAACACAATTCCAAATTTATATAAGAATAATATTATTAAAAACATTTGGATTTAAAATACATTTTCCTAAGAAATTATAAAATATGATCATAACGTTATTGAAGATATGACATCAATTAAATAAATATGATCACAAATAATGTTATGATTTCTTAATTTATTTGTGTATGCAAAGTAGAATTGTTGTACGCAAAGCACAGAAAAGGCAGCATTTGTGAAGGCAGATTATTGGATTCGATATTGGGTTGATTTTGATCGATTATGACCAATGTTGATCTACGGGTCTGACTACCCCGCGTACTCCAGTCCCTGCCATTGACATATGAGTTAGCGTGAGATATCACATACCACTGGCAATGGCAGGAGATATTATTAGTCAAGATGATATCTTAGGGTGCTGGCGGACGAACTTAAATTATAGTCAACGGCAGCACTTTCAGTGTTAGCTGAGCAGCGTTCTGTAATGGTTCCGCTCATTAGCTCTTCCAAGGAATCACACCAACATATAATTATGTGTGGGCTTTGTGCCTCGATTGAAGTGATGAGCGGTGCGTCTGGAGTGCGCTACATCAGCTGAGTTTTGTTGTTTTCTGCAAATTTCTCACAATTTGTTTTTCACTTATTATTTTGCTTTTATTTCGTCATCTGAAATATTGGCTTATAATTGTAAAATTTTATTGTATGATAAGATTTTTTGCTCAGTTATCCATTCTTTAATAAAACATTGTAAGGCCATTGTGCTTTATTATAGAAATAAAATAGATACATTACCTATTTTTCCAAGGGAATTTAAATTTTAATAATAGGAATAGGAATAATAGGAATTATGATGAAACAATGAATTCGTTAACCTTCCTATAGGCAAATCTTTTCAGTTTACCCAATCTAACTGCACAAAAACAAACATAAATTTTATATTTTTTTTCTTTCTTGAAATAATATAAACACATAAATTCGTTTCAGAATTTTTATTATTTATAACCAAAACAAACAGATAAAACAATGTTATAATTTTTTTTGTTCTTTTAAATCGAGAACCTCTTTTTTTCATTTCAATTAATTTTATTGATTATATAAAAATCTCCAACAACTGATTTAATCAAGTTGATTTCTATTGAAATCAAAATTACAACTCAAATAAATTGGAAAATATTTTTCCTTATATAATTTTAAAATTACTCTAAACAAGAAAAAAGGAAGAGTTGATTGCATGAAACAGATGCTCGTTATTCATATTGTTTGTAATCAATACATTTACAATTTAGAACGCAGCCAGATAATAATAGATTATCTCATTTTTTCTATAACATTTTTCCTGTTTTTCTATCAACAAAACATAAACAAAAGTAAGAACCACCCGTTTATCAATTAAGAATACAAGCAAAAAGAACTGGAGATGTTCATGTATGGTAACAATTCATTTCTTTCTCTGTTTTATTATAATTTGAAAGAGAGAAATTTAACCGTTAGCAATTCTTTTGGTGTCATTTTTATAAAAACAAGGAAAATAAACAAAATTCGCAACGTAAATAGAATGCAAATATATAATCAAAAACTATTATAACCTTGATGCTTCAAGTGGGTCAGAGAAAAAATCAGGTGTACCGATGATTATTAATAGAAATGTTAATGAAAAAATGCAATGTAGTCGTATTATGAACAAAAAATGGAAAAGTATGGTGGTTGAGTAGGAATTTAGTCTTTACTGTTAGTGATTCGGTGCCGTTATTTTTTTTTTCTATTAATTAGTTAGACATGTTTAGCACACTAAATATGAAATATTCATTATTCAGACTGGAGAGATATTTTGAATTTCCTTAGAGGAGACTTCGCTAAAGTTATATTTATAGTAGATTGACGATTTAGCCACACTTCTTCGGTGCTGGAGCGAATCAAGCTGGTCCGTTAGTTTGGTATTACCAATCAGCCGTATTGCTTTTCTCTGTACAGAGTCTAGACATTTAATTGTTGACTGACAAACAAACGTTAACTACAAAGATCTAATTTCCTGTCAACCCACCTATATTTCCTGTCAACCCATCTATAACCCCCGTTCTGGAGTTGATTGCAGATTTTCTTATAAATGCTACCTGTTAAATTTCACGTATTTTGGCGGGCATAATAACATAAAAAAATAAACCTTTTGATACATATGGGAGTACAACAAAAAGGATATAAGTCTGCAAGTGGTAAAGCAATTATGCGCAATCCACCCGCCCATAACGCGGCATGTCCACGGTATTTGCAGGGACAACACATATGTGAATCAAAAACAAATTTTAAAATACATGTTCAAAACATCTGCGGATGGGCGTATGCGCATTCATTCATGAGAGTGTTGCGTACACACGCTTTCCAAAATTTGAACTACACGGTAATGACTCCAATACAATGGTTTTAAAGATTTGTCTTCCAGAAATGACTTTTTTTACAATAGCTTTATACCGGTCCCCCAACAAACGTAACCCAAACTTTTTTAATATACTGACAAAAATTGTGGACGAGATTAGAGCAAAGTCCCCTAATTGTGAAGTTATCGTTACCAGTGACTTCAACGTCCACAACAAATCATGGTTGGAATTCTCCAAATCGACCGACGATGTTGACAATAGTGGAAAACTGGCAGAAATTTTTGCCGCGTCTCAGGGCCTATTCCAAATTGTTAAAAGCCCGACTTTCACTCCCCGTAATGGCGGTGATAATAGTTTTCTTTTAGATCTCTATCTTACCACAATGCCAGATATTACGAGTGTCGATGTCGCGAAAGGTATTATTGGAAATTTTGATCATTATTTAATCTCATCAGTTATCAAAACTGATTTACTTAAAACTACAGCTGGAACCCCGCAAAATATTTCACTACTCAAAAATGGATAAGAGTGGTCTTCAAAATTTTTTCCATGGTTTCCCTTTCGACCGTCATTGTTTTTACACTGACAATGTAAATGTTTCTGCTCAAAACTCAATCCGCAGAGGTTTAAAAAAAGCGTTCATCAACACCTTAGAGCGCAAGTTGTTGTGGAACGTAGGTCTTAAAAGGTATTTATGTGTTGTTGTGACACATATTGTTAACCCTATAACACAAAACTTTTTATTAAAAAAAACATATACTTAGAATTTATTGCAAAACTTTGAGCCGGAAGTACGAAAAGTTATGCCGACTAAAATCAGTACACCCCAGTGAAAAGTAATGCACACTGTCACCGCAGCAACGAGTGAAAATTAAACGAAATATAGTACGTTGCCTATTTTAGGATGACTTAAACCTTAAATTTTAGGATGTCTTGCCCGTTACACCAAAATAAGGCAAATGATAAACAGTATTACTTGCATTATCCGATTAGTACAGAACAGCCCATAACAGCAAAAAAAATTGAAACTGTTCTAACGGATAAGGAAACGGAATACGGAACTTCTTTAAAAAAATTACATATAAGCAAAATATCAATATATTTTAATCAGGAAATGATTTTTTATTATAAAAAAATATAGACAAATTTTTTTTTTATTTTTTAAATCCAAATGTGTATAGGAAAACCGTAAATTATGATTGACAGTAAAATTGATCGATGTGTAAGGTTTTTATCGGATATATTTTAAAAATCAAGAAAAGATGAAAGTAAGAAGAATGTATACAAATTATTAATTAATTATCTGAGACAACAGGGTAAATTCATAAAAAGAAAGCATTAAATTAAATTTCCTTTGATGATTTGCTATTTTCGGAAAAGAACCCAACCTTCATCGATTATAATTCAATGATCTGCAGTAATAAATTTTATTTGACCTCATGAAGTCTAATTAAAAAACTTTAAAAAATAAACAATTGTACGACCTCACACAACATCGAAAATATTTATAAACAGAAGTTTTTTTGTTATATCGTACACTTAAAAAATGTTTAAGCGCAACAAAGCTTTTCATCAAAATAGGCAAAGAACAAGGATTTGTTTGGATACACAGAAACCCTAAATAAAACGAGAAAAAAATTGTTGCGAAAAAATAATAAAATACTGAAGAATAGCTCATTCAACGTATACAAATATTAATATCAATTCATTAAAACAATATAAGAAGCAACTACCAGATCCATCAAGTCAACTCAAACGAGTTTGGTTCGTTATCATATGAAACCTTAATATATGTAACTGAGCCTTCACAAATCGTTTTAAATCTGTAGCCTTTATTTTAGCTACAGATATTCATATATTTTGCATCACCTCTTTATATAACTCCAATAATATTTACTTAACCCTTAGCCCCTTTCCCTTCCCCAGCCAACTCCCCTAACATCTAGAATCGATCATGTAATTTCAGTTTTACCCTTTTCAACTTAGGTAATTTTGGATTTTTTGTTATTTTAGTGCCAATATTTCAGTAATGGTTTTACGTGGGTAATTTTAAATGGATAGATATACCTAAAAAATTAGATAACACGAATTTAAAATAGAATGATTGAATTTTAATATTATAAATATTAATGTTTAGTTATGCGAAATTATTCGTGCTCAATATCGCCTTCGCACAACTTATCAAAATAAAAAAATTAGTTCACGATAACTTTTTTACTTCACCACAATTTTAAATTGTGTGAAGTAATGCAATCTATCGTGAAAAAAAAAATCTTACATACCCCAAATTTTGTTTTTTCTTTTGTTTTGGACCATCCTCTATCCAAATAGCCAATAAAAATTTTGGTGTACGTCTGTGTGTGGGTGGGTGGGTGGGTGGGTGGGTGGGTAGGTGGGTGTGTGGGTGGGTGGGTGGGTGGGTGAGTTTTCTGCATAGGATCTTGATGAAACTTTGGCAAATGATACAGGTTCACTTGAAAATAGAAGATCTGGATTCATTTTAAATTTGGACAAAATGGCGGGGGGTCTCCCGAACACCTCTAAGTTTAAATCTTGAATAACTTCTGATCCCGAGCTATGATCTTATTGAAACTTAGTATATAAGGTTTTAATACTGTTTCCAATACTTCTGCATACCAACTTCCGGTTTGTCACTTCCGGTTAAAAAGTTTTTTTTTCAGGTGTTTATCCCTACTGTAGCCTACAATTACCAATCGATTTTCATGAAACGTTGCGAAAAGCTTTTAAATAACATGAGAAAGATTTTATCAGCTTTTGGAGCACATTGGATAAAGGGTTGGGGGGTCCACCATACAACAGGTGGTTTTTTCCACAAAGTTTTTATGTTTGTTGGGAGCATAAAACATTCATTCGTGAATGAATTTTGATGACACTTTGGAAAAAGATGCAAACATGTATGACAAAGAACTGATTAGTTTTTGAGCGATAGTGAACAAAGTGGTGGGGGGTCCCTGGAGCACCTGTTTTTTTGAAAGCTCTATAGCTTCTGTACCCGATAAGCGAATTGGATGAAACTTGGTACATGAGTATGTAATACGGTTTAAAATAGTTCTGCATCCCAACTTCCGGTTTTTCACTTCCGGTAAAAAAAATTTTTTTGTACTTTTTTGAAGTTTTTTCAGTGTCTTTATGCACACTACAGCCTACAATAATGAAGTGATTATAATGAAACTTATGGAATAGGGTTTCAATTAGTGTGAAAAGATAATTATCATGTTTTGGGACACATTGATCAAAGTGGTGGGGGGTCTACCATACAAATGCTGACTTTTCACACTTTGGTTTTTAAGTTTGTTGGGAGCATACAGACTTCATTCATTAATCAATTTTAATGACACTTTGGAAAAAGATGGAGACTTAAGTAACAAAGAACTGATTAGTTTTTGGATAATATTGGAATAAGTGGTGGGGGTCCTCCTGAACACCTGGTTTAATGGGAGCACACAGCATTCGTCCGTGAACGAATTTTGATGACACTTTGGAAAAAGATGCAAACATGTATGGCAAAGAACTGATTAGTTTTTGAGCGATAGTGAACAAAGTGGTGGGGGGTCCCTGGAGCACCTGTTTTTTTGAAAGCTCTATAACTTCTGTACCTGATAAGCGAATTGGATGAAACTTGGTACATGAGTGTGTAGTACGGTTTAAAATAGTTCTGCATCCCAACTTCCGGTTTTTTACTTCCGGTAAAAAAAAATGTTTTGTACTTTTTTAAAGTTTTGTCAGTGTCTTTATGCACACTACAGCCTACAATAACGAAGTGATTATGATGAAACTTATGGAATAGGGTTCCAATTAGTGTTTGTTGGAAGCAAACAACATTCGTTCGTTAAGTAATTTTGATTACACTTTGCAAAAAGATGCAAATATGTATGGCAAGGAACTGATTAGTTTTTTTAGTGATAGTGAACAAAGTGGTAGGGGGTCCTCCAAGCACCTGTTATTCTGGAAGCTCAATAGCTTCTGTACCTGATAATCGAGTTGGATGAAATTTGGTACATACACATTTAGTACGGTTTACAACAGTTCTGCATCCTAACTTCCGCTTTGTCACTTCTGATAAAATTTTTTTTACTTTTTCTCGTACAACAGAATTTATGTTTGTTGGGATACTACTGCCTGCTTTAATATTTTTATTATTAGAACTACGAAGTCCATAATATTGGTTAGCTTTTAATTAAAGTATTTTATGGATATTAGCTCATTATATATCCAGAACACTATGTTTCCAGAGCTGTGGTGAAGTCAGCCTATGCATCAGCGTCGCAATATTTTCTTCTATTAATCATTTTTAACGTAATGCACAACAACAGCAACAAAATATATTACTTTTAAAGATCTAAAGTTACTGATACGTGAAAAATTAATTGGATGAGTAAAGAATAATAAAAGTAAAATCATTTATGTAAATTATTACGATTTGAATCAATTTAGATCAATATAAAAAAAAAAAAATCATTATTTTTAGGTTAGGTTTTTGGTGCGTACTTAATTGTTTTGAAAAAAATACTAATTTGGGTTAGAAAATTAGTTGGAAATTAAAATCCTTGAAAACAAAGTCTTTGCCAGAAAAAAATTGTCTTCTATGTGCTCTCCCATCTCATCGTTAAAAACATTTTTTTTTGGTTTTATAAAAGTGCCTACGTGATGAAATTGGATGGCATCACATATGTGATAGCAAAGTAGATCTGGCCAGAACTGTTTCGAAACTTAATACTTTTTTTTGATTACTCTAGTCTTATAAGGTTGTTTGTTATCATATCTGGACTTCCATGAAATAAACTTTTTCCTTAAACACTAAACACTTTAGCTATGTTTATCCAAACAATATTGTTATACACGAATTCATTTATCATTTATATATTTTGATCTAAATATTTAGAAAAAAAAAACGTTTTTTCCGGTTTAAAAAAACACATTAAAATAAAATTAATATTTCCAATAAAAAACCATTAAAAATAAAGTTCCAATAACTCATTAACACTGCTTATCATAACCATTACTTAGTCTTAATCTCAAACTCTCTGCTTGAAGAATCAAAACAAAAACAAGAAAAAAATTTCTCTTGTGTTGTCATGAAAACTCAATCTTTATTAATTACAATTTCCAATTACAAACTATATAAAATTATCACAAAAACCATTCTTGGAACGCTAATCGGCTAATGCATTTTTTATTTAGGAGAAAAATTGAACTAAATAGTCGAGGAAGGTTTGAGAAAACTATGTCTTATTTTGTTAAAAAAATGGAATAGATTCTTTCTGATTACTCAATCACCACGCAACTCTCTAAACTAATACAATCAAATATGGCAATTATGTTTTTGAAATAATATTTATCGGGTTGTTACAAGGCTTTAAGTAGCACACAACTTATAACTTTAACCTCGAAACTCATTTCAATATTCTATTCCATTTAGACAAAAATCTGTAAAAATTTATTTCTGGTAATTAAAATTTATTTTCCATTAATATCAATATTTTTATCAATAAAAAAAAAATTCATAAACATTAACGACACTCAAATCAAACTATTATTAATATTAATTGATTTTACTTTAATAATTTTTTTGTTGTAATTAGTATTCATAGGAACTATAAAATTTATTAAAAAACATTTGAAAGGGTTTCTTGATTTGAAAAGAAGACATTTTAATAAAAAATTTTCTATTTTTTGATTATTACCCGTATTATTAAAATTTACAATATAATATATACAAACAACAAACGTAATAAAAACTAAATTAAAATTAATAAAAATTAATGAAAAATCTATAAAAAAACAAGATGTTTTGTAAAATGTAATTATTATTATTTTTTTAATGATTATTAAATTATTTTTAAATTTTATTACTTTTCTTAATTGAAATATAAATTTAAAATGTTATTAATTTAAATACAATTTAGAAAGGCAAATAACATGAAATTACCATAAAATTTGAAAACAAATGGCCTTGTTTGAGATAAATATTGTTAAAGTTCAATGACTTGCTCAGAATTAGAATGGGCTATTTTCTCGTAACACCTAATTCTACACCTAAATTAATTTATTTGTACTTTTTATTCGCTTGCTGATTCCATCGGTAAACTATAGCAACTTGGTTGTTTCACAACGCAAGAAAATAGCCATGAAAAGGTATCTCAAGCTCATTCAAAGCCGACAGAAAAAATAGGTCAGAACAAACAGCATAGAAGTTTGCGAATGCGGCTAAAGGGGCTGGTCGAAAATGTCGAATCAATTAGATCCAACATCACCTGCTTAAACGAAAACTCTGCCAACCTTTGATGGCGTGTCGATGAAAGAAAGTAAATTTATTTCCGATTGTTGACTGAAAAAAAAAATCGGTCACCTGATTTTGTACCTACGCATCTTCGATTGACCGTTGACATCTCATTTGGGAACTGTGTCTTCATATTTTCTTTTTGATTGTTGAACAAGTGAATTTTAGGTAAATACGACATGGCACATAACAGGTTATGGTGATCTATTTGGTTTCTTTCGGTATAAGACATAAGTCAATATTATTTCGGTCTGAAAGACCTAAGTATTACATTCATGAATTAAAAATGAAATTCTTGCTCCCACTTTTTTTGGCATTTCTCGACGTTTAAGGACTTACTGATTCTAAAACAGAAAAAAAATGTATATCTGTCTGCCGGCCGGCCGTCCGTCCGTCACAACCTACGAAATCTAGAAAACGGCTGAAGGGATTTTAAAAATTTTGATTTCTAAAAATAGGTACACTCAATGGTAAGAGCGAAAAGGGCGATGTGTTCGATAACTGTACCGGAAGTGTGTCGAAAAAATCATCAAGTGTGTCAAAACAAGGAAATATGCATTTTTTTTGCTTAAAAAACATTAATTTTAAGTGATTGCGAGTAGGAACAAAGAATGTGGAGAAATCTTGATGTTCGGGATTGGTATGTGATACCAAGAACTAGATTATTGCATTATAAGTTTGCCAAAAAAATGTTGTCAAGTGAGTCAAAAGAATGATTTTCATTTATTTTTTAACGCAATTTTTTGGAAAAAAATTAATTATTTGTACGACATGAAATTTTATTATTATTATTGAGAATTATGGCATTATAAGTTTGTCAAAAAAATAATGTCAAGTGTGTCAAAAAATAATTTCATTTATTTTGTTAGCCAATTTTTTGGAGAAAAAATGAAGCTGTTTTTATGACGTAAATGTAATTTAAAATGCAATTGGACATGGAAATTTTTGAATTTGTTATAGTTTTTGAAATATTTTTGGAATTTTGAAAGTTTGTATTATTGATTTATAATTTTTGCAATATTTTTAGAATTTTGGAAAAAGTTTGAATTTTTAAGAATTTTTGAAATATTATTGGAATTTAGAAAAAATTTAAATATATGATTTTATTCTAATTTTTGGAATTTTGAAAAAGTTTGATTTTATTTAATTTAACAATATTTTTGGAATTTTGATTATAATTTTCCGGCAACGTATTGATGTTTCGTGTTAGTTTTGTAATATATTTGTAAACAGAGATAAATACTTGTACTTTAACAAAGAGTTATGTTTGATATACATCGCTGCCCAAAACTAAAAACCATTTCCTCGTGATAGTTTTTTGCTGAAAACTATATCAAAATCCTTTACCCAGATCGAAGTCTTGATATCTCAGAGCTGTGAGATTTCAGCCCCTCCATATTTTATATATTCAAATGCAGTTCAGTCTGCTTAGTAACTAATAAAAAAACTTATATTTACCTAACCTACTTATAGTACAATCTGTGAAGGGGAGAATTAATTATAATGAAAACTGCATTTTTAAATCGAAAATTTTCTTTTATAACATGTTATTTATACCCTCAGGATCATTCGTCGGTCATAAAAAGTTGGTGGTCGACCTCCCTTATTTTACTACCCCTTAATATGCCTTTTATCAAAATAAAATATTTTTGTCGGTTTATAAATTTTTAAATAATACGTTTTTTAGCCTGAAAATAGGTTCCTACACGTTTTTTTGGTCGCTGATTACGAATCCGACGTCAGTTTTCCAAAATAATAACGTGAAAAGCCGAAAATCGAGAAAATTTCACCGAATTTCCAATTTTAGAGTATTATTACGAGTTGCATATCATTTTCAATGTTTTTATGTACGCTGGCAACGAATTTTCACTCAAAAAGTAAAAATCTTTAAAAAGTATTGGAAAACTGTGAAAATTATTTGGAAAATTTGGAAAATTATGATTGCAAAACCATGTAATATATCGTTTTAGTGTTTTTTTTTTGGTCTCTGTTCTCAAATTTAATATTTATAATGAAGAAAAATTTTCTATTTTCCCGGAAAATGGCAAAAAAAATTTTCCGATTAAAAAATTTAAATTTTTATTTAAAACTTAAATGTTGTATAGATGAATGTATAAATTTTTAATGCGAGTTTACTGCGCTTCAGTAGGTGCAGGTAATTTTGTCGTGTTTTTTTGGTCACTGATCTCAAATTTGATATTTATATTTAAGAAAAATTTTTATTATCTCGGAAAATAGAAAGAAAAAAAAATGCAATACCCCCCCCCCTACAAAATGAAATGGACTTGCCCAAATCATATATTTTTTTTTTCACAAAAACGATAGTCGATACGATGTTATTTTGTTATTCTTTTATACATTTTATTTTAGTCTTCTTATGTACATTGATGTGAATGCATGTGAAAATTTTGTTATGTTTTTTATATTATTTTTTTTTTTCACAAAAACGATACGATGTAATTTTGTTATTCTTTTATACATTGTAATTTGTATTTTATTTTAGTCTTCTTATAAATACTAGGAGGGCCCGGCGTCAGTGGCGGATTTTCCATATGCATGGCCATCGCAAGTTTTCTATTATATTAGTTGAGTTTTTAATTCTTGTGTTCTATTGTGTTTTGGATATTTATTAGAACGTAACTGGAAATTTCTACAATAAACCGTTGGAGTTTCTGAAGCTGTTGAAAGAATATTCTAGTTAGGAATATTTTTTGCTATATTGTTTCCTGTTATTGTGGAACAATTAAGGAGTTGAATACTTAATAAAACCTGGTGTTTGTGCTTACTAATCAGTGATCGAACTCAGAAGAGATTGGATCGAATTGTGAGCAAGGCCAATTCGAAGGAAGTTTGGAAAAACGTAACAGTATATTCAATATTGCATTACGAGCACAGAATATATAAGTAATATTTTACGAGCAGTTTTACACTATACTTTTTCTACGATTAAACTTGAAATAAATTAGAAATAAACTAGAAATTATATTACTTAAATAATTTTTTTTAATTACAGCGGGCGAGAATAATTGAAGTTTATGAATGAATTTGTTGTGTTTTTTTTGTTAACACCTTTTTTATAAACTATTACTATGGAATTATTTTATTGCGTTTGAAATTTTTGAAAAAGTTGAAATGTGAAAATTTATATTTGTTATGCGCAAATTTTCTATTTGTTAGAACTTGATGAGTTTCTGAATGTTGTCATGAAAATATTGAATATTATTATTTCATTACGCACTAGTGCGTAATAAATATATTAAGTTATTGCTACTTAGGTGACTATCATAATAAATAAACAATCATGAAATATGTGATTTTTCACTGTTGTTTAATTAAATTTATTTTTATATTCTACGTTTAAGGGGAAAGCACTGTGTAATATTGTCGGTTTGTTTTGGTGCCGTATATGTTCCATACAGGAACGTAGGCTGTACAAGTGTCCTCCACCTGGATTAATTCACTCAATTTTATAGTGAGTTTTACTTGAAGACTTAGTTTAACCGATTAGTTTTGTATGGGTCCATAGTTTTTCCAATTCAACAACTATATTAATTGATTATCGGTTAGTTGGAAAACCGGTGTGTTGATGGTTGTTAATGTTTTACGTAAAAACACTTTGACCTAGATAGGAGTCGAACCCTGGTCCTCCTAATTCGAAGTCTAGCGTGCTACCACTAGACCACTCAACACATATAGTACGTTCTTAATAATGTAAAATGTAATTTCTGTAAGAATCGAAGCAAATTTTTGGATCACTTATCTTATATATATTTTTTTTTAATGAAAAGTGTTGTGTAGTAGGAATTACAAAATTTGTCACAACAACACAAATATACCTTTTAAGACCTAGGTCCCACAACAACATGCGTTCTGAGGTGATGGTGGACGCTCTCGATCAAGAGATCATTCCTTATACATAACTCTGCTTAATTTCACTCCAGCAATTTATTTAACCCGTAGTGGTCACACATCAGAAAAATAACGTAGTGGTTACACTGGGTCCAGCTGACCCCATACAAAAAAACGGTTGCCATTTGCATTCTTTTTTGTGCATGAACTCAAATCTTTCACGAAATTAAAGTTTAAGACTTCCTTACTAAGAATAAGCCGTATTTTCTTGATTTAAAAATTTTTAAATTTGAAAAAAACGCAAGAAAATTTTTTTTTTAAAATTTAACTTTATTTTACCAAAAATATACCCAAAATTTCAATTTTTGAGATAAATCAAAAAATCTTTCTGAATTCAATTCTAGAAATACATAGTAAACCTTAAAGCAAAAAATAATTTTATTTTAAGCTATTCCAAAAGTATATTTATTTTGATCTTTGAAGTTGCGAATTTGAATGAAAATTATAAAATGAGATATGAATCAAATGCAAATTTTTTCAAAGCAGAATCACCCCAGCAAAAAAAAATGTCAGCACAAATCGATATCTACAGATTCGTTAATGCCACGCAGGCTTTCGAAAACTATTGGAAGTTCACAGAAGTGGTTCACAAAAAAATAAAAGAACTTCGCTCTTTTCGAAATTGGACCAAATAGCGGGAATGGGTTTAAGATCTCGTTTTGGCCATTAATCGGAACTGCATGTAATAGCGGAACAGCCTGTAGAATCCGTTTGGCTTCCGAATAACTAGTAAGGTATCCTGAACCAAGATCTCTACTCTTGCCCTCCTGATTTATCTCATGATTCATGCCCTTTAACCCAAACTAAGGATATGTTTTGATGTCCACTTGCTTCAACAGCTGCTTTAATACCCTTTTCAGTTTCTGACATTTTTAATCCTCGACCTTTCTATTCATTTATAATTAAATCCTTCTGAAAGAGTAGCAGATGTTGTACCATGCTCGAGGACGATGATGCAATCTATGCTCCAGCCGCATTAACTTCAGGTGAAATCTTCCTTGCTTTCAATGTACAACGATATCAGCATGCTGGAAGTTTTAAATTCTCTTGACCCTGCATCGATCATGCATCGCATGTGAAAGAACAAGGCTTTCGGCAAGGCTTTTGAAGGTTTTCGACGTAGATGTCATGGCCTCACTTGTTAAAAGTTGTGACAACCAAACTTTCAAAATCGTTTGACCGAATAGAAAAAGGGTTGAGAAACATCTCAGAACTCATGTGGTTGTAGAACATAAGTCGTAAAATATATTTATGTGTTTTTACTTTTTAGAACATATATATTGTTATTCCTGATGCACATAGTACTTTTTATTCCAAAAAAAAAAACATAAAAAAAATTTCGCAGCCCAAGTTAAAAAGTCAAACACTAATTTGCAACGTAATCTAACCCTATACAGAAAAACGTATAATTAAAATAATTTAATTTTAATTTAAATTGTAACACATATTACACAACTGTCACTAAATTGATTACAATCAAACATAAGTCATAAACACTAATGATGATGGATAGATACATGAGAAATATAACTAAAATGTTGATAGATTTATAAATTTGACAACAGGGTCAAATGTTTGTTTACAGAATTTAAGCAATTAAGGCGATAATAAATTTAACAAAAATATTGTAATAAAATATTTAATTAAACAAATAGTTTTGCAATTGTATACTACTAATAACGATTCTTTGATGGTTCATTGTATTATGATGTAATAATTTGATTGATTTGATATTCATTTTGATTATCGTAATAAAATTGGCGGTTTAATTTTATTTTTCATCTAACCGAAATTGATTTTTTGTTTTTTGATGAATGACTTGTTGATAAGTTGATTAGCAGTTTTAACAAAAGCTACGAAATTGGTTTATTTAACTTTTTATTCAATTTTAACAAGAAGCTTTTTAATTATGTATAAGATGTGACTGTTTGTTGTATAATCTATCAATAGCGTTGTGATGGTCACCAGTTTTCAATGATGCCCTCCTGATGAAATTTTGAATTCAATTATATGTTGACATTATTTTGTTTTCATATATAAAGCAAATATGTATTTTTGTTCTTATTTAATTTGTCAAAACAAAACTGAATTTAAGACAATTAAATTAAATAATAATTGTTTGACGTAGTTTTGTAAGTTGTAAATGCGTTAAGAATAACTGCAATGTCCAACCTATTTGTTTAAGAGATGACAACTTTTGATTGCTCTTTTTTAAATTATAGAATTTTAAATAAATAATTTTTTGTTTGGATTGTCACTTCACGTTACAGGATTAACAAAAATTTTGAAGTGTCAAGTCATGATAGGTTGTGTGAAACATTTTTTTGGCTGCAGTTATTACATATCTTTAATGTTAAAATTTATAGAATTTTTTCTGTCATTTCAGTTATTATTTTATTACACGTTGAAGAAACAGTTCGTTTGAAATTCTTATATATACTTTTGTGTATAAACAAGAATATATTATTTACATGTTTTTGCTTTTAAAAGATGGTATCGATATTTAAAACTGCCAAAACCAATTAAAATTGTTGATTTTTTTTGTCTTTGTTTATACAAATTTAAAGTTCAAAACGACTTCATTTGGTTAAGTTTTAATATTCTTGTTCTACTCTAGCAGTTCTATAATCTAGATGCATTGTAAATTTTTTTAAAACCAACAATCAATAAAAAGCGATATCCGGTATATCAGATTCGTTATTCCTTGTCAAATATTTTCTTTGTCTTCTTCCTTTTGCACAACACATCATATACGGAAAATCCATAAAATTTGTCATGTTCATATAATATCTTTTATCTTAGATTTTCTGTCACTTTATACCCCAACCTTAATTAATCCTTTGTCAAATTTTGTAAACAAAAAATCATCAGATAATAAAATTAAAATCAAAGTTATTTTTTTTATAATAATTTTCAAGTAAATAGTTTTTAATTAAGTTTCTTTGTAAATTAATTGAATAAAGAAAAAACGTAAAGACAATGAATTTTTGTTATGTTACATTAATAATACAATAATAATTTAACTATAGTTAAATTGAGATGTCATAAAATTATTAGATATTATTAATTATTTGTATGTTATTTTTTGTTACAAGTGAAGTAAAAGTACTTGAACAAGGAATATTATTGTTGTTATTGCCAAAAGTAATACAATTTTATAGTTTTTTTTTATTACGATTAGTTAGACAAGAAAAATTGCTGAACATTTTAATCAAGATAAATAAATAAAAACGTTTAAAAAATAAACAAAGAATTATTAATAAAATAATTAATAAATAGAAAGGAAGTCGTGATGACCAGTAAAAAATATTTATTTATACTTAAATGTGGTGTAGACGGAAGGACGACGATATGGAAGGACAAATGCTATTTGGATTACTAATTAGTGTTGTTAACTGTTTTTTTTAATAAAATACAACAACACATAGATACCTTTTAAGACCTAGGTCTCACAACAACATGCGTCTTGAGGTGTTGATGTAGGCTTTTTTTGAATATTTGTGGATTGAATAAATCCTATTTTCACATCAGGAAACATATTTTTAAATTCCACATATGCTCCATTTAATGTACATAGCAATAAGAGCTTTTGTGGACTTATGCTGAAATTGCTCATGTTTTCTTTATTGTACATATATAATATTTATAATATTTTAAAAAGTTCATTTAATAATAAAATATTTGATATTTAACATAAAAAAAATCTCTTAGTTTATAACGCCATTTTTATAATTTTCCTGCAGAACAAAAAAACTGATTCCCGACAGTCATATGCACAACGAATTTGATCTTTAAAACAGAAAATATCGCTAGTTCTAAACTTTCATAAGTAGTTAGATATAAAATAAGCTTCAATTTAGTTTAAAAAAAAAAGGTGTAGCGTCATCTTTTCTTCAATTAAAAAGATTTTTTCTTATGTTACACCATTAAAAATTATTTCAAAAAATTAACAGTGTACATTTTTAAAAACATTGTTCTAATACCTATTCAACGACATATCACTTATGAAAATCGATTGAATAGTTTTTCTACAATCGCTCGTCAAAATGCACTCACATCACAAAATAACAAAAAATTGAGGGGCACTCTGTGAAGACCTCTGGTCGAAAAAAAATTTTTTAACTATTAACTATTTTTAACTATTAATTATTAATTTCTAACTATCTTAAATTATTTTTAATTAACTTTAATAAAACAAATATCGAATAATTTTTATTTAAAAAAAAAATATTTTTACAATATAAAACAAAAACATCGATTAATTTTAATTAACTTTCATAAAACAAATATCGAATAATTTTTAATTAACTTTAAAAAAGCAAATTTTGAATAATTTTTTGTTAACTTTAAAAAATGATAATTTTGTTTATTTTTAAATAGAAATTTTTGTGCTAGTGATTTTGAAATTTAAACTTATTTGAAACTGAATGACGCTTTACCTATTGATTCGCCTCAAACCTGTATCTAGGAAGGGATGAAAAAGGATTTTCCTGACTAATCAAATTCCTTAAAATATCAAGGCGTTAAATATCATTTAGAATAGTTACTAACACAATTGATTTTGTTTTGTATGTAGAACAACTTCCAGGACACTTTGTTTTATCCGATCCTATCTATTGTCCGATCTACGAAATAGTTATTTCCCGCGGCACGGAATACAAGTTATGAAAAAATAGCTGTAATTTATTTCTCAATTCCTATTTCACGATGTACAGAAATAAGGCTACAGAGGTACTCATAAAGAAAGAAAAGTAGACCAGTGGACATAAATAAAAGACGCCAGAATAGTACATTATGATGCTAGGACGTAAAGTTAAAGATTTTGGACGTATGTGGAGTTTGCAAATCGAGGCGCTCACCGAGTTTTATAAATTTGCATAAATTTTGAAATAAAAATATGTGGAACAAGTTACCTTTGACATAATATTTGTTATTTTTTCCAAATTATTGTAGCATTTTTTTTTTATTTGGCGTATGGTTTTTTTTGTGACACATTAAAAATTAAACTTAAAATAGGTAGACTCTTTTATGAAATCTACCTAAAACAATAGATGGATACACATTAAATGAACTTACAATCGATTTGATTGCGCGTCTTTTAGTAAAAAAATAAAAAGTAAAATATTTGAACATTGGGCAGCACATTTGAACATTAGATGTTTACATCGAGCGAGTCTATTCATGCTACTACATCGGGAGTTACCAAATGGATGTCTGAGATATCGCTATTGTACCGTCGAATTGGACACACAGTTGCAATGTGTTTTATGGTTTGTTGTGGAGCGCCGCAGTCACACTCAGGGGACTCTGAAATCCCCCACTTGTAGAAAGAATCAGCACAACGTTCATGATTCGTTCTTATTCGGTTTAGTGTAGTCCAGGTATGACGTGGCAGATCAAAACCAGGTTGTGTAGAAGTCATGTTAGTAATAGAAAGCCCAAGTGTATTGTAATGATGCCGGGAGGTGTTCCAGGCATCCAAGATATTAAAATTAGTTGCCAGCAGGTTGCTGGCAGTTTTATGTGGAGGCTTTCTTGACTTCAATCGACAACGAGTGTGGTCACCGTAATATTCGTGCAAGGGTAACGTGATGTTGTAGGTTACCTTATTATTTTCACGCATGTGAGCATGCGAACGTCTGAGTGCCGGTGGAGCGATATTGCTTAACACAGGGGTCAGGGTAAAGGGGTGGATCTGATAGTACCAGTTATAGTACACATTGTGGCATGCAGCTGGCAGTCAAATTTTGAGTATGTGTGCTATCACTGTGACAACATAGTGGGGGGTGGGGTTCTGTGGAACGAAAAGAAAGCAACTGTTCAATTCATTCGTAAGATGCCAGGGAAAAAAATCTTAATATTAGAATATTAGAGCAAATTCTTTTAGATTACAGAAACTTTTCAATGGGTTTGGGAGGGGGGAGGGGGGGGGGGGTGGTTTAAACCCGAAGTATGTCGCTATGCCACTGGTACAATTATAATCACAATGATCAAACATTTAAAATTAAACAAAATAGAACTGATTTAAAAAGTTATACTAATCAACTTTAAAAAAACTTAAACAATTGCCATAAAAAAAAATAAATTAAATTAAATTTTAACATAATTTAAATAAATTTACTTTTTATAACAACTTGTTTTTCTTTTCAATTTCAAAATTATACTGATTGATTTTGTTATGAAAATTCTTATTTTTATAT
Source organism: Diogma glabrata (assembly GCA_963693315.1). NCBI lineage: Eukaryota > Metazoa > Arthropoda > Insecta > Diptera > Cylindrotomidae > Diogma > Diogma glabrata. Next base: position 8,083,191 of record OY856188.1, read on the forward strand.
TAATTTTTCTTCTTCTGTTTCCCCTTCCAACAATCAACAATTCTCCAACGTATAAAAAAACATTAAATCAAACATGTTTATTGTTGAAATTGAGTAACGCAACTAAATCTCAACAGTAGCATACAAAAATGTTGCGACCTTTAAGAAAATTAATAAAATTATAATTGAAAATGAAAATGAAAATCATTATTTTTAGAACAAATTTGAAATAGTTCTGGCGTTACAATATGTTTGAAGCATGATGGATCTGATAATAAATAACAGAATAACTTTTGAACTATAAGGGATTTGTGATCACATAAACTCAAGAAATAAAGGAAATAATTTGAATTTTTTAATTCGAAAATATATTTTGAACTTATACGAAGTGTGATTAGAACCTTCTTCTTTAGTGGCATGATTCAATCCGTTTTTGGCATACACATTATTCAACTACCCCACCGGGGCGATGGCATTTCAAACACATAGTTTTCATACTTTCTCTATGTTAGCATTCATTGAATTCTACAATTAGTCGAGGCAATGATTGATGAAGCACTAAAAAGGGCAAAAGTTCGGAATTCTTTAGACTAAGACTTAGACTAAGACTTCTTTAGACTATTTGTAAAAACCGTCCCTGTTTATTTTTTTGTAGAAACCGTAAATTGCATTGCTGTCGCCAAAAATGGATTCAAAAAATGCATTTTTCGAGACAGCCTTTGGAAGATTAAAGAACTTTGTAAATAAGAGTCAGAACTTACCCAAATTGGGTTCCCGGGGGCTTTCGAGGTCGCTCATTACAATTATGATGTACAAATTGACCCACAGCCGACCTGGAGCTCAGGAACGCCGATGAACGTCATCTCCTCGGGACTCTCCGGAAAATCAAGCGGGGAAGGAGAGAAACTCGGCGCCCGGTTTTTTTTTGGGTCGCTGAATCCAAATATGGCATCGGCGAACACCCCCCGGACACCTGGTGCGCTCGAACCTGGACGCGGGCGTCATCTCCGAGAATTTTCCTGAAAATATCGACAAAAACAACCTGAAAATCATTGTTTTTGGGGCGTTTTTTGGATCGCTTAATCCAAATTCCCCGAAGACCCACCGAACACTAATTAAAATACTTTTAAGGTCTGCTTGTAGCTCCCCATCTTCGTTTTGAATAGCAGTCGATCTAGTTTGAGGGCCCTTCTTTAAGGTTTTATTGAAGCTTTCAATCACCTCACACTTTCTCTTCCACCATTCTCTCTTCGTTTGTCTACATAGCTTTGTAACGGCTTGTATTGCCAGTTCATAGTTCTCCTTCATGGACCTGGTGTTACGTCTTCATATAACTATGTGTGGTCTTTAATCTTTAAGAAAGACGGTGCGTCACAGGATTAAGGAATATGCAACCGGCTGGATTATTGACAACTACATTTTTGTTTTGTTTCAGCAAATTTTTGTAAAAATTTGCTATTTACTTTTTAATTTACTTTTATTTTCTCTATTCTATCATAAAATATTGGCCTATGTCATATTTTGTCAGTGATAGGATTTTTTGTTTAGTTATCCATTCTTTAACCCCTTGTGCATCAATCACGAGTCTGACTCGTAGACATTTTTTTTGCTTTGTGAAACAATCACGAGTCTGACTTATCACAGACTCGTGATAACAAAATAAATTAAATTCATGGAATCACTTGACTTCATTTCAAAATTGTGATCGAACGGGTGAACCGATTTTAATGAATTTTTTTGTTGTTGAAAAGGTACATAGTGACGCCTTATGAAAATATTACTTTAACAAAAAATATTCATATTTTTAAATGATTTTTTAAAATTTTATTTGTTCAAACATGGTGATTTCAAAAAGTATCGTTTTCTTCTCTTTCATAAATATATATATAAAATGGCGGAATCAATATGGCAGCTACAGACTTAAGGCCTCACTCTGAAAGCCAAATTTCTAGGCTACCATAACAAATTTAAAATATCAACAGATGTGTTGTTTTACTTAGAATGTTGATAATTTTAAGTAGTTTCAACTTCCGAGTGGTGTTAAATTTTTTATTCAAAATGGCGGTTCGTAAATATAAAAATATAAAATTAAAAAAAACAAATAACAGATCTCCCGTTTTTATATTTTCTTCAATAATTTTGAATATTCATTAACTTTTTACAAAAAACCTGGAAAATTGCACTTTGGAAATGTTTTTTGGAAATTATAACAATCATAACAATCTTTCGGTATATATTAGCCGATGTTTTTATAAAACGATTTTCTATAAGAACTTCAAAATAAATAAATAAATAAATAAATAAAAAATAAATAAATTAATTAATAAATAAATAAATAAAAATAAATAAAAAAAATAAAAATATATAAATAAATAAATAAAAATCAATAAATGAAAAAAAAATAAAAATTATTAAAATAAATAAAAATAAATAAATAAATAAAAATAAATAAAAATATATAAAAATAAATAAATAAATAAAAAAATCAAAAATAAATAAATAAATAAACAAATAAATAAATAAATAAATAAATAAATAAATAAATAAATAATTAAGTAAATAAATAAATTAATAAATAAATAAATAAATAAATAAATAAATTAATTAATAAATAAATAAATAAATATAAATAAATAAAAAATAAAAATAAATAAAATTAACAAAAATATATTACTAAATAAATAAAAATAAATAAATAAATAAAAATAAATAAAAAGAAATAAAAATTATTAAAATAAATAAAAATAAATAAAAATTATTTAAAAAAAAATAAAAACAAATAAATAAATAAAAATAAATAAAAATACATAAAAATATATAAAAATAAATAAATAAATAAATAAAATAAAAACTAAATAAATAAATAAATAAATAAATAAGTAAATAAATTAGTTAATAACTAAATAAATAAATAAATAAATAAATAAATAAATAAATAAATAAATAAATAAATAAATAAATAAATAAATAAGAAATTAAATAATTAAATAATTAAATAAATAAATAAATAAATAAGTAAATAAATAACTAAATAAATAAATAAATACGCAAGTAAATAAGCAAGTAAGTAAATAAAAAAATAAATAAATAAATAAATAAATAAAAATAAATAAATAAAAATAAATAAATTACCAACATTTTCCGTCCAAGAACGCATATGTTGATATTTAAAATTTGTGCTGGCAATTCTAAATTGCTATACTTTCAGAATGAGGCCGCAAGCCTATATCCGCCATATTTATTCCGCCATTTTGAATTTTTAAAAGGGGCACCCGACATTCGACAGGTGGGTCCAAAACAATCCCCTACCTCAAGTTATAGCATAATTGGTAAGCGGGTTTAGCCACAGCACCAGCTTTTGTTTCAAATGTAAAATTTTTGGTTTTCAATTTATGACCTGTTTAAGGTAGCAAGCCTGGTATTTTGACTTATTTCGCTTAAATTGACATCTAGAGATTACCGCCAGCATATTTTTTCAATTTTTTTTTTGACAAAAATTTTGCAAAAAAAGCATGGATTAACCCCTTACCTGTTTTTTTAGCGAAAAAAAAAGTTGTCGCAAATCTTGGGGAATGACATATAAACTGAAAGGTGGGTCCAAAACAATCCCCTACCTCAAGTTATAGCATAATTGGTAAGCGGGTTTAGCCACAGCACCAGCTTTGGTTTCAAATGTAAAATTAATGACTAATGTTGATATATCGTTGATGATGATATTGAGCGTACGCTATCGTGTTTGAAATTATGACATTTTTCGATAGTTAGCGGACACTAATTTTTTGGACAATTGTATCAGAGTAAAATAATATTAATTAAAACTATAAAAAAAAAATTAGACATGTGGTAATCAACAAACACTACCCCGCCAGGATTCCGACTTCCAATCGTGGTACTAAAAAAACGCGACCGAAAATTTGTCGGACAATATAATCCTTCAGTTTCACTAATTTTTGTTAAACTATCCTGTGAAAACTAGCTTTGTGGTAATAGATTTTTAATACCCTGTTATTTTGGCGAGTTTGAGTTGTCGGACTCGACAAAACTAGACAATTTTTAGTCGGACATATTTACCCTTGTTTTTTAAAAGAAATTTCCACCCCTTCTAATAAATAACAAAATAATGGTAATAAATATACAAGATCCTGGGAAATCGTCATGTTTCGGAGTTTCCCGAAGGAAAAAGCGGCCGAATCAAGGAAAATGGCAGATAAAAAAGTTGTAGAACTCGTCAAGGACAAGCGCCTTACGAAGTATAAAGTATGTGGTAATCAGAAAATTAAGTAGGTGAAGGCCCGGGGACTATTAATGACATATTTTATTCTCGAATTTACAAATGCGAAAGGGAATTGCAAATTTGCGACTTTGCGAGAGAATAAAATTTATTAAACACGAACCCAGTACAACGTTTTATCCTTCCGACAGAGTAACGTGTATTAACTTAAACTGAATTATTTCGTTAAAATTCATTATAAAAAAAAATAAAACGAATAGGAATTTTATTCAATTTCATTTTCAAATTACCATTCAATCTGGTGTGAATTGAAATTGAATAATTCGTTTTATTTTTTTATGTATGAATTCTAAAAAATTTAATTTAAATTAATGCATGTTACATGTTACTTTTGGATGGATAAAATGGAGTTTTGGTGCGAATATTTCTATTTGCTGGTGCTGCTTCAGCAGTCTTGAGAATATTTTCTAAGTATCTTCTGCAATCATTCCTGCCCATTTTTTTTTTACTGGTTTAGCTTGTATTCTCATATTTCTTTCGGTTTTTCGTTGTGCTTTGGTAATAGAGTTGCACTGACACTCTTCGATTTTCTGCGAGGCATTATCACTAATCCTTGGTATCCGAGAGCATATCTGTGGTTGTTTTTACGTAGGTTGGTTCAATTTGATTTAGCTCCGATTTAACTGGTTGTTATATTTTGCAGCGGCTGTTTGTTTTAATTGTTGCAATTATCAACCAGTCGATAGTCGCTGTGTATATTGCACCTAGTTTTGCTCTGACGATAACCAGTCTTGATCGATTTGGTTCTTGGTTTTCCCTTTCTGTGAAGTCCAAGTGTATTTGTTATTGGGAATTTACTGCATCCTATGAATAGCAAGCAGGTTTGTGACACAACAATCTATGAGTCTATCTCCATTATTGCTTCGAGTTAAATAAAGCGCAAACTTACCATAGCTGCTGATTCTCTTATTCCAGTGTTATCGGTTAATTTTGGCGTTGAACGGCTACGGGCATCTAGTAAGGTTGGAATTCTTTTGATTTGGTCGTTTTCAAACGTTATTATTCCTTGATGAAGAATTGATAGATTATTGTTCTTCCAAATGTTGAGAGGTTGTTTTTGTCGTAGGTATTTTGTGTTGTTTGTTTAGCCAACAATTTTTTGTTGTTTATCATCAAGTGGGATTTTTGTTTTCTTTTAATTAATTTCTTGTAATTTTATTTGCAAATATTATCTTTCCCTCCAAATCACGTTTGAAAAGCGAATATACTACTTCGAGAATATGGTTTACAAAATTCTTTTAATGCAATAATCCAGCAATCATTAAAATTCTTATGTTATCCTTAAAATTATCTTTCTTGTATTATTTTATTTAATTGACTAGCTGGACCCGGCCACGCGTTGCAGTAGCTTAGTTTGGTTGAATATAAGAAATAAAGAAAACAAAACAATCACCTTTCTAATATGTTTTATTTCATAATACTTGAGGGTATACAATGTTTTTTGTTGATCCATTGACTGTGTGGATATCTGTGTGGATCCATTGACTGTGTGCCTGGTTTGCTAACTCTATAACACGTAACGTATAATTGTCCATGTGAGAAACAATCGGTATCTAGATCTAAACCACACACTTCTAATGTTTGGCCCTGAGCTTTGTTGATGGTAATTGCAAATGCCAATCGAATTGAGAACTGCAATATTTTAAATTGAAATGACATATCCGTTGGCTTGGCATCATAGGTACGCGAGAAATGAGTATATCTTCACTTTCAAAAGGTCCAGTCTAGATTGTTGCTTCTACTATGTTGCTCATTAATATGTTTACTCCTAGTCACGTGCCATTACAAAGTTTTGGATGGTTGATATTTTGCAACTTGATAATTGGCACACCGATTTTTAATTGCAATACATGCGGCGGCATCCCTGGCAGATCGAGTGAATTCAAAAATTCTGTTGTATAGTTAACAGCTTCATCTGCTTCCATGACAGTGTCTACGGACTTGTATGTGACTGCTTCGCTTTGAATATAACACTGAATTATACTGTTAAATTCATTGTAGTTTTTGTTTTTGGCCGCAAGAATGGCTCGTTCACTCAGCCAATCGTGATTCTTATGATTAGTTTGAATATTGGGAAATACTTTTTCAACCAATTCTTTTTTTGACGACACTAAATTTAAGAAGTTATGAGATAATAAAATTCGTCCTGAGGTTAGATCAACTGGTACCTTTCCGTAATAGATGTGATAATATGTCAACTGATATATCGTTTTGAAGCAGGACACGCATATTTGCAGTTAATTTTAACCTTTTTACATGTCGCCACAAAGAAGAGTATTTCAGGCAAGCATTTATTTCATCTGCTAGTGTTGATCGAGGAACTACAGGTAATGTCTGTCTAAAGTCTCTCGCAAGCAATATTAATGCATTCCCAAATTGTCCGGGATTTCTTCGCAAATCTTACAATGATTGACCAAGAGCTTCAAGCGATTTTTGTGCGCCATTGTGCATTCGTTCCAAATAATAAGATTACATTTCTACAACAATATTATTCCCATTCCGGATCATTTGGAAATTTTGCATGTGGTAGTTTCAATAAATTGCATGAATTGAATTTTTGAATGCACAAAAGATCGTTAGTGTTGTAATTTTGTTCACGACGCAATTCTACATCGAACGCAGCAGCATATCGATTCGACGATGTCATTCCTAATTAATTGAGAACTTTGTTTGCGGTATCTAAGCACAAATCCTCAATCATTATCAACGCTGTTGTGAAATCTATATGTGTATATTACCATTTTCCTTGGATATACAAAAAAATAAAAATATCTTCAGTCGTAAAATATCTTCAGTCGTGTGTGATTTATATTTTTTCCATAGCTCTGTTGGAGATAAAGGAAAGCAGGCGGTCAATATGATTGCAAGTAAAGCACAAACTTGATTTGGATGTGACGTGTTGCACGCGTCATTAATGCATACATCCCAGTTACGGTCGTTCTCCAATAAATTCAAAGCTTGACATAAACTGCGGAAAGTTTTATGTGTAACGTTGTTGACAATTCTTAATTGCTGAAAAGATTTAGGACCGGGCATCTTTATCCTTAACATGCAAGAAAAAAACATTCATCTTGCTTGGGATGCACGATGTGTACAGTCTGCCTATCGTTGTTTGCATATGTCAGGGTATCCTTCGACTCTCTTCGTTTAATCAAACATAGCACCTCCTTCTTTTTTTAAAGTCGGTTAAAAAACTAATAAATGTGTGAAGGTAACACAATGGCCGTTGTTGGCGGGAGTTCGTGACACGTGTTGAGTACTATTTATTTATATGAGATCACTTAATTAACTGAACTTGAGAACTATCTTCAGCAATGATTAATAAAATGGGAATAAATAAAAATTAGCAATTATTAATAAATTGGGAATAATTTAACTTGCAAATTGATTATAAATTTACTATGAGAATATAATTAACATTAGAGTTGCACTGAGATGGTCGAAAACTGTGTAGAGAGTGATAGAAAGCTTATTGTGTAAAGACAGGAGACCGGCTTCGTTATCATTCCTACTCTATGCTGTTTGCTGGGTGAGAAGTGACACCGGTAGACACCTGGCTTGGTTAACTGATCCATTGAAGAGTATTCCAGTACTAATATCGCAATTAAAAAATAGGGGTTGGTGGTAGAAGGGCGAAAATTAAGGGTTATATGTATTTTTGAATGTTAAGTCATAAAAAAAATTAAAATAAAAAATTTTGTCTAAAATATAAAAAAAAAATTATTTTTGAGGTAGGGGTATAAAAAATAGTTTACGACCTATTCTCAGACCTACCGAATATACACAAAAAATTTCATTGAAATCGGTCAAGTCGTTTCGGAGGAGTTTGGTTACAAACACTGTGACACGAAAATTTTATATATATTTAGATTGAGTCGACTCGTAAAAAATTTCATTTTCTTAAGGCCTCACATAAGGTGTAGATAGGTGAGTGGATAGATATAGCCTGACCAAAACTACCATTTCTGCTGGTACAAAATAAAGGTCACCAACAAGCCTTCGAAGTCAAGATAGAAGGCTTTATACAACTAGGGTGTCAAGGGGTTGGTACGTTAGCCTAGTTTCAACCCACTAGTTCTATCCTGCGTCAATCAGCCCGCGACCCCAAGCGACTAAGCCAAGGTCCCCGCTCTCGCTAAATTTGAAAATTGTTAACAGTATATAATAGCGAACAAGAGTCCCGACCTATAGCATAGGTACGCCGGTTAGACCTGTATCACAGTGTTGAAACACCGTGACCCCTGAGAACCCTCTAAAATCCAACTTTTAAAACATCTAGTCCACTTAACACCCATAATTATAATTCAATAAACTAAAATTTTAATAGATTTTGCATTACTTAGGATTTGGTGTAAGCAATTATACTCTAGTTGCTAAAGCCCGATTTTAGTTGGCTATTTTTTGTCGATAGTATTGACATCAACCAATCAAAAATTCTGTCGCACTATTTAATTCTGAAACAGAATCGTTTCAGGAGGGTTTCATTCAATTAAATTCTGCTGACAGAATATTTAAAACTTGTCATTTTGGTCTAGAAAATTTGACCAACTTTGTTTTTGATATTTATTCGTATATACTGAGAATTGAGATAGACATTCATTAAAATCTACATTCTAGAATGGACATTAAATTTGCAATATTTAAATGTTTCATATTTTTAAGTTTTAATATGTGGGGGCAACATTTAATTACAAAAAAATTAATGAAAATTATAATCAATCTCAAATTTTTTTTTTTTAAAACCGAAATACATATACATATTAAGAAACGGAAATATAAAAACAACGGAAAATATTTATATATCTTAATTAATTTCTTATTATTTCTTTTCATTTCAGGTACGCAAATTATCTAACTTACCAATCAAGTATGACCTAAATTACTTGCAAGCGATTGCACAGGATATTACTAAACAAGAAAATACATAAAAAGTGACAGGTTGTAGATTAATATTTTTGTTTTTATTATATAAATTCATTTGTGTTTTATGTATGTACATGGTGTATCTGATGTACATTGTACATGCATCTAATATGTCATTATGCTATCGAAGTTATAAAATTATTTTTAATTCTGCCTATAAGGTGTATAAGACCGTAGTTCAAGAGAAGAAAATTTTCAAAAATGTTTCCCTACTATTTTCGCATTTCTCGATGTTTGGATCTGAACGGACTCTGAATAATCGTGATGTACTGATTTCCGTTTTGTTTTAAATTTGTTTGGCTGTTTTGAATGATTTAAAAAGCTTTTGGAAAAATTGGTCAAGAGAGGGAGGGGAGGAGTGTGGGTTTAATGTTTATTTTTTTTGTGTTATTATTAGTATTTTTTAATCTTTTTTCAAGCAATTTTGATGACAGTTGGGATATATATAGGTTAGTAATTTATATGGAAGGACTGAGGAGATTATTCTGTCCTCAGATAATATAGTTTGTTTAATAATAAACCCTGAATAAAAACAACAATAATATTCAATTAAATAAATTTGTTTTATTGATTTCACAACGATTTATAATACAAAATATTTTATTTGACCGAGTGCAAAACTAGAAGTGATTTTATTTTTTTGATATAACAATTAGTTAATTGTGATTCAATTCGACTTCCGCTTAATTAACTTGTAATTAATTTACTAGTATTGTCGTTGTTTTTGTTTTGTTTTGGCTTAGTGTTATCGCTACATACACTCCCCCCACCAGATCAAAAATTATAAATTTTAGATAGATATTACATTAAAACGTACACGTTTGGTTTTGTTTTGTAGTTTTATTTGGTCGATGGAAATCGTCGTGTTCTTACGGTGAATGTCCACGATGAAAAATTTACGCAGTTTGCGTATAACTGTAAACGGCCCTTCGTAAGGTGTACTAAGGGGCCTTTTTACTTTGTCCACTCGGTCAAAAACGTGAGTACAGTTGTCGAGATTTTTGGGGATGAAAATGTCGGTCTGATTAGATTGCCGTGGAGAAATAGGAATTAACGTTTGCATATTCCTTCGCAATCTTTTAATGAACTCAGAACTATCGGTACTGTTGACTGTTGGAGAGTCAAAAAATTCGCCGGGAACCTTAAGAGTTTGACCATACACTAGTTCTGCAGGTGTGCAGTCGAGGTCTTCTTTGAATGAAGTTCTAGTGCCATGTAAAACTAGTGGGGGTTCAGTGCTCCAATGCACAGTATTGCATCTCGCTTTAAGAGATGCTTTAAGTTGACGATGGAAGCATTCGACACGACCGTTCGCTTTTGGATTGTAAGCAGTTACAGTAAGCAGAGCTCGGTGAACGGATTGGATTCGAATTGTCCGCCACGATCTGTCGTTATGACCGAAGGAATACTAAACCTGGAGATGTATTCATGCAAAAGTGTTGGATGCAATGGTACTTGCTGCCATTTCCTTTAATGGAAATGCTTCTGGTCAACGTGTGAAACGGTCTACAGTAGTCAAAATGTAGCTGTACCCATTTGATTGTGGTAGTGGGCCGAGGATGTCATACGAAAATGGTCAAATCTGCAATTTGGTAATTCAAATTTACCAATCGCAGATTTTGTGTGTCTGTGAACTTTTAATCTTTGACACGATTCGCATGATTTGGCCCATATCCCTGTGTCAACATTCATTCGTGGCCAAAAATACGTGGATGTTATTAATTTGCGCGTTGCACGTTGGTATACGGATGTGATAAACCATGTAGGTTATCGAAAATCGTTTTTCTGATGCTGTGTGGGAGAAGAGATTCTTTGACCTTAATGAAAGACTCGTTACAAGTCTTCTTGGCCAAGAGAAATTGGGATTTTTTCTTGCCTTTTTTAATCAGTGATGTTAAATGCCCGTGAATAGGCGCTAACAATTCGGCTAAACGTGGTATGAAGCGGTGATAATAGTTCACCATACCTACGAATTAGTGTATTTGGCGGATTGATGATGGAGCTTAAAAGTTGGATATGGCAGTAACTCTATCTTTCGATGGGAGTATACCGTTTTCCGAAATGTAGTGGCTTGAAAAATCAAGTCATTTTTGGCCGAAGATGCATTCAGTTAGGCGAGTAAAAACTTTCTCCAAGTGCAGAAGATGTTCTGCTTCGGAGCGGCTAGTTATGAGGATCTCATCTATATAGACGAAAACGAAATCCAGTTCCTTTGTTACTTCGTTGATGAAGCGCTGGAATGTCTGTGTTGAGTTTCGTAAACCGTAAGGAATACGAGTGAACTCGAACAATCCAAAAGGTGGAATTATAGCTATTTTATGAATATCCTCATCTGCCATAGGTATCTGGTGATAAGCTCAGATCTATTTTGGAAAAAAATTTGCATCCTGCTAGTTGCATGGAAAAATTTTGTATAATAGGGATGGGATATCTATCCGGTACAGTAGCAGCATTAAGCTGTCTGTAGTCTCCACAAGGTTGCCAGTCGCTGTCCTTTTTCCGAGCCATGTCTAAAGGTGAGGAGACTGGGGAGTTAGAAGGACGACAAATACCTAGTTCCACCATATAGTCGAAATCGGTCTTTGCAGCTTTGAGTTTTGTCGGGTCCAAGCGTCTTGGATTAATGGATGGAAGCCTTCTATTAGTCACAATGTAATGCTTTACATTGTGCTTAATTGGGAGGCCATAGTTTTGTGCCTCGTAAGTGACGAAAACTTTTTAAGGAGAGTGCCGAATTGATTGTCGACGCTGAAATGTTTAGGAGTAGGCGGTATTACAGTTAGTGATAATTGCATTCACATATAGGGATGTTTGAGAATCAATTAACCTTTAATTTTTCAGATCGACCAAAATGTCATATTTGGAGAGGAAATCAGCACCTATTATAGGCCTGTTAATATCTGCCAGTATGAAAGTGTGTGTGAATGTACGCCGAAGTCGCAATGTTTAATTTCAACAACTTAGTACCATATGTAGGAATAGCTGTACGTACCAGCAGCAGTTAGCGTTTGAATGGGATCTTTATTGCCGTGTGGAAATGTAGAATGGGGTGTAGTACGGAGACTTCAGCACCACTATCGATAAAAAAAACTAATAAGTTTTCATCGTCCCTAACAAAAAGACGGCGTGAATTGTAGATCCCACTGTTAGCCGTAGTAACAGCGGGACTTAGTAGTTTCCCGAGTCTTGTTGCATCTTGTTTGTTTTTGCACAGTTCTAAACATTTACGTGCTTTATTGCCAAACTAGCTGGGATAGTAACAAATATCTCGTGATCTAGAAGAAGATCGGTGACGATATCTAGAAGAGCGTCTGTAACAATTTGCACTTGAAGTAGACGGACGGTTTCTGTAACCTAAATCTTGACGAGACAATCGGTTGCAGGGATCGTCAAAGCGTTTGTTGAGCTGATGTTCGAGTCGAGCCTCGAGATTAGAAGGTCGTTATCCCTATCACTTAGCGTTGCCTTGCTATGGGATGTTGACTACGATGCTGCAGCAATTGAGGATGAAGTGGGTTGAGCAACTTCCCAGATTTAATCGGCAATGGAAAGGATTTCAGAAATATCTTTGTCTGTCCAGGCCACAGATGATCTTAGATGTGTCGGCAAGTGCTTCAGCCATAGCTGTTTGATGAGGTCTTTATTGACCAATGATAAATCACCAGCTTCTGCTTCAAGCTGGCGATAAAATTCTGAAGGACTTGCATCTTCCATTTCATGGACACTTGACAGTAGTTTATCTAAGCGCTTTGCTGAACTTATAGAATTTCGCTCTATAAGTGCCTTATTTTAGAGATTCATATTGGTTTGTTGCTGTAGCGGAAGTTTTGATTACGTCCATGATGTTAACAACAACATCTTGCGGCAGAGCAGTTAATACTGCACTAAATTTATTAATGTCTTTGTTTATTTTGTTTGTCTTAAACGTTGTTTCGGCAATTAAAAACCAAGCTTTCACCTGGTCAATTGTAAAATTTACTTATTTTAAAAAAGTTTTTTTTTAAAAGATTAATTAACAATTTATTTATCGAGCAACATGACTAAGTTTTTGAAGTGAAAACTTCTTTAGCCGCGTTATGAAATTTTGTATGGAGAAAAATATATATATTTGCGTCATCAATTTTAATATGCATTTTTGAAGAACAAAAAAACTATTTTTTTTAAATATGAAATACATCTATTATTTCATAACGTTTCAAATTGCGATGTGGATATCGCGCTCGACTGTTGTTCTGAAGGTCGTGAGTTCAATTCCTGGTGTTATATTTTTTTATTGTTTTTTTTTTAATTTTTATTAAATACCATCAAAATTATTTTTTTTTATATTTTTTTCATTCATGAATTCATAAAAATCATAAAAATTTCTTTTTACGAATTTTAAAAAATTGAACTATAGTGCAGTTTTTTAAAGTTATATTGCTACTGTCTTATTCATTCGAGTCAGCATGCTAAATAAATATTGAATATATATAAAATTGAAAATATGTCTGTTTGTCCTTTATGCATTGATATATTAATCATCATGAAAATTTAGGCAGTTGTTGTGTACACTAGCCCAAAGATAAGTGGAAAATTTTCTATTTGCAAAAACTGCACCTCAGGGCCCTTATAATTATCTTAAGGGATTTCGCCTAAACCTTGTAATAATTTAATTTGGTTTTTATTTAAATATTGTTTTAAACGGTAGTTTGCTTTGACTGAATATTTTTTTTTTTGTTGAACATAATTTTTATGAAATTAAAAATAACGTAAGAAAGAAAGTATAACTTGAAACAATTACATTTGTATATCAAAATTATATGTATTGGAATTTAACACATCATGATGTTACAAATTTTATAATCTACACCAAATATGTTGTTGGTTTGGTTTTTGTATGTAATACATGTTTCTAAAACTTGTCGATTTCAATTGAATAATCACGTTTTTTATAACTTATATTTGTAATGTAATTGTTATTTTTTTTTTGTTTAATTACTCGCGTTTTTCGGTTATATTTATTGAAAACGAATCCGCGTTTTTCATCTTTTTATCTCTGATTGTAACAACCTTCCTTGAAACACCAGTTCCTTCAATTGGCATACCTGTTGACGTAAGATATCATATACATCTAGAAATAGCAATAAGGTGCTAACAAAAAAACTTACAAAAAATTACAGAAACTTAAATTTTCTCCATGTGGGTAAAAGAATTTTTGTTTAAATTCATCAAACAATATATTTTGCGGCAGTTACTGTGTGTTTAAATTCATTTAACTTTGTTAACAATTATTTACCTATTTTTGTTTAGAAGATTATTTATAACTAGGAGAGCCCGGTGTGCTTCGCTACGCTTATAAATAAAGTTTTTCCGTAGACATTTTGTTGACGTAGAAGCAATGATTTCAAAAAGTGGTAATGAGAAATGCTAGCATATAATTTTTAATTTTTCTTTTTAAATATATGAATGAAAAATAATCAGAACTCTAGCTGATCAGTTCGGATATATGAAAAATTAGCGGTCAAATAAGTTTTCAAGTAAGCTTATTTGATCTCTAACTTATTTGATCGCTAATTTTTCATATATCCGAACTGATCAGCTAGAGTTCTGATTATTTTTCATTCATATATTTAAAAAGAAAAATTAAAAATTATATGCTAGCATTTCTCATTACCACTTTAGTTATCATTCATTCACAACATTCATTTCACCATTAACACCATAATAATTAAATCAAAGAAAATCAAAGAAAAATAATAATAATAAAAAAACAAAGAAAAATAATAATAATAAAAAAACAAAGAAAAATAACGCGTCCATCCACTCCTAAATCAATGCATAAACTAAATTGAAATTTGAAAAGTAAATATAAAATACTAACTAAATCAATGCATAAACTCACTCATACCATTATCATTCATTCACAACATTCATTTCACCATTAACACCATAATAATTAAATCAGAGAAAATCAAAGAAAAATAATAATAATAAAAAAACAAAGAAAAATAATAATAATAAAAAAACAAAGAAAAATAACGCGTCCATCCACTCCTAAATCAATGCATAAACTAAATTGAAATTTGAAAAGTAAATATAAAATACTAACTAAATCAATGCATAAACTCACTCATACCATTATCATTCATTCACAACATTCATTTCACCATTAACACCATAATAATTAAATCAGAGAAAATCAAAAAAAAATAATAATAATAAAAAAACAAAGAAAAATAATAATAATAAAAAAACAAAGAAAAATAACGCGTCCATCCACTCCTAAATCAATGCATAAACTAAATTGAAATTTGAAAAGAAAATATAAAATACTAACTAAATCAATGCATAAACTCACTCATACCATTATCATTCATTCACAACATTCATTTCACCATTAACACCATAATAATTAAATCAGAGAAAATCAAAGAAAAATAATAATCATAAAAAAACAAAGAAAAATAACGCGTCTATCCACTCCTAAATCAATGCATAAACAAAATTGAAATTTGAAAAGAAAATATAAAATACTAACTAAATCAATGCATAAACTCACTCATACCATTATCATTCATTCACAACATTCATTTCACCATTAACGCCTGTTAAGTTTTGTTACTTTAGAAAAACACTTCTATATTTATTAGAAATAACTTTATTCAATTATTGACTTAACTCTTTGAATGCTCGTAGTCTAATAATAATGTTTTAATTTATTTCTATTAAATCAATAAATAACTGTTTAATTAATAAGGTATATAATTCAATGTACTTATATATATAAATGAAGTAAAGTTATATATCATAGTTAGTGCATTGCTTAACTTAAACATACAACACTTTCCCCTAGATTTTTAATAGTTTGAGGCTTTAGTAATAATTCAAAATGCTATTAAATATAAAATTTCTTTTTTTTTTGTTAACCTAAAATGATTAATAATTAATAATAATTCATTGTTTGTTTTGACCTTTAAATATTAAAAAAAATTCGTTAGCAAAATTAGATAAATAAATGAATAACAACTATGATAAATAATCATCAATAACATTTTTATTTTTTACTAACAATACGCCCGGAACGCAATGTATAGAAATTGTGCACAGGTTGTCCAGCAGTACTTTGTGAAATACTTGGTTTAACTAAATTACATGGTGATTCAGACACTGGACTGGGTACATTCGTACGTAGATCATTAAAGTTTATTTCACTACGCCGGTTAATAAATGTTTTATTTTTTCTATAAACACCTCCTCCTTGGTCTTCAACCATATATGATCTAGGGTGTTCATGTCTATCTATAATTTTGCCAGAATACCATAAGGAATTCGGTTTTTTAAAATAAATGCTATCATTTGGTTTAAAATCTGGGCGTTCCTTAGAGTCAGCGTTATAATAATTACTAATTTTTTCTTGATTCCTTTTTATCTTTTCAGGTATATCTTGTACTATTTGTGGTTCAAGCTTTTTGTTGGACATTGGTAATAATGTGCGACATGTTCTGCTAAATAAAATTTGAGCTGGTGAAGCTCCAATACTACGAATAGGGGTGTTTCGAAATTCTAAAAGAGCTAAAAATAAATCTGATTGACCGTCTATCGATTTCCTTACTAAATTTTTTGCGATTCCTACATTTTTTTCTGCAAATCCGTTAGATTGTGCATAATATGGACTAGAAAATAAAAGTTTAATGTCCAATTTCATTGCGAAATCTTTTAACTCTATTGAGTTGAACGGAACGTTATCGCAAACGATTTCTTTTGGTATTCCATGTGTTGCAAAAACATTTTTTAGATGGAAAACCACATTCGTAATAGACTTTGACATTATTGGTAAAATTTCCAACCACTTAGAAAAATAATCAGCAATAATTAAAAAAAATTTCCCTCCATACTCCATGATATCCATTCCTAGTTTCATAAATCTATATAGTGGAATATCATGAAATATAATTGGCTCTTTGCTGTTTCTTCTCATGTACTTTTGACATACATCACATGAGCTGACCACGTTTTCTATATGATTATTAATGTTTGGCCAATAAACCAATTCGCGGGCACGGTCTTTCATCTTTTGAATTCCTAAATGGGATAAATGTAGCTGTTTCAATATTTCAACACGCATTGACTCTGGTATTATTACTCGGTTTTCATAAAAAAGTATATCATCTTCTATCATTATGGTGTTCTTAAGTCTGTAATAGAATGAAATTTCTTCACGAACTTTGCTCTTGTTATTAGGCCACCCATTCATGCAATAAAAAGCAACCTTTTTCAACACTGGGTCTTGTTGTATTGCTTCAATTATTTTGGTTTAACGAGTGTTGCTAACATTAATTGAATGGATTATTTCATTAAAATTTTCTTTTTCATCATCAACTTCAGATTTATCATACGATCTTGATAAAAAATCGGCAACATAAAGATGTTTTCCAGGCACATATTTTACCTCAAGCTTATATTTCATAAGTTTTAACTTCATTCTATGAAGTCTGTTTGTGTAAATTTTACTTAAATCTTTCTGAAAAATGGGTATTAGTGGCATATGATCCGCGTCGACCTCCACTGTTCTACCATATATATAATAGTGGAATTTGTTGGCTGCGAATGTTATTGCCAACATTTCTTTCTCAATTTGAGAATAACGTGTTTCTGCATCACTTAGGCTACGAGACGCAAAACAAATTGGCCCTTGATCTTGAATAATACAAGCTCCTAATCCCTTTTGTGATGCATCACATTGCATGATGATAGCTTTTGACTCATCAAAATTCTTTAAAGTTGGGGAATTTTGGATTATTTTCTTAATCTTATCCAACTCATTTGAATGTGCAGGAAGCCATATGTAGTCCCTATTTTTTTTTAAAAGCTCTCGAATGTTTGAACATTCCGCTGATAAATTTGGAATAAAATTCCTTAAATAATTTATCATACCCATCAGTGATTCTAAATCTTTTTTATTATTTGGGTTTTCTAAATTCAATATAGATTTTACCCTATTGGGATCTGGCTTCATACCTTCAGATGAAAAAATTTGACCAATATATTTCACATGGTCCATTTTATATTGAAATTTGTCTGGGTTAAACCTGACATTCAAGGTACGAGCTCTCTCTAAAACATTTTTTATATTTTTTTCATGTTCTTCTTCTGTTCTTCCAAAGACAATAATGTCATCAATATAGACAAATACCCCAGGAAGATCACAAAAATTATTATAAGTGTACCTCTGAAAAATTTCAGGGGCCAAATTCAAGCCAAATGGCAATCTATTGAATTTGTAGCACCCTATTGGTGTACTGAAAGTACAATAATTACTTGACTCGCTGTCAAGTCCCACCTGCCAAAAGCCATGCTTTAAATCCAAAACTGAAAAAAAATTCATATTTTTCAGTCTTGATCTAAGCTCGTCCACTTTTGGAATTAAAAATTTTTCGTTTAGTAAAGCCCCATTTAAATCTTTAGGGTCCAAACAAAGTCTTAATTCTTTGTTGGGCTTCTCTACAATAACTAAATTGCTCACCCAATTCTTCGGATGTGGCACTTTTGAAACTACTCCCATCTTCATTAATTTATTTAGCTCTTGTTTAAGTGGATTAATTAAAGATAATGCTACCCTTCTTGCTGGCTTAACCGTAGGTAAAACATCTTGACGTACTTTTAGTTTACACACAGCTAAAAAACAACCTAAACCCTCAAAAACATCTAAATTTGCTCCAATTATTCTGTGTTTTTCTTTTTCACGCATCATATCTACTTTTTTGACAAACCCAAAATCTCTACATGCCGGAAGACCAAGAATAGGCGAAGAATTAGTATTCAGAACTATAAATTCCTGTACTAGATTTTGATTTTTAAATGAACATTTTAAATAAACTTTCCCTATTGATTCTAATTTATGCCCACTGTAAGTTTCAATTGTAATATTACACGGAAAAACTTTCGGATTTGTATCAATTAATTTTAAATACATAAATGGAAGTATGTTAATTTCTGAACCCGTGTCCAATTTAAAATTAATAAAAGTATTACCGAAATTTAGTTCCTCAAACCATTGCGATCCAACGGCATCACATTTTGTTAGTGTATCCAATTGAAAATTTTGTTCATTTGTATGATCAAAATCCTCTTCGTACCCCTGCAGTTGTTCGTCCTCAACACATGTAATTTCATTGTTTTTGTAATAGTTTTTTCTCATAGGTATTTTACAAGCCAAATAGAAATGACCAGGCTGTTTGCAATTTTTACACAATTTCTTGAATGCTGGACAACCATGTCTTCGATGAACCATTAGACATTTATCACAGTTGAAATTCATATTCGAATTATCTCTAGAAAATTGTAAATTATTTTTAGTATTAGGTTTAATTTGGTTAAAATTATTATAATGTAATTCATTTTTACTTAACTTAAAATTATTATTTCTAGATTGCGGTATATATTTATTGAAACCTTGTCTTCTATTGTTGATTGCCGCACACTCCATAATTCGACCTTCATGAACTTCTTTTGATCGTGTGACCTCCAGTTCCGCTACACGGCACATGTGAATTGTATTATCTAATGTCAAACTTGCAGTATTCATCAACTTATCACTTAATTCACGATTGTTCAGTCCAAGTATAATGAAATCTCGTATCATTAATTGTTTTCCTTCATTAAATTCACATCCTTCAGCTAGATTTCTCAAATCTGTTAAAAACACATCGAAACTCTCCATACTTTTTTGTTGCCTTTTGTAGAATTTCATCCGCTCATAAATTGGATTTTTCTTCGGATTACAATATTTACGAAATTCTTCAAGTACTTCTTCTAATGTTACAGTAGTTTTGGTAGAAATACTCCATGTATAATATTTCTGTCGAGCATCTGCCCCAATCACATTTAACAGTATAGCCTTTTTAATTTCTTCAGATTTTTTATTTTTTTCTGACGCTAACAAATAATTTAAAAAATCTCTTTCAAATTTAACAAAATTTATAGCTAAATTTCCCTCCATAAACAAAGGCTGTGGCTTGCTAAAATCCATTATCGTCGTTTCTCTCTCCTCTGTTATTTCTTCTAGCGATTCTATTTTAATATTTTTCATTCACTAACAGTTTCTGCTTTTTATGGCGTCCAACAAAACAAGGTTTTAATTGTAATTTTATTTAATGTAAATAATCTGTTATTTTCTGTTTTTTTCAACTTCAAAAGTTTATTTTATAACAATAAGGCACTTAGATTCGATCAAAACTAAACTTTGCAACTAAACTTATAAAACTTTGATTACAACTGCGCCATGTTAAGTTTTGTTACTTTAGAAAAACACTTCTATATTTATTAGAAATAACTTTATTCAATTATTGACTTAACTCTTTGAATGCTCGTAGTCTAATAATAATGTTTTAATTTATTTCTATTAAATCAATAAATAACTGTTTAATTAATAAGGTATATAATTCAATGTACTTATATATATAAATGAAGTAAAGTTATATATCATAGTTAGTGCATTGCTTAACTTAAACATACAACAACGCCATAATAATTAAATCAAAGAAGATCAAAGCTAACTAAATCAATGCATAAACGCACTCATACCATTATCATTCATTCATAACATTCATTTCACCATTAATACCATAATAATTAAATCAAAGAAAATCAAAGAAAAATAATAATCATAAAAAAACAAAGAAAAATAACGCGTCTATCCACTCCTAAATCAATGCATAAACTCACTCATACCATTATCATTCATTCACAACATTCATTTCACCATTAACGCCATAATAATTAAATCAAAGAAAATCAAAGAAAAATAGTAATAATAAAAAATCAAAGAAAAATAACGCGTCTATCCACTCCTAAATCAATGCATAAACTAAATTGAAATTTGAAACAAAAAATATAAAATGCTAACTAAATCAATGCATAAACTCACTCATACCATTATCATTCATTCACAACATTCATTTCACCATTAACACCATAATAATTAAATCAAAGAAAATCAAAAAAAAATAATAATAATAAAAAAGCAAAGAAAAATAACGCTTCTATCCACTCCTAAATCATCGCATAAACTAAATTGAAATTTGAAAAGAAAATATAAAATACTAACTAAATCAATGCATAAACTCACTCATACCATTATCATTCATTCACAACATTCATTTCACCATTAACAACATAATAATTAAATCAAAGAAAATCAAAGCTAACTAAATCAATGCATAAACGCACTCATAACATTATCATTCATTCACAACATTCATTTCACCATTAACACCATAATAATTAAATCAAAGAAAATCAAAGAAAAATATTAATAATAAAAAAACAAAGAAAAATAACACGTCTATCCACTCATAAATCAATGCATAAACTAAGTTGAAATTTGAAAAGAAAATATAAAATACTAGCTAAATCAATTCATAAACTCACTCATACCATTATCATTCATTCACAACATTCATTTCACCATTAACACCATAATAATTAAATCAGAGAAAATCAAAGAAAAATAATAATAATAAAAAAACAAAGAAAAATAACGCGTCTATCCACTCCTAAATCAATGCATAAACTAAATGGAAATTTGAAAAGAAAATATAAAATACTAACTAAATCAATGCATAAACTCACTCATACCATTATCATTCATTCACAACATTCATTTCACCATTAACGCCATAAAAATTAAATCAAAGAAAATCAAAGCTAACTAAATCAATGCATAAACGAACTCATACCATTATCATTCATTCACAACATTCATTTCACCATTAACACCATAATAATTAAATCAAAGAAAATCAAAGAAAAATAATAATAATAAAAAAACAAAGAAAAATAACACGTCTATCCACTCATAAATCAATGGAAAAACTAAATTGAAATTTGAAAAGAAAATATAAAATAATAAATAATAATAATAAAAAAACAAAGAAAAGACTTGGGCAATTCCATTTGATATTGTATAGCGGGGCCGTTAAATTCAAAAATATATCTTAATTCGTCTATAACTTTTTTATTTATGATCCGAAAAATCCCAAAGATCTTTAAAACCTATGTTACACTAATATCAGTTAGCAGCGAAAATTTGTAAATGAATCAAAACCCGAATAAAAAAGCCTTAGGCTCCAGAAAGTTTTTTTTAGCGTATTAATATATAAGATTTCAAAATCGGCATGACACGAGTGGGAAAATTGCCTACTAAATAACACATATTTACTTAGAATGAGGATGACTCCTCCCTTGAACGGAGCAGTAAAATAAATGAATGTGGAAGTATACGATTTTTAATTGTCGATATCATATTAAGCATCACAGTAGTACCCCTTCTCCTTACAAAACACTTACAACGCATGAGAATTTTTACTTCCCTTCAATTTTCAATTTAATTTTTTTCGTGACAAAAACGCATGAGATCTTGATCAAACTTTGGTGTATGATCCAGGATTACTTGAAAATGGAAAATCTGTATTTTTTCAAAATTGGACAAAATGGCGGAGGGTCTCCCTAATACCTTTAAGTTTGATTCTTCAATAACTTCTTCGAAACGTGGTATATAAGGTTTTAGTCCTGTTTCCAATATTTCAGCGTACCAACTTCCGGTTTGTCACTTCCGGTTAAAAAGTTTTTATTCCTACTGTAGCTTACAGTTAGTTACACATCGAATCTCATAAAACGTTAGTTAAAGATTTCATTCAATATGAGAAAGTTTTTTAGCTTTTGGAGTACATTGGACAAACGGTAGAAGGAGGTCCACCATACATGTGGTTTGTTTTTACACTATGTTTTTAGTGTTTGTTTGCAACATACAACATTCGTTCTTAAATAAATTTTGATGACACTTTAAAAAAAGATGCAAATTTGTATGGCAAGGAGCTGATTAGTTTTTGAGCGATAGTCAATAAAATTGTGAAGGGATCTCCCAAGCGCCTGTTTTTTTTTATTGAAAGCTTAATAACATCTATACCTGGTGATCGAATTGGATGAATCTTGGTACATAGGCATTTAGTGCGGCTCACAACAGTTCTGTATCCCAACTATCACTTCCGGTAAACAAATTTTTGATAATTTTCAGTGTCTTTATTGACACTACAGTCTACAATAATAAAGTGATTATGATGAAATTTTCAATTTTTCAAACTTTTCAAAAACAGGTTTCAATTAGGGTGAGAAGATAACGATCAACTTTTGGGACACATGACACTTTAACAAAAGATGGAGATTTGAATGACAAAAAACTGATTAGTTTTTGGACGGTGTTGTATAGTAATGAACATGTAAACACACCTTTATTATTTTATATTTAGTTAAGTTGTAGAGACCAGCTTAAAACGTCATCATACACACAACTTGTTATAAAGATGGTGAGAAACAAACAACCATTAATATTGATCTCTTTATTAATAATTATAATAAATATAAATGTATAAAAATAACAAGTGTCTTTTTAATAACAATTAAACTATCTTAGAGCATCAAGATAGAACATGGCGCAGTTGATCTAAGAAACCAGATAATCGGATCATTAATATATATACAGATTATAAAAACTTAACCTAAAAGTTGATGAAAAATAACGTGACGACGTGTTCAGTTAAAAAACATTTGGTAATAAACCACAAACAAAATATAATAAAAACAAAGCAAACTGCTTATAATAAGAAGTTTGAGTGAAAAAAAGATACTTTAATAAAATATTAAATATTCATCTAAAATTGTGATAATAATTTTCACAATACAAAATGGCTGTATCATACAGGCTACCTCCAATATTAAAATTAAATGGTAGCATAAGTGATAATTGGAAAAAATTTCACAATAACTTCACAATATATATGAAGGCAACTGGAAATGACCAAAAAGAGACTGATGTGAGAGCGGCAATATTTTTAAATCTTATTGGAGAAGAAGCTTTGGAATTGTTTGAATCATTTGATCTCGATGAGGAAGAACAACAAAATTATGATGATGTGGTAGCTGCATTTGAGGCGCATTGTACACCAAAAAAGAACATCATATATGAAAGACATATATTTTATAAAAGACATCAACAAGATGGAGAGAAATTTGAACTATTTTTGAATGATGTACGTAGGCTAGCCAAAACTTGCGAATTTGGAACACAGGAAGAAGCATTGATACGTGATCGTATTGTGTTTGGAATTAATGATCTTCAGCTTCAAGAAACCCTGATTAAAGCGGGTGATCCATCTATGCAGAAGACGATAGACACGTGTAGAATAGCTGAAATAACTAAATGTCAAACGAAGGTAGTACAAGGGGATGAAGTTAATTTTATTAAAAGAAATTCAGGTAATAATTTTCCAAATTTTGTTTCTAAAAATAAATCACAAAATGTTAATTCAAATAATAACAATAGAAATTTAAATAAAAATTTATATACAAATTATAATAGAAATTTAAATAGAAATTACAATAGGAATGAACAAAATTCCAAATTACAAAATTTAAATAGTTCAATTAAATTATGCAGAAAATGCAATGGTAGTCATGAAAGAGGTAAATGTCCGGCATTTGGCTATAGATGTTATAAATGCAAAATTTTAAATCATTTTACTAGTTGTTGCAAAGCAAAAAATGTCAAGGTTATTGAATGTGACATCAACAATCATGACGACTATTGCATTGACACTGTAAATACAAATTTAAATATAGAATTTCAGAATAGTTGGTGAAACTATATTGATTGAAAAATCCATATGAAACTATATTGATTGAAAAATTGAATTGTAATATGAAATTAGACACAGGTTCTGATGTCAATATTTTGCCTTTAAATTTTTTTAGACAATTAGAGATAAATAATAATGAAATTTTAAAGTATGATGTAATTTTGAGAGCGTACGGAGGTTCAGAAATTAAACCGGTTGGAAAAGTTCTGTTGAGAATTAAATATAAAAATCAAGAGACGCGGTAGTGTCTTGCGCGCCATGTTTTGAAAGACACTACTAGTATATATACTGTGCACCGAATAGGTTTTAAAGGTTAAAATTTTCATTTCGAATAATTCGCATTTTTTCTACAACTGTATTCAAAGTTATCAATAAAAGTATATCTTATTTAACTATATGTTTCTCATTAGTAAAAAAAAAGTCAGCATTCATGCTTTTTTCTGAAAGTTTATAAAATCAAAATTTTGCTTTCCCAAACTTTTAGTAAAATTAAAATGTTTTTACAAATTTTTATACCACGTTGGTAGCATTGATATAAATGTAGTAATTTAGTATCATTTTGGCGAATTTTCAAAAACCAACCAAATGTACAGAATTGAAAAACACAAAATTATGCGAATTAAAATTTATTATCCCTCAATATTGGTAATATTTAACATATAATGCTTGTATCCAGAAAACCCATCAAATGTTTTATTAATATATTAAATGGAAGTTGGTAATTATAAAAGTATTAGAAAAAAAGAATATATTTAGAATATGCTTTCAGTAAAAAGACTTATTATTGATGTGTTAAGAAAACGATGTTGTGAAAACATGTATTTGGTCTATTATGTAAATTTGTTATCTGAGAGAACCCAACAAATGTTATATCGATAATAAATTTCATTTTTTATTTCATTTTATTTTAGAACGTTGGTAGTTATTTTGAAGTGATGAGATTAAAAAATAATTTAGTAGGCTTTAAAATTTTGTGTTTTTAAGCTTTATGAGATATAAAGAAAAGAATTTGAGAAAATTTTATTATTATCTTAAGGGTTCCGTACTTTGAAAAAATAGAACAAAACCCTTATGGTGAGGACTTGATTGTTTATTATCCATTCTTCACAACGACTTTCTCACTGAAAATGAAAATATATGTATTTACGTATATTTATGTGGTAAGATAAGGCGAAAATGACAAATATGTGCGGATTTCGAGATTAAGGTCATATATAACCGTAAAAACTGAAATTTTTTTAAACTTTCAGTCAATCATAGACTATAAAGTTTATGGAAGACACCAACGATACTTGGCTGAACATAATCAAGAATTTTTTAAAAAATTGTTTAATTGCAAAACACTTAATTTCACATCTTTTTTCGCACAATGTTGTTTTGTTCATTATTTATTTAGAGTAAATAACAATCGATTTAAGCTTTTATGCTATCCTCAAGAACTTTTATAAAATCGTTATGTTAATTTTTAAAATTATTAGTCAAAGACTATAGTTTTTATGTGTGTGTTTCCGTTGTATGTAATAATTTTATTAATTTTCGAATGCATTGCTTTAGACTTATTTTCGAATATTTCTTTTACTTTTTCATGAGTTGTTCATGTCATAAGTTGAGACATGTTTACATAAAAACGATACTTTTATTTTTTAAAATATTGCACCTAGGTCCTAGATTGATAAAAAATCGAGAGTAAAGTTCTCTGTAGAAAACATTTTATATGGACAGTAATAATTTGATTCTCCCATATTATATTATAACTTTACAAAAAACAGTCAAATCGTCGCAAAAACAACCAAAAGGCTGTAAAAAAGCCGCGCCATGTTTTTCTTTAGCTTGAAACTATCATTTTAACTATAACAAATAAATTCTTGTATCTTATTCTTTACAAAAACTTCTCAAATCATAAAGCACTAGTTATAAAATTTCTTAATGGCATTGTGTTTTCTAAACATCTAGCTATATTATATAATTTAAGTAATACTCTAGAACTACATATCATAATTCTAAAATATATAATAAATATTCACATTTA
The DNA here is from genome assembly GCA_963693315.1 of Diogma glabrata. Lineage (NCBI taxonomy): Eukaryota > Metazoa > Arthropoda > Insecta > Diptera > Cylindrotomidae > Diogma > Diogma glabrata. Next base: position 8,110,084 of record OY856188.1, read on the forward strand.
TTAAAATTTATTTGAGCAGAGGAAATATAATTTATTTTTTTTTTTTCTATAAAAAACCACTCACTTTCACTTACATATTTCTTGAACAAAAACCTTGGCGCGACCTTTTCTCAATTAATTTAATAATGTCATTCTTAAGGTCTATTTTTAGACGACTGTGAAAAGCCGATGAATTCAACAGTGGACTTCCAATTATATTAATTAAGTCAGTATCATATTTTCTACAATTTTCCTGAAGTATAGTAATCTATTTGAAATTCCCTTTATATTATTACGGTATGCTTAATTTTATATAAGACATGATTTGCTGTAAGAATATCTAGCAAATGGCAACTATAACAATATAACGATGACTATGAAATAACATTATCAATAAATTTCTTTTCGTACTGAATTTTAACATTCATTGATATTCATTTAAGATTGCTATTTAATCAATGGTTATTTCAATGTAATGTTTATTATGAGTCAACCATAGTCACTATGCGGTTAGCTTTATTGACATATTAAGAAAAGGTCGCACCAAGGTTTTTGTTCAAGAAATATGTAAGTGAAAGTGAGTGGTTTTTTATAGAAAAAAAAAAAATAAATTATATTTCCTCTGCTTAAATAAATTTTAATAAATGTGAATATTTATTATATATTTTAGAATTATGATATGTAGTTCTAGAGTATTACTTAAATTATATAATATAGCTAGATGTTTAGAAAACACAATGCCATTAAGAAATTTTATAACTAGTGCTTTATGATTTGAGAAGTTTTTGTAAAGAATAAGATACAAGAATTTATTTGTTATAGTTAAAATGATAGTTTCAAGCTAAAGAAAAACATGGCGCGGCTTTTTTACAGCCTTTTGGTTGTTTTTGCGACGATATTAATTTAGTAGAAGAATTTGTGTTGATTAATGCCAATTTAACACCAATACTAGGACTTACAACATGTAATAGACCGGGGTTAATACAAAGGGTGCATAGCATAGTTGGAACGAAACAAACTTTTGTTCAAAATAATAAAGAAATTTTTGAAGGTTTAGGTAAATTTCCACATGAGTTAGAAATACATTTAAAAGATAACACGACTTCTGTTACAAAGCCGCCTAGAAGAATACCTATTAAAATTAGGGAAGAAGTTAAAAAGCAGCTAGATAAACTAGTAAGCTTAGAAATAATAGAACCTTTAGATGAACCGATAGATTGGATAAGTAATTTTGTGGTTGTGGAAAAACCCGATGGAACAGTGAGATTATGTTTAGATCCACGAGATTTAAATATGGCAATTAAAAAAGAACACTATTTAATTCCATCGTTGGATGATTTGATGGCCAAATTATCCGGGATTAAGTTTTACACAGTTTTTGACCTAAAAGATGGGTTTTATCAAATTAAAATGACAGAAGAGTCATCCAAACTGTGTAGGTTTAGCACGCCTTTTGGCTGCTACAAATTTTTAAGACTTCCATTTGGTTTAAATATTGCTCCAGAAGAGTTCCAAAAAAGGAATGAAAAAAGTTTCGGAGACTTAAATGGTATATTTATCTACATTGATGATATTCTCATAACAGGTAAAACTGCATCAGAACATGATATGAACTTGATGAGTTTCATTAAGAGAGCACAAGAAGTAGGCGTAAAATTTAATATCAATAAATTACAATTTAGAGTGAAAGAAGTAAAATTCCTGGGTCACATTTTTAATGAACATGGAGTTAGTCCAGATAGAGAGAGAGTGAAAGCAATAACCGAAATGGAACATCCTAAAAATAAAAAAGAGCTACAAAGATATTTAGGTATGATAAACTACTTGAGAAGTTTCATGCCTAATTTGGCTGAAATGACACAACCTTTAAGACAGCTGTTGCGTCATAATGTAGACTTTTTATGGATGGACATACATACAGAAACGCTTCAAAAATTGAAAGACAAAATAACTAGCACACCAATATTACAACCTTTTGATGTCAATAAACAAATTGTAATTCAAACAGATGCTTCGAAAAACGGAATTGGTTGCGTTTTGATACAAAATCGAAACCCTGTAGCATTTGCGTCCAGAAGTTTAACGGACGCAGAGACGAACTATGCACAGGTAGAAAAGGAAATGCTCGCCATTTTGTTTGGTTGTATTAAGTTCCACCATTATATTTATGGTAGAGTGATTGAAGTTAATACAGACCATAAACCATTAGTGGGAGTAATTAACAACGAAATTTGTAAAGTTAATTCATCACGCTTGAGAAGAATGAAATTAAAAATAATAAACTATGAAATAAAAGTAAAATATGTACCTGGCAAAGAGCTACACATAGCTGATCATTTATCACGATCATATCTTAAAGGAAATCCAGCGGATGAATTTAAGGAATTTACGGAAGTAGTCCATTCTATTAATTTGACTGATGAAAGAAAAGAACAGTTCAAATTAAAGACAATTGCAGATAATGTATTAAGTGCGTTAATAGATATATATCAGAAAGGCTGGCCAAATGATAAAAGAAAGGTTCCTGATTTACTCAAGTTTTATTGGAAATTTAAAAATGATATTTATGTGGATGAAGGTTTAGTTTTCTTGGGTGAGCGAGTGATGGTTCCTCGAAGTCTCAGAAAAGAGATGCTCAAAAAACTTCATGAAAGTCACATTGGCATGACCAAGATTAAATCAAGGGCAAGGAACATATTATATTGGCCTGGTATGGATGCTGACATAGAAGAATATGTAGCACGATGTCAAATATGTGAAAAATATCTTTCAACAAATAGAAATGAACCTCTCATTCCACATGAAATACCAGATTTGCCATTTGAGAAAATTGGTTGCGATATATTGTTTGTTAGAAATACGGACTACTTAGTTGTGGTAGACTATTATTCTAAATGGATTGAGATCCTTCCTTTGGAAAATAAACAAACAGCAGAGATTATTAAAAACCTAAAGAAAGTTTTTTGTACCCATGGTATTCCCAAAATAGTTATAGCAGACAACATGCCATTTTCATCGGTAGAGTTTGAACAATTTAGTAAAGAATGGCAATTTGAGCTTAAAACATCTAGCCCAGGCTATGCTAGATCTAATGGACAATCAGAAAAGGCAGTTCACATTGCGAAAAATTTAATAAAGAAAGCAATGGATGATAATAAAGATTTGCACTATGCTCTTTTGGAATATCGAAATCATCCTGTTGCAAATCTAAATGTTTCACCAGCTCAAATTTTGATGAGTCGCATCACTAGAACTAAAGTAACTATAAAAAATAGTTTATTGATGCCAAGAGTGGAAAATGACATTAAGGGGAAACTTAAAATAAATCAAGATAAAATGAGAATATTGCATGATAAAACAGCACATATTAGAAAAAATTTTGATGTTGGGGATAATATAACATATCAAAAAGATAAACAATGGATTCCAGCAAAAATAATAAGGAAACATGAGGCTCCAAGGTCTTACATAATAAAAAATGAAAATAAAAAAATTCTTAGAAGAAATAAGAAACACTTAAGAAAGTCATTGAATGCACCGCAGTTTAGAAGAAGAACAGACATGGCATTGAACAGTGATCAAGAAACGGAGGGACAACAGAATAGGAATAATACTGATCATGAAGAAATTAATTTAAATAGTCAGTCATCTTTGATTGACAATGAACAAAGGGGATATATAACAAGAACAGGAAGAATTTCTAAGCCTCCAATACGGTTTCAAGATTACAACATGATTTGAGTTTAATAAATAAATAAATTTAATAAGTAAATAAATAATAATAATAATAAATCTTACTGTACCTTAGTATTGAATTAAAAAGGGAGGTGTTGTATAGTAATGAACATGTAAACACACCTTTATTATTTTATATTTAGTTAAGTTGTAGAGACCAGCTTAAAACGTCATCATACACACAACTTGTTATAAAGATGGTGAGAAACAAACAACCATTAATATTGATCTCTTTATTAATAATTATAATAAATATAAATGTATAAAAATAACAAGTGTCTTTTTAATAACAATTAAACTATCTTAGAGCATCAAGATAGAGCAGACGGTATTGTAAAAAGTGGTTGTTGACCTCCCGAGCACCTGTTTATATGAAACTTCAACAACATCGGTTTCTGATGATTGATTTTAATTAAACTTATAGTTTAAATGCTTCGAGTATGATTTGTAAAAATTCTGCATTCCAACTTCCGGTTTTTCACTTCCGGTAATTTTTTTTTTTCATTTTTCTATTCGTACAACAGAATTTGTGTTGGGATACTATAGCTTTCTATAATGTTTTTATAAATAAAACTCTGTGAAATCTTTTGTTTCCAGAGCTGTGGTGAAGTCAGCCTATGCATCAGCGTCGCAATATTTTTTACTGTAACTATTGCTTTAGCGTTAGCTAATCAATTTGTTATCTTTTGACCTAAAATTGTTTAGAAATTACTTAAAAAATTCATTATTTTTCTCATCACAGTGGTGTTCCCGTTAAGCGGCTCTGACTCGTTATAAGCTAATGCCTACGTAAAACCGTTCACAAACTCAGTCAATAACTCTTAAAAAAAACTCCACCTAGCAAACTAGAATTCCTACCAAGCGATTAAAAATGATACGCAAAGAACCAGTAATGGAATTCTGTATATAATCAATCTGTCAATTTTATAATTACTACTCAGCAGTTAAAAATTCCACAACTAAGAAACTTAAGTTAAATAAATGTTAAATAAACAAACCTTTCATAGTCGTTTTTAAAATATGTAAATATTTGAAAATAAAAAAAAAAGCACAACACAAAACCTTCTCGATTGCTTACATTATACATATATATGGTGCTTTTGGAAAGATTTTTTCCTTGTGCATGAATATATCACACATTTCCTGTTTATATGTTTGCGCAGATACCAGATCGTAACGAATTCGGTTTGGTTTACACCCTGCACTAATGAAAATTGATTTTATTTTTAAACCTATCCATTGTCTTTCCAACCCACCCTCGTGTACTAGAATCAGCGCTGTCATTAATCTATCAATAAAAAGTACTTCAATTCAATCTTCAAACAAATTATTCAATAACAGAAAAAAATATTTTTTTTCTTCTGTTCATTGATTGATTAAGTTATATTGAATAGTTTTCTTATTTTTTTTTTTTGAAAACTTAATTATAATTATTTAAGATGAAATAATATTTAAATTTTTCTTGGGAGTAGTGATTTTTTTTTTGTTATTGTTTTATTTTTTTTTTTTTATGCGAGCGTGCGAAACTCTACTAAATTTTTTTTTATATAAAATGATATGCCAGATGCTTAATTTATTTAACTTTAAGTTTTTATTTATATATTTTAAATTTGCGTTAAAAAATTTTTTTGAGTATTTAAATTCTAAAATAAAACCAATAAAAAAAAAATCACCTTGAAAGTGGAAATTTTAACAAAATTAAATTATGAATATGTAAGGTTATATTCCTATAGAATATAAAAATATATTTTAATAGCTATGATTGCCAATGAACTTCTAACTAAAGTAAGTTAAGTTCATTGACATCGAATTATATTAGTTTATCTCAATTTGTACGTGATTTTAATGTATTTTCTAATTATAACTTTTAAGTAATTTTAAATGCATTTACATTAATATTCAGTTATAAACAAAAATTTTCTAATAAATTTAAATTTATGTAAACAATATATGATATTATTTAATTTTTTATTTGAATTGTAATAATTTTATATAATTCTAAATTTATGTTTATTAGAATTAAGTAATAACATTTTGTAATAATAAAATAGAAGATCGTTCGTCCACCGGATATAAGATTCAAAACAAAAAAAAATTATATTTGGCAATAGTGATTTCAGAGTGTGATATGATATTTTGAAGGTTTTCAGCATGTGTTCATTCCACGTCATGTTTTAATAACGAATTACACTTAAATATTTCATTATACGAGATTTCATATTGATGCTGCTATGGCGTGGTGACCAACCACTTGGACCGCGAACAGGTTTACCATCGCCGCAATTAGAAGCTGTCAGAGAGACCGTATATGCCTATTCGTCTATTGACAACCCTTTCGACCTCTTTGGTCACATCTGCAATACTATAGTGCGATTTTGTGCTGTGGCTATCTTGGTCTCTTCTGTAATCATTTCCTGCACCGAATCTCTTATGGTTACAGCCACATTCTTGGGCGGTATGAGTATCTGAAATATACCTTAAGCGACCGACGGCCCCTCCTTCTCTCAGTCTCCACTTCCGTGGTCTGTGGACAATAACTTTGTCAAGCTACTAGCTGTAAAAATTTCCCGCACCTCCAAAGAAAGGTGGTTACCTTGTGAGGGATAGGAGTATTATCTCTCATTCTCGTCACAAGTCAATATAAATTGTATTCCATTTTTGGTATAGTACTGCCATGATCCAGTTTAAAGTGAATAATCTTAAACCCAAAATTGCGAACTCAGTCTTTCGTAAGTTAGTGAATTGTAAAACCAGCAACAGCCGAAGAAATTCTTGAGTGAGAAAAATTCAATTTTTCTTGTAGGATTATTATCATAAAATAATTAATATTATTGTGGTGCTTCCTAATTTTTTTCACTTACGTTAACATTTCTGTGAGTCATTTATTTGTTGACTTTTCTTTTGTTGGTGATATTGGTCGGTATTTCGACTCTTCTTTGACATTAAATAAATTAAATAGGTTTGATTTTATTTTTTTTTGTAAAATGTTCGGTTCTGAAGATGAACTTAAACGAGAAACAAAAAAAATTTTCTTACAATATTAAAAACGAACTCGCTGCTAGCAATCTTATCCTGCCACCTTTTTGGAAATTGCTTCCAAACGTATGGTTCAAGCAAGTGGAAGCTGCTTTTGCGACTATTCGTATCACTAGTGACGAACAAAAATTCAATCGTTTCTACATTAATCAGCGACATAATATTGAATCCTCCAACGAACAATCCGGGTGTAGTTACAAGAAGTGGCTGATAAAATATGGAATCGAAACAATTATGTCACATAATCCTTTTTTAAATACACTAAGGTTCATCAACCTCGGCTCCACTAGAATTTACAAATTCGACAGCTGCCTCAGTTATGGCTATGAATACACTTATGTCTTCAAACAATGAATTATCTCGTAGAATGGACCGTTGGGATCGTAACATGAATAGCCGCGAGTCACGTCCAAGGGATCGATCTAGTTTCGCGTTCTAGCCCTCCAAATTTGAAGAGATTATGTTGGTTTCATTTCAAATTCGGCATTCTGTAGTGAAGAGCTTCTTCATGGCATAGTCGCGCACCTGGATGAGGTTTATTTAGCCCCAAGCTAGCTTCAGCCTATGTGGTCGAGAAAAGAATCCTGCTGCTCCATTACAAATAACAGTGTTGTACGCGTATTTCAAGACCAATTAAACGGATAGAAAAAAAAACACAAGTGAAATGAGTAGACTCTAGCGACCCCTTTAGGTGAAAGAACCACGATCACTACGTCCAACCCCCACCATTCACATCACATATTCACACGCTCTTACACCTTATACACTCACATACACACACATATACTCAGACACACACAACGGCCGATTATTCATATAAATGCAACTTTTCATCAACACTCCGATTATTCTTTTCAATAATGCCATATATGTTACCAATGGGAGATTATAAACAACTAATTGGATTTGTTGAAGTGCAACCCACAAATATGAAGCAGTTTATGTAACTAGAGAAGAAAATATAAGTTAAAATTTTATTTGTAGAATCAGCTTCGCACAGCTCAGCCCAAAACAAAAAAAAAACGGTTGGTCCAGCAATGTTTATGTCGAGTTTATTTTTAAATTCATTTGTCAGCTTATAAAAATGAAAATCATGCTCTGATAAATTATAACAAATCGTATATGAAACCAGAAATATTGTAAATGTAACAACAATATTATAGCTTGCTCTTATATGTTTCACTTATCGCATATCCGTTAGCATTGAATTCCTTTCGTTGTACCGACGATCGACCAATTTACGTTCAACAATCGACTTCTTTAATTTAACCTGTTGGATATTCTTGATTTCATTTGCACTATTGGTCGCTTTATAATTCGCATCGAATAAAATTAATTTTTCTAAGTCCATCGTTTCGGGTTTATCACATAATTTTTGACTGTTTAATTTTGCAAGTAAATTATTGACATTTTTTTTTGTAGAAGCTGCATTTTTGCCCGTTAAACTTCCGTTATCAGTATTTGTGCTATCAAGAACCATTAGTTATTATTTTTTTTTATTGACCTTCATATTTTCCAACAATAGATTATTGCTAATAAATGACTAAATCACACAAAATAATGCACTAATTAAAAGTTAAATTCAGAAAACATATAAATGTTATGTGTCTACTCCTACAATGCCAATTTAAAACCTGCAGATCTATTTACGGAAAGAAACAGTAATCAAGGCTTTAATTATAGGTTCATTCACCCACACATACACATCTCGTGCATACACGCACACGTACAGGCACTCACGCACCCATTCTTACATTCATACACATCCTCATACATATATATTTAAAATGACTCACCCCATAGATAGTCCAGATCCCACTTCTGACTCCTTTGGATTCAGCTGGTCTTCCCCTAGGCTAACGGTGTTGTAATATACGTTCCAAATACTCTGCCGCTCCAGCAATCGTCGATGGTCGGATACAGGATCAATATTATGTAGAAATCATACATAAGAACTGATAGCAGTTATATCCAGTGATCAAGAGTGAATATTGATTGATTGTTTGGTAGTAGTATGTATGACGGCTAACGCCAGTCAACGAGGTTGACAGAGGAATGACTTGATTGTAGAAACAAAAAGATTTCTGTTAAATACACTAGACGTAATCGACGGTAGGACCAATACAAGCGCTACTGTATTGGATTGAATTAAGCTGACCTTTTGGAAGGTTAAGCTGGTGCCCGTCCTAATCAACACGGTTGGATCACGCCAAGGATCATATCGCGGAATCGTAGACAAGAAAGTATATGTCGGTTGATTCACTCGATGGGGGGTAGCAACACACTATGCCGTCCATTGACGGTTTAATAACATCTTTGGTAAAAGTAAATTTTGAACAACTCACAGAATATGTTCGGTGGTACTTCTGTAATCACTCCGCTTTCCTTACAGTAACCGACCATAAACAGACTTTGAATCACCCAAAAACGTATCCTCTTCGATTCTGATACACGTAAATTTTCCTACCCATAATAAACCCAAAAGAAAAGGCTGATCTTCTTGGAAAACTCTTTTTTGAAAACTCAAACTTTAACTGCACCTAATTTCCCGCCAAAACCAATTCCTCAGGTACCGTACAAAATGAAGCGTATCATCTTTCGCAAGAATATCATACGTAAGATACTTTTGCAAATAAATTACAATAAATCATCAGGTCCTGATAATATCCCTCCCATCATACTGAAAACTTTTGCTAGAGAGCTAGCACCAATTTTCACAAAAATCTACTATCTATCGTACAAGAAAGGTGTATTCCCAGACATTTGGAATTTTGCTAGCGTTCAGTCTGTATCAAAAAAAGGAAAAAAGAATGACCCAAGTAATTACAGACCGATATTCATCTTGTCGGTTGTTGCCACTGCACTGGATATATCCAAGGCCTTTGACAAAGTATGGTATGACAATCTTATATGTAAGATGAGATGTTATGGTGTTGAAGAGCAACTTATTTCTTGGATTCAAAACTTTTTAACTGGGAGAGAGTTTCGAGTAAATATCGATGGGATATCATCGGAAACATTTTCTACCAACGCAGGAGTGCCTCAAGGGTCATCTTTGTCTCCCACCCTTTTTCTTATATATGTATACATATATCAACGACTTGTTAGATTCCACCGTTCATTCCATTCATAGTTTCGCCGATGATAGTACGCTACATGCATCCCATGAAACACAAAGGCAACGGGCATCTGATGTTATTAATAACCATAGATCTAATTTGACGGATTCCTTTAACTCTGATCTTAAAACAATTTTAGAATGGGGTCATACAAACAGTGTAGAATTCAATGCAAGTAAAACACAGTTTTGCTACTTTACAAGATCATCTACATCTAACCCTTTTCCATTAAAATTTGATTTACACGATCTAGAAGAAAAGGAATCTATCAAACTTTTGGGGGTTGAGGTTGAAAATGATATGAAATGGAATTTTCTCACATTTTCAATCTTGCTAAGAGCGCGGTTCAAAAGTTAGGATATCTAGGGCGTTGCCGTAAGTTTTTCAATAGCGAACAGCTTCTTTTAATATATAAATCATTTATTCGCCCCTGCATGGAGTACTGTTCTCACATCTGGGGTGATGCATACAAGGAGGCGATACAATCTTTCTAATTTTGTCTTCCTGGTGGTATTCAACTCAACAGTCCCAAATCTTCTCACAAGAAATTTTTCCACAGCTATTCCAGCTAACTAGTATTATTAATTCACCTTGGATCGAATTTAATAAAAGAAATATCTAACACAACTTGCAGAAGACATTTTTTTCGCACTCCACAATAAAAATTAAACAAAAATTTCGATGCCAACTCACCGATCCAAATATGTTAAAAATAATTATCATAAGAAAATAATCGACTAAGTGAGCGATGACATCTCGTGGCATTTATTTATAGTATACATAATGGTAGCATTAACTGGTAGCATATTTTAATGTCTGAAAACCCACTAAGGAATCCCCACAATCAACTTGTATTAAAAAAAATTGGAAAAGAATTTAAAAAAAATATCGATTACGAAACGTTTGCAAGAACCGTATATGGAAATAACGCGACTACGAATTAATGATATTGCACAACTATTTTATGATAAATTTATAGCGATTAATGATTACAAGCTGAATATAAGAAATTATATTGGGAAATATCACACAACTGTCTGATAATTTTTAAACGGAACTCATTGGAGATGACGGTTTCGGTTTGAGTATAAGAAACTATGTTTAAAGGAAAGACGAAAATAATTATGAAAGTTTCTGTTAATGTAAATTGAACGCGTATGGGAAAGTGGGTCGATTCTCAATTATGAATTTTGAATTACACGTCATTACAATTCAGCAAAATGTTGCGGTGGGCGTTGTTCTTTTAACTTAACTAAGTCGGAAAACTTGGTAGTTCCGACGTTTGCACGAAAAACGTTGGAATAATTACTACTCGACGCCTATTTATAAAATGTGCCAACACCAAGTTAAGATTTTTGATTGACACTGTGGCCGACATATCAGTCGTTCTTAGATCGCGTGTTGAAAATGCAATTGCTGACCAACATCTTGTTCTTACAGCTGCTAATGGTACAGTAATTTCTACGTTTGGTACAAGAATTCTCACGTTCGACCTAGGTCTTCGAAGAAAATTTACTCATCTTTTTGTTATAGCATCAGTAGACATGCCTATAATAGGTGCTGACTTCTTAACAAAGTTTGGGCTTATGGTAGACCTTAGGCATAAGCGGCTGATGGCACAACTAAGCTTGAGGTGATAGGAGCAGTGTTTTCAACAGATACACAACCACCGCGCCAGTATATTTTGCAAGGAGCATACGGTAATATTTTGCGTGAATTTTCTTCTCTCACAGACGCACCCAGATATGATCTACCCTATCTGTGAAACAGGATGTAGTTCATAAAATTTTTACAAATGGACAACTTCCTCGATTGAAGCCACGTCGACTGGAAATAGACAAATTAAAAGTTGCCAAAGAACAATTCGAATACACGGTGCAGCTAGGGATATGCCGTCCAACCTCCTTTTCGAGCGTAGCATCACCGTTACACTTGGTTCCAAAAAAAGATCAGAATGATTGGAGACCATACGGTGATTACAGCAGACTTAATGCTGTCACAATTCCTGATACCTACCCAATGCCACATATTCACGACTTTGCGAAGAACTCAAAATATTTTCACATCCATAAAACTTCAATTGTTGTCCCATTTGGCTTGTTTGAATTTACACGCATGCCATACGGCCTACGCAACGCAGCTCAGACCTTCCAAAGGTATATGGATCAGGTTACAGCTGGTGTAGATTTTATATTCGTATATGTCGATGACATTTTGGTTGCTAGTTCTTCCGAAACCGAGCACAAACAGCATTTAAAATTATTGTTTCAACGACTTTCTGAGTTCGGAATAAATATAAAAGCATCAAAATGCATATTTGGCTTTGATTCATTGGACTTTCTGAGTCATAACATCTCTAGTAGGGGAATACGTCGAATCCATACGTATGGATAGCACAAAGTTTTCTGGGAATGGTAAATTATTACCATCGGTTTATACCTCATCTTGCCAATACCATAGCTCCTATTCATGAACATCTAGCTAGTTTAGCCTATTGAGTGTAGTAATGCGGTGAACATTATAAAAAACGATTTATGCGATTGTACGATGTTAGCACATCCTTGATCACACGCCAAAACATGTATCAAAACTGACGCGTCGGGTAGTGCTGTTGGGGCTGCACTCGAACAATTTTCTGATGGACGATGGAAGCCTTTAGGTTTTTTCTCGAAAAAACTCACCGGCAGAACGGAAATATTCGACATTCGATCAGGAACTTCTTGCTAAATACTTGTCCTTAAAACATTTCCGCTACTTTGTAGAGGGACAAGACTTTACCTTGTACACTGATCATAAGCCTCTGACAACTGCGCTAATATCAAAATCGGAGAAAAGTCCACGCCAAGCTAGACACTTAGACTACATTTCCCAATTTACTTCTGATATAAGACATATCACCGGGATAGGAAATGTAGTAGCAGACATATTGTCTAGAGGGATTGAAAATTTAGCAATAAATCTGCCAGGGCTTGATTGGGATGAACTCTCTCAATTTCAGAAATCTGATGATGAATTATTGAACTTGTTATCGAAATTTCCCGGGGGTTAAATCCAAAATTAAACTTGAAAAAGTAACTAATATCAATTGTTAAGATCCAATTCGGTGTGAAACTTCAACAGAATCAATACGTTCTTACATTCCAGTCGTACTTAGACGAAATTTTTTCGAAAATCTGCACAATTTCTCACATACTGGGGTTAGAGCGACACGTAAATCAGTTTGTTCAAAATTCTTCTGGCCATCGATGAACATAGATACGGGTAATTGGGCGAACACATGTGTTTCTTGACAGCAGTCAAAAATAAATCGACACACTAAATCAGAATAAGGTAGATTTAAAATCCCAAATGGTAGGCTCGAAAGCATTCATATGGATTCACGCGCTGGCCTGAAGCTATCCCAATTCCTGACGAATCAGTTTCGACCGTAGCAAGAGCATTCGTTGACCAGTACGTTTCTCGTTTCGGAGTTCCACTTGAAATCACTACGGATCAGGATGGCCAATTTGAATCGCAGCTTTTCAATGAACTTTCAAATATCTTAGGATTTCAACGAATACGAACAACGGCGTATCACCCTCAAGCCAACGGAATGGTTGGGCGCTTCCACCGGCAGATGAAAGCTTCGTTAAAAGTCCGTGGTAATACCACCAATTGGAGTTTAGAGCTCCCTTTAGTTCTACTAGGAATCAGAAAGTCAGTTAAAATCAATTTCGGCTGTACTCCAGCAGAACTGGTTTACGGACAGTGCCTGAGAGTCCCAGATGACTTTGTTCAGCCTTCTTTAACGGCAACACCTGATCCGTCAAATTCGGCCGACCTTGCGTCAATCAATGCGAACATTATTTTCAAAAGAGCCACGAAAACATCCTCAAGACAAAATATACATTCCGAAAGATCTTTTTGATTGTGACTACGTTTTTGTACAGGTTGCCGAGTGAAAACTTGACTCACTCAACCATATGCGGGCCCATTCAAAGTGCTCAGGCGTTTTCGCAAATTTCTAGTGGTCGACGTCAACGGCAAATCAACATCAATATCTGTAGATCGGCTCAAACTTGCTTACTTGACAGAAGAAGTACAGCAACTACAGAGTCTAGCCAACCTTACTCGTATAAAAAAACATGTTCAATTTATTAGATGAATAATAAGAACAACCAGCTTTGCAAATATCTTGTTGCTGTAATGAAGAGCTTTCTTATTGGCGAACCAATGAGAATGGCATAGCAGACTGCGTACCTAGAGTTATTTAACGCCTTAACGACTAGAGCCCAGTCATCGTGGATTTGATAGATTAATACCTGCTGCTTCAACACAAATGCAGAAATGTACGCAATTTACGAGAATATACAGAAATGGAAAAAAAATGCAAGTGAAAAGGGAAACTTTGGCGACCCCTTTTGAGAAAGAACCACGATCAGCACGTCCAACCCCCACAATCATTCACATACGCCCACACACTCACGCTGCATACACGCTAGCATTCACCCACACACTCAGACTGCGAAGCAAGACAACCAAGCACCAAGACCCGCAATTAAAAATAAGTGGTATGGCTGCCATCTGATCAATCTGATACAGCTCGTAAACCACTGCAATTGCTGGTAAGCCGAGAATCAAATCTTAGAGCACGGGAGAACGTCACACGCTATATTGAAAGTCTTCATTGTTTATCTCTTTGTGTTTTATTAATGCATTTCCAAAATTTATAAAACCATACGTAATCACCCTAAATCACCAAAAAAGTTATTTGCCGCTCAGAAAAAAAAATGTTATAATTCATTTGTAAGTCAAATAAATATTTCAAAACCAATTTAATTAAATACCTGTGGTTTACAGTTGGTTAATAAATAATGCGGTTAATAAATATAAAACATGACAAGAATTTGTTTTTTTTTCTTTGTTTGGTTTTCATATTATTTGGGGATTGATTTTAAATTAATAAAAATATAAATTAATAAATTTAGGTAATATAATTTAACATAATAAAAAAAAAGGTAGTTGGAAAACGAGATATTACCTCAGAGCAAAAATATTTCGATTATAATCATTTCCAATTTACACTGAAAGTGTCTCGCTACACGCATCGCCAGCTCACACACACACGCAACGACAAGCACGCCCCCATTCAATCACTCGTACACCCTTTCACGCGCATTCACACTTCTACGTTAAAAAAGAAAATAGAAAAAAATAAAAACCACTCACCCCATGATTATATCCTCCTGGCTTCCACGACTTAAGATCTTAGCCCTCCATCAGCATCGAATCATCCCACAGGCAAAGGTATTATGGTTAAACCTGCATAAGTATTATTTAAGTGTTGCGTTGAAATTCGGTAGTGATAGCAAAACAAAATTTGACATATATAAAATTTGACATGTTATGTAAATATGGCGTTGAAACACGGTAGTGATAGCACAAAAAAAGTTGATATAAATGTTGCGTTGAAATTCTGTAATAATATTAAAGATGTTATGTAAATGTTGCGTTGAAATACGGCAGTAATAGCAAAAAATTCTTATATGAAAGTTGCGTTGCAATACGGTAGTAATAGCACAAATCTTATATTAATGTTGCGTTGAAATTCGGTGGTAATAACAAAAAATTTTATTTAAATGTTGCGTTGAAATATGTTCGACTAAATATAACGGGTGTAACGGTAATTATTTCGGTGATTGTTCAAGTAAATGGTAATCCACCAATCGAGGTAATAAAACTGCCGAAGCAGTAAGAAATATAACAATGATTGGTTAAATTGTTAGAAATAATATGAGTGATATAACCAAATTTTGATGTATTGGTTAGAAACGTAATAACAGATGCAACAATAAATGAAGTCGTCAATTGTTAGCACTAATATAACGGACCGACCTCTCGCCGTTAATTAGCATAGATTGTTGTCATGATATACAAACAAGTAACTAATTTTGTACCATCCAAGCACATTATTTTATTGAACCTTTAGTTATTATCTTATGTTCTATTTGTTTTACTTACGATATAACCAAAAGAAACGAACTATTCACTATACAAATTATTTTGAAGGACAAACACAACATAAATATTATTCTTTCAGTATCTATCCGATTATGAAACTAATTAATCACTTCATTTTACTTAGTACAATTTTCACCAAAAATGAATACACAAACATCATTTAGAAGTATTTCTGGTTTTTATACTATTAACCATAAAAAAGAATTACATAAAATTAAACTTTGATATGTACAGAGACAAAAAAAAACACATTTCAAATATTTTCATCCATTAATCCGCAAAGAAATAAAATTATTTTCTGAACTTAATTTCAATTTCACTAACAATTTGTACAACAACATTAAGATTTTTTTCTTTTTTGTATAATTTAACTAAACCAATTAAACAATTGCACTATCATTAACAAAGAAAATTAATTATTTACATTAAAAACAAATTTATCAAGTACATCCATTTTGAGTAACATCACGAGACCAAAATTAGTGACACAAGAGATAAGAGACAAAAGATCGTATAGTCATCTCTTATATAGCAATTTTAATATCGAAAATTCGACTACAAAGTTTTTTTGAAGGGAAATTTATAGAATGTTAGTACATTTTCCGTTCAAACAAAATACCGATTGTTACTGTGTAATACATAAAATTGTAAGATAATTTCACGAAATAAGTTATTTCCAACGCATTTGGAAGAAATATTAAAATTGATTAAACGAAAGTTTAACCGATTTTATGATGTTCATGTGTTATGAAATACTAGCCCTCAACAGTATTACAGTAAAATTGAGATCTATAACGGAAAGTGAAATTGTTAATAATAACTATATAAGAAATATAATATCTTTTTAAAGACAATGACAAAACTGATGGTAAAATAATAGTTTTTAAATATTGAAACGTTTGGACCAACATGCACAGCTGTTTGAAGTTTGAAAATATTTTAGAACAACTACGGTTAAAGTCAGGAGAATTCAAATTTTGGTAGTATGGTGAAATAACGCTGGTGAAAACGCAGTATGAACCAATATTAGGAGATTGCAAAATAAAATATTATTGTTAATGGTGTTGTGCTAAAAGGGAATATGTGTAACGGAAACTTTACGGAAAATATGACCATAGACTACGGATGAACGAAAAATTGTTGTGAACTGCGCGTGATATATTGTAATGCACCACCGATTATTAAAAAGGCGATAAGTGAATGCCCCTGGATAACTGTATTGATAAAGTGCCATTAGAGGGTGTCTGTCAGAGAACGGGGTTATAGTTATATTTGCACCAGCATTGCGCGTAAGAGTTGGTCTAATACTACGAATGCTATTACATATACAACTGTATACATTTTATTGAGGATTTCAACATGACGTTAGAACAACACTCAACAAGTTAAGATAAGTTTATTTTTATCTTTGTTTAAATTTCCTTTTTTTACACACTTTTATTTAACTTGACTCTTGAGAGCTTTGATGGGTGGAATTTTGTGATTCATTTTTCAGTAACTTCCCATTATGTTATTAATCCCAAATTGAAAAGACAAGTTTGTTGAAGCAGTCAGTACGTATTTCTAAAACTTTTAAAGCAAAAAACTTTATAAATCTGAAGAAAAAAAATTCAAATTTTTTTTCATTCTGAAAGACCTTAAAGAATTGCACTGAAATCCTCATCCTCTGGTTGACTCATTTTGAGCGAAGGAATTTTGGTAATACTGTGTATATCATTATAATAATAGACATCATACATGTTTGTATCATTTCATCTTAATAAAGAGCCTTGCATTATAAATAATGAACACAAAAAAAAATAAAAGTATGACATTTCGCTATAAGCTTATAGACCTTTTTTCTTAAAGTTCAAATCGTTATTTTGGTGTATTTGACAGATTACATACAGCAATGATATTTAAAAATCAGTTATTATGTATGAAAATATGAAAATCCATAAGATCTGAATGCCCATTTACCGCGCTGAAATTTTGCTCATACTGAGTATCTCATTATAATAAAGGACATATTACACATTTTTGTCATTTTTATATGAAAAAATGGCCTTAAATTGTAAATAATGAGTGATTTGTATTTCGAAAATTTTAAATAATTGTTATTTCTTCTAAATCCAGATTGTTTTGTGTTCTCGTTAAGTTTTTTTTACTATAGTTGCATAATTATTATTTTTTCAATACATTTTAATACATAATTAATGATTTCTAATTATCATTGCTGTATGTAATCTGTCAATTACAAACAGTAATATAACGATTCGAATTTTAAGGAAAAAGCTCTATAATTTAGACCTTTTTTCCGAAAAAAACTTGACATTTGAACGAACATATATATTTAATAATTTATGTACAACTTAAAATTAATACAACGAGCAAAGAAACGCACTAAAATTTTACACTGGATTTTTAAATAACATACTTACAATTGTTATAGTGCAATTAACCTTATTAAAATTACTTTAAATTTCAAAGAATATTAAATTTTCGGTAAATGATTTAATTGCTAGTTTTACTTATGGTGTATTTTCTGTGAAATAATGTGGTTAACTTATTTGTAGGTAAAATTATATAACTAAAAACTCTAAAATAAAAAAATAAATAAAAAAAATTTAAAAAACACACTTTTTGAAAAACGAACTAAAAAGTAGAAAATAAATTTTGCATTAACACCAGCGTTACGTCTTTTATAATTATATTTCCTTTGAAATTGTTAGAAGAAAAAATATTTAAATGGTATTTAACACATCTTAGCATAGATGCAAATATTAAATTTTTGACTAATGTAAAATGCTAATTTTCGATTGGCAAACAGTCTTCCGTTCCCATTTGTTACATAAAATAAAAGTGGATGGCGCATTCAGAAACGAAAGGGAATAAACGTTGGTAGTCTCTCTTGTTAGAGATTAACATAGAATACATTTGTTCCTTTTCTATATTAACGTATGCGTCACCCACTTTTATTTTATGTAACAAATAGGAACGGAAGACTGTTTGCCAATCGAAAATTAGCATTTTACATTAGTCAAAAATTTAATATTTGCATCTATGCTAAGATGTGTTAAATACCATTTAAATATTTTTTCTTCTAACAATTTCAAAGGAAATATAATTATAAAAGACGTAACGCTGGTGTTAATGCAAAATTTATTTTCTACTTTTTAGTTCGTTTTTCAAAAAGTGTGTTTTTTAAATTTTTTTTATTTATTTTTTTTTTATATTATACTAGATACAAATATATAAATATTCCTTTTAATTCATGTAGTAGATCTAATGATTTATTAAATTAACTTTCATTTGAGATTTTTTCTGGGATGGAGTCCCCATAAATATCGGTTGTTCTAAACGAATCGTACCCTCCGGCATAAAACTATTTGTGGTTTTATCACTACTAATAATTTTATTACAAAAAGGCGCCGAAACAAGGACATTGCCACAAAAAAAAAAAGTAAGTCAGTGGTAATAAATAAATATTCCATGACGTCATGGAATATTTGAATATCTTTTTGATATCAAGTTTTTTCAAATGGAAAGTTTTTGATTTTTTTTTTTATATATATTTAATTTTTAATTGATTCCTGATGTCATGGAATGTTTTGATATTTTTTTTTTGCCAATGTGAAAATACTGTTTTTTTGATATAACAGTTTATAATGGAAAGTTTTGTTTTGAAAATCCTTAAGGCTTTACACTATTTTTTACTAATGTTTTTGCTGTTTTGATGAGCTTTGGAGCTTAGTGAGGGGATGGTGCTGGGGGCTTGGACGCGTGGTCTACCCCCAGTAACGACATTAGCTTTAATTTCTTTTCTTATTTTCTCTCTATTTTTAATTTTTTTTTGTGGAGGAACTCAGCGTCTGGATAGTTGAAACAGATGTTTAGGCTGAATCTAAACCAAACGCTGAGTCTCTTTCATCATTCGGGAGGTTCCAGAGAGTAAATATTAGGGTTGGGACCTACATTCACTCTGGACCTCATATGTCGTTGCTGGGGAGAGATCGCGAGTTCGATCTTCCTCTCCGTGCTCTCATCACCATTCTCCATATGACCATATACTTTTTGTTTCCTTCAGTTTGAGCGGGTCGAGTGTGGGCTCTGGCCCAGGGGAAATCTCAATCTTCAATAAATAAATAAATAATCAATTTAAGAAATAATTTTATATTTTTTTTTTTCTTTCAAAATATTAAAATAAATAAATAACTTTTTTATTATATTTATTAAATAAAAATTTAAATAAACATAAATAAATAATTGACCTTAATAATAAATAATTTTTTTTTGAAATAAATAATTTTAGTTTCATAAATTACGTAATTTGAAAAATTTTTAGGAATAAGTATACCTTTTTGTCTGTACAACGAGGAAAGAGGACATATATAATTTTCATTGTTGCAATCGCGGTTTATATTTTTTTTTGCGGTCACGAAATCGGTGTTTCTTTGTTGGTATTATTTCTGATTTTTGAATTTTATCCACCACAGCGCGATTTTTGTGTTTTTCTCTACATACGCCACATTTTAGGGCTGTTTGTTTGTTATTATTATCTAAATTCTCTTTGCATTAATTACTATATCGGTGTGTGAGTTTTCTTTGTATTCCCCTTGACAAATTTTCAAATTTCTCTACAATGTCGTTGGTGCCAAACGATCACCCGTTCTTCGGTTTGGTGGAATATGAGTTGTGGATCGAGTGTCTCCTCAGGGGAATCGAGTTCAAAAGCATTGACTGGATACAGCAACTGAGAGACGCTGCACGAGTTCCAGACACAGGAATATTTCCGTCACATTCTAAGAACCCCGTGGAAGAGGGTGAACTGATTGTCACCGCCTCAATAGTTTTGCTACGTGAAGCGAAGGGTTTGGTGGCTCCGGTGTCACCTGACGTCCTTAAAGGATTATTAACTAGAATAACACATTACAACGACCGTTTAAAACGCATTGGTGATTCGGAGGAAGTAAGGGTTGCTTCTGCATACGCAGGTGATCAGCTTAACAATGCTTTTAGGATTGTTGCTGGACTGACAATGCAAACCGAAGGTGGAGCCAGACGAAAGGAATATCCAGCTCCTCCCAACTTGGATGAATCTTTTCAGGGAGCGATCGCAAGATCGACTCCGATACATATGGATCCAGTGGATGATCTGATTGATAATATGGCTGGGCGTCAACGCAGAGTTGATGATAGACCACGTAATCCTCATCCGGCAGTCGCATTTCACCATGAACAACCAGGACCAGCAGCGTCAACCAACCGAACTCAACGCGAACAGATGGGACCAGCAATTCCACTAGAAGAATTGTTTGACGAACACATGGGTGCACCACCACCTTATCAAAGATCTAGCAGGTTCTCAATAGCTCCAGTTCAACGAGTACCGCATGAAGGGTACCAAAATATTAAGAATTTAAGTCAGTTCTTTACGAACTGG
The DNA here is from genome assembly GCA_963693315.1 of Diogma glabrata. NCBI lineage: Eukaryota > Metazoa > Arthropoda > Insecta > Diptera > Cylindrotomidae > Diogma > Diogma glabrata. The sequence continues at coordinate 8,131,375 of OY856188.1, forward strand.
ATTCCCTTTTTCTCGGGCGATGCTTCAGCACCGGACGTTCATGAGTTCGTTCATGCTGTAGAGGTTGCCGCGCGGAGAGATCGGGTGACTTTTGACGACTTAAAGTCAATAGTCCCCCGATACCGTCGCGGGGCTGCACAACGACATTACATGAATCTTACCTATGAACACCCGGTGGTAAGCTATCATGTTTTAAGAGAAGAACTACTAGTTACATTTGGTACCCTTATTGACGATAAAGCGGTGTTAAGGATGCTGTTAAGTCGAAAGCAGAAGCCTAGAGAAGGTGCATATGAGTTCATTATTGGGATGAACTCCCTGAATAACCGTTTGCTTCGTCCCTTTACAAATCAGGAATTGATAGAAATAATTCGAGAGGGTCTGTCTACGGAATTGAAGAACGCCACGATGATAGCAGAAGTTGCCACACTTAGAGATCTACGGGTGTTGTGCCAAAAGTTTGAAAAACTTTGGGCTCCATCATCCGCAACATCAAGGACAGTTGGGCAACCTCTGCCATCAAATGCAAGAACAGCTGGCCAATACAGGATCAGCGACGTAATGCCCACAGAAGAGGACGAAGTTGGTTCATCATATTATCTCCCTGGTCCATCAAATTATTTAGCAGGTCCATCAAGTCATTTACCTAGTTCAACGAATTATAATCCATACGTGGCAGCTTATCAACAGCCACCACCAAGAATTTTACCAAGACCAGCATCAGCAATCATTGCATTTAAACTCGCCAGCGGGAGTGCAGCACTCGCGACCTGTGCCCCCGACTCAATCTTCAAGTCCGCGAGGTCAGCAAAGAGATACTTCAACATCCATGGAACACGAACCCTCGCCAACACCAAAATAAATAAACCTACAAAAATAATCAATTCAACTGCTACCTCAAAACAAACTCTAACTACTCACAAGAAACTCTCTCAAAAGCGACTGGATCGAATCCGTCGAAATATTTTAAGACACGAAAATTGTTGAATAAGGCGTGTGTCTCTTCGATCATCTACGAACTGAGTGATCCTAGACCACACGCTTATGTAAACATTTTTAATAAAAAGATTTATGGACTTCTAGATAGTGGAGCCTCTATCAGCATTCTGGGGAGAAATTCCCTCGAATTATTGAAGAACGTCGGCATTTCCTATCGCAAAATGTTTTCTTCCATCCGCACAGCAGATGGAACTCGTAATCACATTCTGGGTTATGTGGACGTTCCTATTTTTTTTAATGGCTCATCGAAATCTTTTCGCTTCTATGTTGTCCCAAGTCTGCATGAGGAACTCTACCTGGGCATCGATTTCTGGAAGGAATTTGGTATCACTCCTTTGGTTGTTAGTGCGTTGATACCGAGTGAGTCTGACGACACCTTAACACATGAGCTACACCCTGACCAGCAACAGAAACTGGAAAATATCAAGGATTCTTTTCCTTCGTTTGAGGTATTAGGCCTTGGAAAGACTTCTTTGGTTGAACATATCATCGATGTTGGGGATAGTGCACCTGTAAAACAGAGGCATTACCCCACATCGCCGGCTGTTCATCAAAAGATCTACGCCGAGCTTGACCGGATGCTTCAATTAGGAGTAATCGAAGAGAGTTCCAGTTCCTGGTGCTCGCCTGTGGTCCTGGTTCAAAAATCTTCAGGGAAGAACCGGTTGTGTTTAGACTCGCGACGTGTTAACGCTCTAACTAAAAAGGAAGCATACCCACTTCCCTTAATCGATGGCTTGTTGGGTCGTCTAAATAGTACGAGATACATAAGCAGTATTGATCTCAAAGATGCCTTCTGGCAAATTCCTTTGTCAGAGGCATCTGGAGATAAAACAGCCTTCACAGTGCCTGGACGGCCATTGTACCAGTTTAAGGTTATGCCTTTTGGCTTGTGCAATGCCCCCCAGACAATGTGTCGATTGATGCATAAAGTGATACCTCATCAATATCATGATAGTGTCTTCGTCTATTTAGATGACTTACTGGTAGTTTCCTCAACATTCGAGGAACACATGAAGCTTCTATCTACAGTTTCTAAATTTTTTAAAATCCAGGATGGTACCAACGATTCATACCGAACTACGCTAGTGTAGTAGCACCAATTACAGACCTTTTGAAAAAAGGTCCAAAAAGGTTGGTCTGGACTGATGAAGCCCAAACCGCCTTCAATAACCTGAAACGTCTTTTGACTGTGGCACCAGTTTCAACTAACCCGAATTATGATAAAGAATTTTTTATTAGATGCGACGCGAGTTTATCTGGAGTAGGAAGTGTACTGTATCAGCTAAACGATGAAGACCAAGAGTGTCCGATAGCCTTCATGTCAAAAAAATTGAATAAGGCCCAACGGAATTATTCTGTATCTGAGCTTGAGTGTCTTGCAGCAATCCTAAGCGTAAAAAAATTCAGAGCCTACGTGGAGGGTCACAAATTTACGATTGTGACTGACCACTCAAGTCTGAACTGGCTTATGTCACAGAAGGATTTGAGTGGCCGATTAGCTAGATGGAGTTTGAAGCTCCAACATATGAACTTTTCAATCGTTCATAGTAAAGGGACCCAAAACGTAGTGCCGGATGCTCTGTCTCGTATGTATGACGACACGTATGAGGAATTTGCTGAAGCGCTCGATCACCATGATGATAATAATAAATTTGACAATGGAGGTTATCAACACCAGGAATACATCGACATGATAGCCAAAGTGCAAATGTCTCCCCAAGATTTTTCTTCGGTGAAACATGTGGACGGGAAGCTATATATACGAATTGAACCTAAAGCTGATGCAGTGCCTAATGATTTGCCGCTGTGGAAATTATGGATACCAAAACCATTAACTGAGAAGTTGATCAAGGAACATCATGACAATTGTACAGCTGCTCATGGTGGGGTGAAGAAGACTTTGGAGGGTCTTCGACGTCTTTATTACTGGCCTGGCATGGCATCACAAGTTCATGACTACGTCGTGTCTTGTGATGTCTGCAAACAATCAAAGGCAACAAATCAAGTATTGCGTCCTCCAATGCAATCTCGATTTGTAACAGATAGACCATGGCAGCGTATTTACATTGATTTTTTGGGTCCGTACCCCAGATCAAAATCCGGGAATACGGTTCTTTTGATTGTCCTTGATCATCTATCTAAATTTGTATTACTTAAACCCCTCAGGAATGCAACTTCACCTTCAGTGAATACATTTTTGAAGGATGAAGTATTTTTAACATACGGTGTTCCAGAATTTCTCCACAGTGACAATGGAAAACAGTTTCTCAGTAATTCATTTCAAAAACTTTTATCGGCTTACAATACCAAACATATTAAAACTGGTGTCTACAGCCCTCAAAGTAACGCTTCAGAAAGGGTGAATAGGTCTATCCTATCTGCAATCCGGTCATACATTAAAGATTCGCATAATACCTGGGATTCACATCTGGGAGAAATAGCTTATGCGCTACGTTCGTTAGTGCATAGTACAACACATCATTCTCCGTATTACGCCTTATTCGGACAACACCCGATATGTGACGGGAAAACGTATACAACCCTGCGAACTCTACATAGTATCGGTGAACCTATTGAAATAGAACTGGATCATGCGGATCAACTATCTATTGTCCGGTCTCGTATTAAAACATATATGGATGCAGCCTTCACCAAAGCACAGCAACATTACAATTTACGAACGCGACCACGTACGTTTGAGCCAAAACAGCGAGTCTTGGTACGGCAACATCATTTAAGCGATGCTGTTAATAAATTTTCGGCCAAGCTGGCTCCAAAATTTTTACCGGCCATTATATCGAACAGAGTTGGTAATGTTTTATACAAATGTAATCACTTGGATGGTAAGTCGATGGGTACTTACCATGCCAAGGATATCAAAATTTAAACCCTTTCAGTCTCTATTTAACTTTTTTCATTACGTCCCTAACCGAATTCTTTTTATGTCCTAGTAAAATTTACCCTTTTTTTTTTTTTTTGTTAATATCTTTTCGTTTTGGATGCCTCACTTTTACCTTGGTTGTTCTAATAAATCATCCACTATGCTTAACATATTAACGTTTTCGTGTTAGATGTGAGCCGCTTAAGACTTTGTCTGCGGTTATCTGAGTCTACTTTGAATTAGCGTGCCCTCCCCATTCATTTTTCATTAAATTTCAACAATTTTTACTATTTTTCTAGATAGTCGCAATAGTAATGCTGTCTCTCATTACCTGACATTGAATTTTGGTACTTGAGGGCACTGTTCAGTAAGAGTATTAGGTAGTTTTTTAGTTTTAGCTTTTTTTCATTAGTTTTAGATTTTCTTTTTTTTGGGAATTTGATGTACGTAGAAAGAGATTATTAGGCTCATATCTGTCATCAGTTCCACATATAATTACTGAACAGGGCTCTCAAGTATGGAATTTCGGTTGAAGGTCATGATGGACAACATTTTTTATTCCTTTATTAAAATAGAACTTACCTTAAATAAATAATCTCATTCAATTGTATCTATCACTTGACTCATTTGTGTACACTTGCCAACTCTGTGCTGTGCCTTAGGTCCTGTTGTCTGCTGGGACTCGATGTGTCTCCCCTGGGGAACTTTTTCTGCGAGACATGACAGGTTAACCGATATCTTAATGCAGCTGGTCAACAAATCTTTCGCCATTTGCGGTCAAGAATATGGGTGCAGGTGAGTTTTGCTAACGTCAATAATAACGGTTTTGATACAACATTGAAATTTTAAAATTTTTTTTTTTTTCTTCATCATGCAATTGCTGTAAGTGTGGATGTCTCGTGAGGAGCATTCGACTCATCGATTCGTGTTCTGCTCGAGGTATTTATAATGGTGGTCCTTTTTTTTAATTAACCTTTGTCGCGATTCGTCACCTCTCAACGCATCCTAGCTTCATTAAATTGTGTTATGCACCACCGATTATTTAAATCTAATCAGTAATATTCTGTTAGTTCAGATCGGTAATATTCCAACTCATTCTTATCCAATATTTCTCTTACATCAGCCTAAATTAAACAATTAAAACTCATTCGTATGTTTACAAATAAAAAGCAGCTGATATCATAACAACAACTTATTTTTTTTTATTCATAGAAAAGTGACTCACTGATCGGTAATTTTAAACGGCTATGCTCTTTTCGATTATATTTTCTTTTTCCCAAGTACATAGATCGTTTATGTTTTTTTTTAAAGGATGACGCAAACATTATTTGTATTGAATGAAGAGAGGAAAGTTGACTTTGTGTTGTTTACTGAGAAGGGTCTGAGTTAACGAAAATTTGCATGTATTCAGGCGGGATAATATTATTCCAATTTTCTGTTTCAAAATTTAAGAGAAACTTTTTTTTTTTATGATATGGATTGGAGATTACATATGTGCTCTTTCTGGTTTTATATAGGGATATATATATATATAAGCGTGGGAAAGAAATGATTAGTTATTAATTGATTTTTAATCAATTTTGTCAATTTGAATTGATTGTGATTCGGGAGTCGCTCTGTGAGTTGTCTTTTAATAAAATAACTAAATCAAGTTTGGGCGGAAAAGAAATAAATTAATTGTGTAAATTGATAAAATTAATTAAGTTGTTGGAGCTCTTGAAGAGTCCAAATCATCCCTTCGGGGATTTCAAAAAGAAAAAAAAATTTTTTGTGTTGTATTTGTCGAAAGAAATTACCAAGAATGTCATAGTTTTTTTTTCTGAAAACATGTAGTTTTTATTATAGTTTATTGAGTGAATAAAACAAAATTGTACCGAGTGATATTCTTTTTATTTTTCTTGATTTTGAATGTGAAGTATAATAAAAAGGAAAATTTTACTTAATGAAGAGAAATCCCAAAATATCTAGTTAAAACAAAAAAAAATAATAAATCGATACATGTAAAAAAATACTGGTGAAAGTTGAACACCGTTAATTGTAGTGATTCTTCTGTGCCTTAAATTCGCTATAGATTTCGTGCGAGGTAGTAAGTTGAATTGTTTAGTGGATTGCGAAGATGTATGATTCAACTTAACAGCAGTATATATATATTGAGATAAATGATGTTACATGACGGAGGTTGTTTGTAAAAAAAAAAGAGGGGAATGAAGAAATAAAAAAGGGAAAGCGATAAGTGAATGCCCCTGGATAACTGTATTGATAAAGTGCCATTAGAGGGTGTCTGTCAGAGAACGGGGTTATAGTTATATTTGCACCAGCATTGCGCGTAAGAGTTGGTCTAATACTACGAATGCTATTACATATACAACTGTATACATTTTATTGAGGATTTCAACATGACGTTAGAACAACACTCAACAAGTTAAGATAAGTTTATTTTTATCTTTGTTTAAATTTCCTTTTTTTTTATATTATACTAGATACAAATATATAAATATTCCTTTTAATTCATGTAGTAGATCTAATGATTTATTAAATTAACTTTCATTTGAGATTTTTTCTGGGATGGAGTCCCCATAAATATCGGTTGTTCTAAACGAATCGTACCCTCCGGCATAAAACTATTTGTGGTTTTATCACTACTAATAATTTTATTACAATATATAAAAAAAATGATATGTAAGGAAATAGAAACTATATAAATCGGTGACTAACTGCACTATGTCATCACATCCCAGGCTACATAACACTGCGCAAATATATTTTGTTTTCGTTCATTAGGGTTTCGGAATAATAACCTTTTGTGGAAGGGGAGTCATGTAGCGATCATATCACCACATATCACCACAAATTGAATAATGAAATCTCCCACTACAACAATATCAAATACAATACAACAATATCAAATTATATTTCAATCGGTCTCAACGACAACATTTGTGAATAAAGCTAAATTATTGAAATCATTATTATGTTTAATGAAATAAATGATAAAGTGAACCTTAAACATCATAAAGTGCATTTCATTTTATTTGAATATTTGATAAAGTTAGATAATACGAGTTATTATCTACAAGTCCACCAGTGCTCCACCAGCGCAACACAAATTTTTCTCTTATTCAGGGCTGGCCTATATAATGGCAGCCTGTTGCATATTGTTAACCACCTGAGTTGTGCTGCTTCGGGCTCGCCCCCACGTCAGTTGATTGTGTCTTCTATACTTGTCTCAGGAGTAAAACATTCACATCTCCCCCTTTGTGTATAATCTTCTATTAATTATTCTTCAACGGCGGTAAAATAAAAGAAAATTTCTAAAAATTTAACAATGCTAGACAGTAATTTCATGCCAATGTTGTGATTTGAAATCGATAACAACAAACAAAAAAATGCATTTAACAATAAAACAAATTTTAAAAATAACTCTAAAAACCTTGAATTAATTTAAAATAATGTTCTTTTACAAAAGCAAACTACATGCATTTGATTTTATTTATGCCAAAACCAATACCGCACCAAGTCAATTAAAATCAAAGGTGAGAGAAAAAAGCGGTTATTGCTATGCATACAAATTCAACAGCAACTAGCTAATCAACATTAACAACAACAGCAAATATTAATGCTATTAACTTTAATTAAATCAATTTCAAAATAGAAGAAAATATTAAGTTCATTACACTTTCTGTTTAAATTAAAAAGGAATGAACCGAGTCAGAATAGATATAAATATTTCAAGTGATCACATCTTCTTCATGCAACATTGAACTAAGCAATCGCTCAACTTATATGATGAATGAAGAAATAGCAAGAAAATGCAATTTTATAATATTTTCTTTTTAATTTTTACTTATTTTATTGAATAATCTATCTTATCGTTTATATTGATCAGTTTTCGATTTGATTGGAATTGATGGGACGGATAAAATAAATTGAGATAAATTATTTGTAATTTTTAATTAATGATTTAATCATTTTTGATTGATGAAGATTTATATTTAATTGAAAAAGGATCAAAAATGTCATATAAATTGAAAATATTTATTTAATGAAATTATGGTGAAATATATTAATAACTTTTGGATTGAAACAAGATGGCGTCCAACATGGCATCGAAAGCGAGTGTTTCGGAATCTGGACATTGTTGTGAACTCTGAGTAGAAGTATAAAGTTTCGTTTCCTGGAGGAAGTTATGGGTGGTAAGATAAGAAATAATGAACTTTGTTGGTGGTTTTTTGCCACCACCATCACGCCCTGTGCTGTTTCTTAAGGGCTTGGGTCCTTCGGTGAGTTAGAATCTTTACCCAGCAAAATGCTCAAATTTTTACTTTACCAAGGTGATTGTAAATTGTGTGAAGTAATGCAATCGATCGAAATTTTATTTTTTCTTGCATTTTTGGACTATCCTGAAATGACGGGGGTCTCCCGAACCCCAACAAGTTTATATCTTTAATTACTTCTAAGCCCGGCTTTCGATCTTATTAAGACATGGTATATAATGTTTTAGCACTGCTTCCAATATTTCTGAATACCAACTTCCGGTTTGTCATTGCCGGTTAAAAAGTTTTTTTTCAGGTGTTTATCCCTACTGTAGTCTACAGTTACCATCGAATTTCATGAAACGTTGGTAAAATGTATCAAACAATATGAGAACAATAATATTAGCTTTTGGGGTGCATTGGACATGGTTGGGGGGTCCACCATACAACATGTGGTTTTTTACTATGTTTTTTATGTTTTTTGGGAGCATACAACATTCGTTCGTGAATGTGTTTTGATGACACTTTAAAAAAAGATGCAAATATGTAACACTTTTTAGTTTTTGAGTGATACTGTCCACGAGCACCTGTGTTTTTTAAAGCTTCATAACATCTGTACCTGATAATCGAATTAGATGAAACTTGGTACATAAGCATTTATTATGTATTACAACAATCTTGCATTCAAAATTCCGTTTTCAACTTCCGGTAAAAAAATTTTGTTTGCAATTTTTTGAATTTTTCTCAGTGTCTTTATGCAGTGCATAACCAGTTAGAGCACCTCCTACAATCCAGCCTCCTTTAAGAATTTCAGGATATGGAGAGGGTTAAGTTTATGCAGGTCATGCCCGGCAATATTATACTCCCCCAGATGCAACCATCCACAATCTTTGAGAAGATGAGCTGGGGTCTCTTTTTCCAATAGACAGAATCTACATTCGTCCCTCGACTCCACCCCAATATTCTTAAGGTGTTTTCTTAGTTTACAGTGTCCTTTAAGAACCCCTGTCAGTATTCTTAGGTTGTTCCTATTCATCCTAGAGCACATTACTGCCCTCGTTTGATTAAAGTGTCCAATCAACTCCTTGGACTGCCTTAAGCCCGTGGTGTTGTTCCAGGTCTTAGACCATTCAATCATAATTACTTCCCTCATCCTTTCATGGATGGCTTTTGTCCCCAATCCACAAAAAGGTTCCGGGCCGACAAAAGATGTAAAAGCACCTCGTCTTGCCAATATGTCAGCTTCTTCATTACCAGCGATACCCACATGACCAGGTATCCAGTAAACTGTAACTTTGTTACTATTCCGAAGCTTGTTTAGCTGGCTCACACAGTCTCCAACCAATTTGGATGTGATGGTGTATGAGCTTAACGCATTGGCTGCTGCTTGGCTGTCCGACAAGATGGCAGTTCTCTTGTTTTTATATTTATTTTCCAAGCTGAAGTCTGTGCACCTTTCGATAGCACATATTTCGGCCTGGAAGACGCTTGGGCAGGTGCCCATGGGCTCAAAGCATTTCGTCTTTGGTCCAAAGACTCCTGCACCCACCTCCACTTCGGTCTTTGAACCATCCGCCTACCATTTGATAACATCATTACTCAGAGAGCACGTAGTGGATTCACTGCTCCACTCCGCTTTTTTGCACAACTGCGATGTAAATTTCCTATCGAAGTTGAACTGCTTAATCATTCCGACCTTAGGAAACTCAAGCAAGGGATTCTCCCTTTTAAGACTTCCTCGACATTTAGACTAGATTATTTTCCCTTTCCCCATCCCCTGCATGCTGAATCTCAGTATGGTTTCTCTTGCTACGCTCTTAACCTGCAAGTGGAGTGGAACCAGTCCTAACAGCATCTCCATTGATGCGGTAGGACATGTTCTCATTGCCCCCGTGATGCAGATACGAGCCAGCTTCTGAACCTTATCCAACTTTGTCTTCCCAGCTTTAAGTTGGGCTCTTTTGTTCCATGCGACTGCTCCGTAAGTGATGGCTGGTCTCACTATCATGGTATACATCCACCTTAGGATACCGGGGTTGTACCCCCCGGTTTTACCCGCAAGATTTTTGCATACCATCAGAGCTCTTACGGCTTTGCTTACCACCGCTTTCATGTGGTTTCTCCACAGGAGTTTACTATTTATTTATTTATTTGACAAGAACAGCAAACAGTTACATGTGGATTTTTTGAATAGTACAAGTTACACCAAATATGTATTATATTATATAAATTCAAGTTAATATAAACTATTAAATTAAAATCGAGGATTACTTCCAGATATTTGGTCTCCTGTGTGCAGATTCAATTAAGGAGCCTTTCATTCTGGTTGGCTTCATGCTGAGTTTTCTTTTCTTGGTGAATGGGACTACCGTAGTTTTACTCAGATTAAGTTTTAGAACCACAATTGTACACCAGGTGTCTACCAGATTCAGTCCCCTCTGTACAATATCACAGAGTGTTTCTTCGAACTTCCCTCGGGGGATAATGACAATGTCATCCACGTACCCAAGACATGTAATACCCTGGTTACTTAATACAACTAGAATTTAATCCACCACCAGACTCCACATGAGGGGTGATAAGACCCCACCTTGCGGACAGCCCCTAGTGGTGCCAAAGCTGATTTTACAATCACCAGCCTTGGTTTCTGCTACTCTAGTTCTCAGCATCTCAGACATCCAGTCAGTTGTAGTTCTGTCAACCTTTTTCCCACTTAGAGCCTTCTTGACTGCTCCATGCGAAGTGTTATCGAAAGCTCCTTCAATGTCCAAAAAGGCACAGACAGCAACTCCTTTGTTGTCCACTGCCTCTTCTAATTCTGAACTGTCAACCTGAACAGCGCGGTTTCCGTTGATCTATTCGTTCTGTATGCATGTTGACTATCTTGCAAAGGCGATCTCACCAAGATATTGGTTCGTATGTGGTTGTCGATCACCTTTTCCATCGTTTTTAACATGAAAGATGTTAAACTGATGGGTCTAAAAGACTTTGGCTGGGTGATATCTTTCTTATCCACCTTTGGAATAAATATCACTTCTGGCGTTCTCCATGGTTCTGCAATATGCTCAAGTGCTCCTGAAGATGCCCAGAAGGTGCGGTAATAGCCTCTTCTACCCCCTCTGCAGGAGAGGTGGAACTATTCCGTCCACTCTGGTGATTTGTATGGCTGGAAAGTGCCTATGGCTCACTTGATACGGTCTTCCGTAAACAGCAAGGCAGTCACCCTCCAGTCCTCTGGGCTTGTAGTGGAAGTCTGTACTGGGTAGTCCTCCAGTCCTCTGGGTGTGTATACCTCCCGGAAAGTGTGTTTCTAGAAGAAGAGCAGCTCTCTGTTGCTCATCCTCCGTATGTATTCTATCCGGCCTTCTCAACGAAGTTTTAATCTCGACACCGTCCTTGGCTAAAGCTTTATGCAGCCTAGCCGCTGCAGGCGTTGCAGAGATGTTTTCACAGAAGATTCTGAAGCTGCCCCTTTTTGCCCTGCTGATTTCTTTATTGTAGCTGGTAAGCACCCTAGTATACTCTTCCCAGTTTTCGGATTGTTTTGCTCTATTAAAGAGCCTACATACTTCTGTTCTTAATTTTGATAACTTCTTGCTCTACCAAAACGGGTCCCTCTGCCAGGTTTAACACCAGGTTGCCAAGTTTACCTCCGCTACAGCTTGTTCCAGCGCGGTATACTGTCCCTCTAACCGTTACTAGCTGTAGTCCTTCCTTTAGATTCTCCTCAAATTGATCCCACCTTGCGTTCCTGGGATTCCGAACCGGGGTTGATTCCTCTTTCATGCTATCCAATTCAAACAGAATCATTCTATGATCCGACAAGGAGGGTTCATTTGAGACTCTCCAGTTCTTTATGAACTGTCCGCCATTGGTACTTCCTACCGTTAAATCTAACACTTCCTGTCTTGTCCTTGTAACAAAAGTGGGTGTGTTCCCGACGTTAAATATGCTTAGGTTTTCTTAAATTAAAAATTCTAGCAGACACTCACCTCTTTGGTTTGTATCCGTATCCCCATGTTTCGCTGTGAGGATTTACATCACACCCGATTATGAGAGGCCACTTCTGCTTGTTGCACCATTCCACCAGGTATCTGTGTCCCATCCCCTGCAAAGTCTGCCGATGCTTCCACTACCTGGCGGCGAATGCCTCCGAGTGTGATGGTAATTGATATGGCCACCAAGTCCCTGGTAAGAAAATCTGAAAGACAAATATAATTAATTTTTTTCTTAATCATAATGCACGCTCTAGGTGAGTTTGCATTAGTATCCCATACTACCTTTGCCTCGCTGTTTGCAAGGCCCCTCACCCTGTTTTTGTGTATCCAGGGTTCTTGTATTAGCGTGAGCCCTAGTTGTTTCTTAGTGAACGTTCTGGCCACAATAGCTGACGCTGCTATGACGTGGTGAACATTCACTTGGGCCACGCGCGCTCTTCCTGCCACCTCCATTAGATGTTGTCGGAGAAGGGCGTACCTGCCCCTTCATCCATCAACAACCTCTCCTCCTCCCCCTTCACTACGTCTTCGATACTACTGCAATCCTCTGCAGCAGCCTCCTCTTCCTCTTCCACAACCATATTTGCCACCTCACTGGGTATCGTTAAGGTTGCGGCTGCCTCCCTGGGCTATGGTGATAACTGAGGTACTTCCCCCGAGATGCCATCGGTCCCCTTTTCCCCCGCACCTTCTACTGTTGTCCTTCTAGGTCCATGGACAATGACTTTGTCAAACCTTGAGAGTATTCTCCACCCCCGATAAGGCTGTCCTTGCCCTGTCGTCAATTAGGGCCGTCAGGAGTTGGCCTGTGTCCTCACCCCGACTTCCTGACAGCTTCCACTCCCTCACAAATAAGTCGGCGTTTTGCCCCTCTAGCAAAGCGTGAAATTTCTCCCTGGTCTGCCCGGCACTCCTTGGTAGAAAGACGGAATCGAAATTTCATCCCCCGTTTTCGTCACAAGTATATGTGTATCGACTTCCACTTTAGGTAACACAGACACAAGCCATTTCGCCGTCTGCTCGTCTTCGCATACTACCACCACATAACCAGGGTTGAAGTGGATACCCCCAAACCCAATCCTGTGATCAGCACATCCTATCGCTAGTTGGTTCACTAGCCCTGCTTCGATTAACCTCAGCTCATTCGCACTAAGCATTGTCTGAGGATAATTCACATCCATAATAGCCACCTTGTTTGCCTTAATAACTCCAGCAAAACTGGTGCTTGGGTTGAGATCGTGTTGCTCTCTATCCTGACGGGTGGCTATCCTAGGTTTCATAGGTGCATTGTTCTGCGGCGTCGTGGACTCTCTGGCCCGCTTCACGTTTTCTACTCCGACGGTTGGGGCCTATCCTTTCCGTTCCAGAGCCCTTATCTTTGAGTCCTCCGGAGAGATTCCCTCCGCGAGGAACCTTAGGCCCCGCTTCAGTGGGGCATTCAGCCCTCCAGGCTGACCTAAAGGTGGTAGGGGTGGACCTCTATGTCGTCTACCCTTACCAACTCTAATCGGCACAGTGCCACTTTCTGCTGGCACAGAAGCTATACTGCTCCCGGCCACAGCAGTACCACTTGCCGCCGGTATACTCCCATCGTCAGCACGGCGAGGAGGCTCGCTCCTGCGCCTGCCGCTTGTACACTCTCCTCTCGTCAGTGCGGTGACATCCCGCCTTTTGTGTTTGTTTGTGTTTTTTTTGTTATTATTTGTATTCATTTTGTTCCCACTAGAATCACGAGAAAGTAGGTCGACCAAGTCAGAGCTCTGTTAACTTGGCAAGGAAAAATACAGCTGGAGGTTGCCCGGTATCCAGGCGACTCCGTTCGTGACTGGGTTATTTGACTGAGCCCCCAGCCTAGACGATCATCGGCACGGCACGAATTGCATTACACCTTGATCCAGCCCATTTGCTAATCATTTAGCGTGAACCGCTCCACACCTGGATTATTAGTACACGTGCAAGGAAAGAGCACGTAGACCCGGAGGCGATAGCATTATGAAGCGAGCACATGTTTATTTGAATCTTAAATAATATCAGTTCCTGATAATTGATTTTGATTAAACTTGGTATATATGATTCGAGTATGATATGCAAGAGTTCTGCATTCAAACGCCAACTATGTATCAGCGTCGCAATATTTTTTACATTGTCTTCGTGTTTTATTTTATTAGAGCACACCGTAGAAGGGTATCGTTGGTATGTTTTGAGTGTGCCGGGGGTTCATCTGACTGGATAACATGTATTGTTTGAATGCTTGCCAATAAATGAGATCGCCTGTACTTCATAAACCGACCACTGCGTCCAAAGCAACACTAAAATTTAAATCTTGCTTTAAATACAGATAGTTTGAGTATTCGCAGTGGGCTGGCAGGCGGACGCAGCATAAAACGCTAGTGTTTTGCTCTCTGAGTCATAGCTAAACCGCATGTTTTGAGTGTCATCACCGATGATTTTTTGGAAAACTCTGAGTTTTTTTAAATTGTAAATATTTTTGTAATTTATTGTAGCGAAATCTGAAATTCGACGTCCACGCCGTGCTACCTGATTAATGCTGACAGAATTAGGTTGGTGTATCGGAGACAAGCAGAGTAAAAACTGCTTAGCCAATGATGCTACATCACGGCGAATTGGCGACTTAAAACCAATGCGACCCAAGCGTCTGTTCTTCATTTAAGGGGCGGCTTGGAGCGGGCGTCTGTCTTGGATCAAGCGGCTCGCAATATAAACGTGTAAAAAGGTTGTTTCTGGTAACCTCAAAAATGCAGAACGGACCCATTCACTACGATTTGGGTTGGGCCTAAGGTTAACACCCTAACCCCGGGAAAAAAATTATTTGGTAAATTCGGAAATTAGAAAATAATAATAGATTCGAATAAAAAAAATCAGAATTTTTCCTGGATGTGAAAAAAAATGTACGTTAGTACCCCGAGAGGGGCGACCGCGATGTAGACTACGACTGCAATGGGAGGCGAACGTAATAAACGACCTTAAAATCGGCTGCCATGGTAATTATGTCGCTGTAGCGAATGACCGTGGTGAATATTCGAACCTGGGTTAGCTTGACAACGCTCCTACATGGATCATGAACGCCACAAAAAAAAATGTATTGTATTATTGTACGGCGTAGAAAATCATGGCATGGTTGTTCATCTTTTCCTAGAGTACGAGTGGAGTGACATTTAACGCTTTGTGACCAATGTTTTTTATAGGATGCCTTTTATTGCGGTCAACCGCTAGAACTTGCGCTGACTTGATCTAGCGCGCGTGTACATGTTGAGATGAAAATTCAAGATTTGGTAACTGAACAATAAAACCTATCCTAAATCCCTGTGATACAGAACAATATATCACAATAATATGGATAAATTAAAAAAACAAAGAAGAGGGTTGTGTGGTATCTCACGATACATTGCATGTTAATAACATGGGATTGAAGTACGCGGGTATGTCACACCTGTAAATAAAAAATGAATAAAAAAAATTAAAAATTGGCAAAAACTGTTCCCATTCCATGCGAGGTTTTGAAAAAAATTTCAATTCACTATAGGGAGTTATTTAAAACCTTCAATGAAACGATATTATGATGCTTTGAATTCAACTAATAGACTTTGAATTTCAATATACCAAGCTTGAATCCCTAGCACCTCACTCTTTTCGGACCAAAACTTGGACCTTTTGGAAACTTGAACCCAACATTAGTGTAAAAAACTATTTAGCATTGATTTTGAGTTGAATATACATGAAATATGTATTCTGTTTTTATTATATAACTATATCCTGATCTAGTTCAAGTGGTTCAAAAAATATTACATAGAAAGAATATTTATAAGTATAATTAATTTTTAATTTTTTATAAGCGATTTTGAATATTCTCTCCTTCCTTGATTATAAATTTGTAGAACGATAATTTTGTTGTGCAAACTCTATTTCATCATATTCTAAATCTTTATATATTAATACGCTAACGAAAAATTTTGTGGAGCCTAAGGCTTTTTTATTCGAATTTTGATTGATTTCAAATTTTCAGTGCTAACTGATATTACTGTAACTTAGGTTTTAGAGATTTTTGGGGATTTTTCAGATCATAAATAAAAAAGTTATTATATACGAAAAACTTTTTATATACATATGCATTATAAGTTTACATACATACAAAAACGAAATTAAATTTAAAACTTAAAAATTTATTTTATTGTTTTATATTTTATTTTTTATATATTCTTTGGTAGATGGAATTTCATTTTAGTCTTCTTATGTCTTCGTACATGGAAGGTTAGATCGAGTCGTCGGAATAAAAGAGATTATATGCGTAATAATGTTGATTTGATGAATGATGAAATTTATTTTTTTATATTTTCTTTTCTATATATTCTTTGGTAGTGGGTAGTAATAAACGTATCGTTTGCGTAGTATATTAGTAAAAATATTCTAATCAAATTTCAGCGTATTTACAAGTTGTATATTATTTTTTAGCTTTTCTTATGTACACTGACGTGAATGCATGTGAATAATTTTGTTCTGTTCTTCATTTTAATTTTTAGAAATGCCAATGTTCGTGAAGTTTTTCTTATGCGTGAGATTTGTTCGTTCTTTTAAATCAATGCATGAATTTTGTGAAAGACCTGAGAATGTTACTGCTGATGTGTTTGTTAAATTTGTCAGATGATGCAATGCTGGTTGTATTTTATATTTTAGTTTTCTTATGTACACTGACACTGACGTGAATGCATGTGAATAATTTTGTTCTGTTCTTCATTTTAATTTTTAGAAATGCCAATGTTCGTGAAGTTTTTCTTATGCGTGAGATTTGTTCGTTCTTTTAAATCAATGAATGAATTTTGTGAAAAACCTGAGAATGTTACTGCTGATGTGTTTGTTAAATTTGTCAGATGATGCAATGCTGGTTGTATTTTATATTTTAGTTTTCTTATGTACACTGACACTGACGTGAATGCATGTGAATAATTTTGTTCTGTTCTTCATTTTAATTTTTAGAAATGCCAATGTATGTGAAGTTTTTCTTATGCGTGAGATTTGTTCGTTCTTTTAAATCAATGAATGAATTTTGTGAAAAACCTGAGAATGTTACTGCTGATGTGTTTGTTAAATTTGTCAGATGATGCAATGCTGGTTGTATTTTATATTTTAGTTTTCTTATGTACACTGACACTGACGTGAATGCATGTGAATAATTTTGTTCTGTTCTTCATTTTAATTTTTAGAAATGCCAATGTATGTGAAGTTTTTCTTATGCGTGAGATTTGTTCGTTCTTTTAAATCAATGCATGAATTTTGTGAAAAACCTGAGAATGTTACTGCTGATGTGTTTGTTGAATTTGTCAGATGATGCAATCCTGGTTGTATTTTATGTTTTAGTTTTCTTATGTACACTGACGATTTGTTCGAGATGTGTTTGTTAAATATGTCAGATGAAGATAGAATTGATGGAAATGAAATGATTCATAAATTTCTATGTACTGAAATCTCTGATCCCATTCCTTTTCCTAAATTAAATGAATATGTGAAACGACATATGATGCTTGGACCATGTGGTGCTCTAAATCCTGTTAGTATGAGAGATGGTAAATGTAGTAAGAATTTTCCAAAACCTTTTTCTGAAAATACTAAAGAATTTGTGAATGGTTATCCTTTGTATCGTCGACGTGATAATGGTATGAGTGTTGATGTACGTGGTACATCTCTTGATAATAGATACTAGGAGGGCCCGGCGTGCTTCGCTACGCTTATAAATAAAGTTTTTGCGTAGACATTTTGTTGAACTAGAAGCAATGATTTCAAAAAGTGGTTACGAGAAATGCTAGCATATAATTTTTAATTTTTCTTTTTAAATATATGAATGAAAAATAATCAGAACTCTAGCTGATCAGTTCGGATATATGAAAAATTAGCGATGAAATAAGTTAGAAATCAAATAAGCTTACTTGAATAAGCTTACTTGAAAACGAAAGTTATTTAAAAAGAAAAATTAAAAAATAATATGCTAGCATTTCTCATTACCACTTTTTGAAATCATTGCTTCTACGTCAGTAAAATGTCTACGCAAAAACTTTATTTATAAGCGTAGCGAAGCACGCCGGGCCCTCCTAGTATGATTTATTACCGAAACAAACAACAACAAATCCGAACCTAATCTATTCTTTATTAGTAAACTATCTTTCTATCAACAAATAGAATGACCACCTGCTGCTTGGTGGGACAAATAAATGTAAACTATTTCCAAGCATTCTTCAGTTATTTTTCAAAGATATAAAATAAACAAGTCACAGCTTTTTGCAATAATTTAACAATATATTCTATAAGCATTTTAGCAATTTGTTACCTATCTCGATATGTTTCAACTTCCCTATTTAGTTGCAGATTTTAAATTTTGACTTACCCAATTTTCAAATCAAGAAAATCAAAAACTAACAGAAAAGTTTTATGACACCATAAACACAAACCAGTTAGATATTTCGATTGTTATAAGCAACAACAGGACGAACATTTATTTCAACCAAACATTCTATAACTTATAATTTTCTTTATACTTCATACCTTACATTTGAATTCAATGCGTACCAAACTAAAAAAAAATTAATTGATAAAATAATAGTTTAACCGACAAATGAAATAAGAGCAACAAGTAGAAAAAAATATTGCAAATTTTTTAAAACTTTTTTTTCGCAAGACTGATTTGGACGAACTTCACATTGTAATATAATTTTATTTTTTATTATTATTGTCTGTCTAGTCGTCGATCTTTCTATTACTTTGTGTCTGGTTTATTATTTATTGTAAATAAATAAATATAGTTAATTTATATTAAATGTCAATGTTACAATGGAATGAAAACAAATAGAACTTATGTTCATGATAGAAAAATTAGTTAGGTTGTTGAACTATTTGTTGAGGAATTAAGAAAGATTTGATAAATTATTTATGGAATTTATTGGAAAAATCGAATTTACACGGTTTAACGAATCTGTTGCTTTCTATGTGAAGACAATCTGGAATGGCTTTTGATATTTTTAAAGATAGGAATGGCATTAGGGAGATAATTAATTTAAAAAATTAGGTTTCAAATTTATTTATTCCTGTCCTTTTTGATTAGTTTTATTAAATTTTATATGCAAAGTTAGTTAAATATTAGTTATACTAATTTAGTTTTTGTTGTTGAGGATTTATCATTTATTTATTTCAGGATTATTCAAATTTCTCGTAAAATTATTTTCGGATTGTTCGGGGTAAAGGCATTATCAGTACCTTATTCTACAAGCAATACATCAAAGTTGCTTTTGTTTTGTTTAGCATCTTCTTCAAAAGCTTAGAATTTTTTTTTGTTGTAAATTAAATTGAATTGTGACCTTTCGTGAGAGCTTGGTTATCAAGCAACTTTGAAAAACATTTATTTTGCAAACATATCCTTCTCATTTGAAAATTTGACATTTGAGCACGTTTGTTAAGTCAAAAATTCTTGGAACAATATATCTATTTCATTGAATCTTTATTCACAATTTTTATCTGAAATATTTATTTATAATTAATTTATTGATTTTGAAGTTTTATTGGCATGAAGAAATAAAAATTAAAAACTTATTTTAAAAAGTGCACATCTGAAAGAAGCATAAATAATTTGATGATATTTTAATGTGATAATATTTAAAAGTTTAAAATTAATAAAAAAAACTTGTAATTTATGGTTCCTTAAAATATTTAGTTTTATGGTTAAAATATTCTTCTTTATTGCAACATTTTTAGATGATAAACGGTTCGGTTTTGAAATTTGAGATTAACTGACTATAAATTATATGTGTCGAAAGGTTGAAAATTTGTACAGTCAAGGTTATTTGATTAAAGTTGTCGAGTATAAATTATGCATGATATGACTCCCACAACGATTGTCGGTGATCGGTTTTATTATGAGTAATAAAGCTAACGCAAAACTCTAAAACTAATAATAAAAACATAAAAATAATTGTCTATAACCCCTCACCTCAATCTGCTTTATTTCACGGTTTAAACCGAACTTCCGTTTTAAAAAATATTTTAACAACAAGATCAAGTTTCAATTCATACTTGAAAGCTTAATTCCCATGGTTTCTATATTAAAACCTCAAATTAATTTACTAAATTTAAATCTTTTTGTTTATTCAAATATATAATCGAATGCAATAATAAAACTATTTTTTTTTTGTGTTGACCGAAAAAATATATGCAGAAAGTTTTACCCAAAACCGCAATCATATCCAATTTATTTAAAAGAATTTCTCAGAAAGTCAAAAAAAAAACGCAAGAACCATCCAAAGTTATCTCAAAATTAAAAAAAATAACATTCATTAATTTCGGATTAGTCCAAAACAAAAAAATTTTTTATTCGATTAAACCCGTAAAATTAATTTTTGGATTTTTTCGAACGCGACATTAAACATCATCAGGTGTTGCTGTTTCGTGTTTGTATGCGATAATAATTTATAAATATTTACTTAAAACTCAATCCAAAGACATTAAGTCTGGATTTCGGCAAAGATAATTTGTGTTTTTTTTTTTGTAATTCGTTCTTTGTTTAGATTGGATTCAGAATTGAAATGAATCATTTTATGTTTGTTTTGATGTACATAAAGCAGACAAAAATAATTATAAAATGTTTGGATTAGGACTGAAACTCGTGTGTGGGTTCAGTTTATTGATTTTGCCTATTCATGGTTGAAAATCGATTCTTTGTATTTTATGGTTATGGATTAGAATAAAGTTTTAGATTTAAAAAAACGAAAACACAATACCTAAGATGCTCATCTGTTTCTCATCAGAGTAGCACATTTGTTACTTTATCTTTTTCTAAATCAGATTCAAGCCACTCTGAACTATTTCTTGCAGTGTCGTCTTCATTTTTTCTCAGGCTATCTATACTGTATTGCTAAGATTATTTGCGTTCCTACCACATCTAAAGCGCTGGTTGCCTAGAAAAGTCGGGATTGTGTTCAACACCAGATTTCATATAAAAAGGGACCAGACACCTTATGGACATCCGCTTCTAGTACCCAGGAAATCGTATCATATCCAGCTTTGTGATGTAAACACTTTTAACACCAACCGTTTTCCTGACTGCACCATGCAAAGTGTAGTCGAAGCCTTCAGTAATTTATTCGTTACAATTTCCTTGTTGTCTAACATCTCAATATTCTTGCCTCTGAGACAAGTGAATTTTCTCTTTCTGTGAAAAGCGGAAAATCGAGAAAATTTTACCGAATTTCCAATTTTAGAGTATTATTACGAGTTGCATATCATTTTCAATGTTTTTAAGTACGCTGGCAACGAATTTTCACTCAAAAAGTAAAAATCTTTAAAAAGTATTGGAAAACTTTGAAAATTATTTGGAAAATTTGGAAAATTATGATTGCAAAACCATGCAATATATCGTTTTTGTGTTTTTTTTGGTCTCTGATCTCAAATTTAATATTTATAATGAAGAAAATTTTCTATTTTCGCGGAAATTGGCAAAAAAAATTTTCCGATTAAAAAATTAAAATTTTTTATTTAAAATTCAAATGTTGTATCTGATGAATGTATAAATTTTTAATGCGAGTTTACTGCGCTTCAGTATGTGCAGGTAATTTTGTCGTGTTTTTTTTTGGTCACTGACCTCAAATTTGATATTTATATTTAAGAAAAATTTTCTCTTTTCTCGGAAAATAGCAAAAAAAAAAATTTCTGATAAAATTTAAAAAATTTAAGTACAATTAAATAATACATGTTTTAATTTTTTGGTGACTTTAATGTCAAATTTGATATTTAAAATAATAAAAAAAATTTATTTAGTCGGAAAATTATGAAAAACTCCTGCAAGTAATATTATTTGGTGTTAAGCTGTAAATTAATATTTTTTTATTGTTTTTAACTTTTTTTTTCAATGATGATTGTGAGTTATCAAATTATAATAAAAATTTATCCTCAAAAAATTCCTAAAATATTAATAATATAATTTTATTTTACTGCGTAGCATACAAAATTTTATATATTTTTATATATAAAACATTAACCTGAAAACACATTTTATGTTATAAATATTGAATAATTTTAATTAAGAAAAAAAAATGAAATTTATAATTTTTTTTATTGTAAGTTTTTGAAAGTAATAAATTTTAAATTTTAAAAATTTTTTTTCAAAAATAAAAATAATACTTTATTTAATAAATAAATATAAAAAAAACAGAGAGTGTGCTTAAGACCGCACGGCAGAAGTGAAAACTTCATTGGCAATCGCAATCAATTGATATTGTATTAGTAGTATTTGGATCGCATTAGTAGAATAAATGAGAAACAAGTCAGAACGATAAACCGCTAACTACACACACTAACCTCACAATTTAAACCAAATAATTGTCAAAATAGCACTCATATGCCAAAAGCAGGGACTTAAGTACGCGTGGTTGTCACACCCATAGATCAACAAGTTTAAATTTTACAAATCTTTCTGCGGAGCTAAGCAAATTCATTGGTATTAATGCGCATTGTTGCCGTTTGCAAATCACTATTGGCTAAGTGTCCCCATTTTTAATTATTTTAGTTACCATCCATGTTTAATCATACATAAGCTATGCTTCTTTGTATAGAATTTATGCGATTTTCGTCTCGTAATTGTAAGCTTTAAATCGATATAATCGATTTTATCAAGTATCAAGTTACAAGTATTAAGTCTTCACCTAATTTTAGAAACATGTATTACATACAATTCCAAACCGACAATATATTTAGTGAAGATGATAAAATTCCAATACATATAATTTTGATATACAAATGTAATTGTTTCACCCTCCAGATTATACTATCTTACGTTATTTTTAATTTCATATAAAATTTATGTTCAAAAAAAAACATTGATCAAAGCAAATTACTGTTTAAAACGATAGTTAAATAAAATGCAAAAATTAAGCTTACACAACAACTTCATAAATTTTCATGATGATTAATGTATTAATGCATAAAGGACAAACAGACATACTTTCAATTTTATATATATTCAATGTTTATTTAGCATGATGACTCGAATGCAAATTGCAAAAGACAGTATCAATATAACTTTAAAAAACTGCGTTATAGATCAATTTTTTAAAATTCGTATAAAGAAATTTTTATTATTTTTTATGAATTCATAAAAAAAAAAAATAATTTTAATGGTTTAATTTTAATGGTTTAACAACAATATTGAGTACATTTTAATGGTATTTAATAAAAATTAAAAAAAAACAATAATGTACGCATGGAGTATAAAATGTACGCATGGAGGGATCAGTTTTTATTAATTTGTTAATTTTTTTCTATTTTTTGATCCACGGGTGTGACAACCCCGCGCACTCCAGTCCCTGTTATTGGCACATGAGTTAACGTGAGATATCACATACCACTGGCAATAGCAGTGAGATATCACTACCCAAGGTGGTATCTTAGGGGTGCTGGCGGATGAACTGTATTCAGTCAACGGTAGCACTCTCAATCTTAGCTAATGAATATTCCTTGATGCTGGAACGCTGTAGCTTGCTCGAAGAAACGAGCTTTCATATAACTATATATCTGAGCTTTAATCATTGAAAAATATACTGCGTCCCATAATCAAGGATTATGCCATTAGCTGGACTATTGGCAAACCAATTTCAGTTTTGTTCCTGCAAATTTTTAAAACAAATTTGCTTTTTATCTCTTATTTTATTTTTATTTTCCCTTTCCTATCACGAAATATTGGCCTATGTCAAATTTTATGTGATAGGATTTATAGTTTAGTTGTCCATTATTTAACAAAAAATATTAAAAAAACAAAAAAAAAACATATTTGCGTCCATTAACATCCTTAGAACGCATGTTGTTGTGGGACCTTGGTCTTAAAAGGTTTTTATGTGTTGTTGTGACACATATTGTAATGCCTACTACACATCACATTTTATTAAAAAAAAAAAATAAAAAAATATGTACCACAACCAGAAGTTGAACTCACTACCTACAGCACATCAGTCGAGCACGACATCCACAACGCAATTTTAAACGTTAAGAAATGATAGATTGATAAATTGATAAATGATGGAAATGCTGACGGATCAGCATAGCTTACTACCTACAGAAAAATCTGTGTGTGGTGCGCCAAAAGAAGTTTTCACTTCAAAAATTATATTAAAATATAAGCAATATTATTTTAAAAATCTTCATCATCCGATTCATTTTCAAGAACTGGATACTGTTGTTCTGATGCACGCTGTTGTTCTGTTTTACTTTCATTTTCTGTGTCATTTGCACGATTTTCCTGATCATCGGTGGTTATCACACATTCTTCATCACGAGGTGCATCACTCGGTTGAATATTTAACATCAATACGTTGCCGGAAAATTATAATCAAAATTCCAAAACTATTGTTAAATTAAATAAAATCAAACTTTTTCAAAATTCCAAAAATATTCCAAAAATTAGAGTGAAATCAAATATTTAAACTTTTTCTAAATTCCGATAATATTCCAAAAATTCTTAGAAATTCAAACTTTTCCAAGATTCTAAAAATATTGCTAAAATTCTTTCAAAATCAAAAATTAACACTTTTCCCGAAATTCTAAAAATATTGCAAAAATTATTACAAGATCAAAAATACAAACTTTTTCAAAATTCCAAAAACATTTAAAAAACTATAACAAATTCAAAAATTTCCGTGTCAAAATTCCAAAAATTTTAATAAAATCAAAAATTTTAAATTTTTCAAAATTCTAAAAATATTCCAAAAATTCTTACAAAATCAAAAAATGAAACCTAAATATATATATAAAATTCCGAAATTCTATTTTTTTCAAAATTCTAAAAATATTGCAAAAATTATAACAAAATCAAAAATTGAAACCTTTTTCAAAATTCCAAAAATATTCCAAAAATTAAAATGAAATCAAATATTTAAACTTTTTCAAAATTCCAATAATAATCCAAAAATTCTTAAATATGCAAACTTTTTCCAAAATTATAAAAGTATTGCAAAAATTATTACAAAATCAAAAATTGAAAATTTTTTCAAAATTCCAACCAAAAATTATTTGGTTTACATTGTGAGGTTAGTGTATGTAGTTAGCGGTTTATCGTTCTGAATTGTTTTTCATTTATTCTACTAATGCGATCCAAATACTACTAATACGATATCAATTGATTGCGATTGCCAATTAAGTTTTCACTTCTGCCGTGCGGTCTTAAGCACACTCTCTGTTTTTTTTATATTTATTTATTAAATAAAGTATTATTTTTATTTTTGAAAAAAAATTTTTAAAATTTAAAATTTATTACTTTCAAAAACTTACAATAAAAAAAATTATAAATTTCATTTTTTTTTTCTTAATTAAAATTATTCAATATTTATAACATAAAATGTGTTTTCAGGGACATTAAAAAAATATATAAAATTTTGTATGCTACGCAGTAAAATAAAATTATATTATTAATATTTTTGGAATTTTTTGAGGATAAATTTTTATTATAATTTGATAACTCACAATCATCATTGAAAAAAAAAGTTAAAAACAATAAAAAATATTAATTTACAGCTTAACACCAAATAATATTACTTGCAGGAGTTTTTCATAATTTTCCGACTAAATAAATTTTTTTTATTATTTTAAATATCAAATTTGACATTAAAGTCACCAAAAAATTAAAACATGTATTATTTAATTGTACTTAAATTTTTTAAATTTTATCAGAAATTTTTTTTTTGCTATTTTCCGAGAAAATAGAAAATTTTTCTTAAATATAAATATCAAATTTGAGGTCAGTGACCAAAAAAAAAACACGACAAAATTACCTGCACCTACTGAAGCGCAGTAAACTCGCATTAAAAATTTATACATTCATATATACAACATTTGAATTTTAAAAAAAACACAAAAACGATATATTGCATGGTTTTGCAATCATAATTTTCCAAATTTTCTAAATAATTTTCAAAGTTTTCCAATACTTTTTAAAGATTTTTACTTTTTGAGTGAAAATTCGTTGCCAGCGTACTTAAAAACATTGAAAATGATATGCAACTCGTAATAATACTCTAAAATTGGAAATTCGGTAAAATTTTCTCGATTTTCCGCTTTTCACGTTATTATTTTGGAAAACTGACGTCGGATTCGTTATCAGCACCAAAAAAACGTGTAGGAACCTATTTTCAGGCTAAAAAACGTATTATTTAAAAAATTATAAACCGACAAAAATATTTTATTTTGATAAAAGGCATATTAAGGGGTAGTAAAATAAGGGAGGTCGACCACCAACTTTTTATGACCTGAGGGTATAAATAACATGTTATAGAAGAAAATTTTCGATTTAAAATGTTGTTTTCATTATAATTAATTCTCCCCTTTACAGACTGTACAGTCCATCTTTTCATTACAAAACTTATTGAATTCATCAAAACGCATATAAATTCTATTATTACAAAAATAATTTATAACACCGACGGTGCACCTTCTCAATACAAAAATAAACATAACCTAATTAACTTATGCCACCATAAAAAAGACTTTAAAGTTGATGCTGAATGGCATTTTCATTCTACCAGCCATGGAAAGGGACCTTGTGATGGAATTGGTGGTACACTGAAGCGTGCAGCACACCGTTGTAGTATGGCGAGCGAAGATAATATTATTGATACACCAAAAAATTTTTTCGAATGGGCTTTAAAAGGAGAATCTACCATGAACTTTGGATACGCTGATAAAAATGAATATTAATTAACAAAAAAAAAATTACAAAATCGATATAAAATGCGATTACTATAAGTGGAACTCAAAAATTTCATTCTTTTGTACCAATAAATACTAAGACAATAAATGCAAAAATGTTTTCCAACTCAAAAGAAACTTTTGAATGTAAAATAAGTAAATAATTTTTAATAACTATATTTATTTTTACATATATAATTTGTATGATATTTTAAAAAGTTTATTCAATAATAAAATATTTGTAATTTAATGTTGAAAAACAATCTTTTACTTTATGATTCCATAATAACATAATACGAACATAATGCTTCTCCAGTCAAAAGTTCCTAAATAGATTTAGTTATTTATACGGCTTTTTTGTTTGCAGTCAAGACTGTCAAATTATTTTTTATAAGATTGACAAGTGATTACTAAAAGTGATAAATAAACATTTTATTTTTTATGCCATCTAATACAAAGAAAATAATTGCAGAAGTGTTTTCCTATTCAAAAGAAACTTCTGTTTGTAAAATAAGTAAATCATTTTTAACAATTGTATTTATTTTATTTATTGTACTACATATTTAATTTTTATAATATTTTAAAAAGTTCATCTGATAATAAAATATTTGATATTTAACATAAAAAAAAAATCTCTTAGTTTATAACGCCATTTTTATAATTTTCCTTCAGAACAAAAAAAACTGATTCCCGACAGTCATATGCACAACGAATTTTATCTCTAAAACAAAAAATAATGCATCTCCTAAACTTTCACAAGTGATTAGATATAAAATAAGCTTTAATTTAGTTTAAAAAAAAAGGCTATGACATCTTTTTTTCAATTACACCGTTTTTTTCTTATGTTACACCGTTAAAAATTATTTTAAAAAATTAACAGTGTACATTTTTATAAACTTTGTTTTAATACCTATTCAACGACATATCATTTATGAAAATCGATTCAGTAGTTTTTCTACAATCGTTCGTCAAAATGAACTCACATCACAAAATAACAAAAATTGAGGGGCACCCTGTGAAGACCTCTGATCGAAAAAAAAAATTCTAGGAGAACTTGTATTTTTTATTTATCAAAGACTATCCATAAACAAAAAATCATCAAAATTAATAGGGGTCAAGTCGAAACGTTGTTGAATCTCCGTGAAATTGCTCATATATATAAAAAAAAATTACCAAAAAATATGTTATTTTTTAAAACAATAAAACAACAATTCTAAGATAAAATAATTGGAAAGGATGAAATATAAAAACAAAAAAGGGTTGTACCTGACCCTAACAGGTTATTAAACTTAATTAAAAATATTGAAACAAAAAATAAAAAAAAGGAAAATTTTAAGGGGAGGTTTAGTGTGAAAAAATTTGCATTAAAAAGTTTTGCAAGTTTTATGGCGGGGCAATCCTACATTATTTTTAAATATTAAATAAAGGTGATGTGTTAGCTAGCTTCCTCCGTATTCATCGAATTTGGGGCTTTTTTTAATATAGAATGACACATAAGCATCCATTTCTGTCTTACAGGTTTTATGAGTTTAGGTTTTTCTGAATCAATTTTGTGATTATTATTAACCATATGCTCGGCTACACTAGATTTCTTTATATGTTTACTGTTTGTAGCTTTGTGATGTTCATTGTATCTCGTGTAGAAGTCTCTAGATGCTGCTTCACAGTTTTCACATGCCATTTGATAGATGCCAGATTTTCCTTGTCCTTGTAATCTCATTTCCTTGTCTTTGTAGTTATTCAATGAATTTTTTAAGCTTGTTGAAGGGTGGGTGACTAATTCAATATTGTGTTTTAAAAAAATGTGTTACAGCTTATTTGTAATATTGGGGAAATATGGAATGCTAATTCTTCTGCTAATTTAAATAATATTTTTCGTTTATTTTCGAGCAACTGTGCATTACATATTTACGGAACTAATTTTATTTAGTTTCTAACGTTTTAACCTTGCTAATACATCACAGACATAAACAATTTTTTTTGTTTTAATTATGGAATACAAAAAACTGATTTAGAAAAATTTTCTGTAATTAATTTTTTTATCCTTTCAAATTCAAAGTATCATGCTCTATGGCAATAAATGAATTTATATTTTATTTTCGTTTTCTTTCAACTAGCATAATCACGACGGCAGAAAAAAACTTGTTGTTTTATAATTCTATTTCAAATTATCATTTACATACTGAACATAAGAAAAAAAATTTAACTCAACTCACTCGAACTATCGAAATATTTATTCGAATATAATAATTTTTTTTTCTATCCCGACTTCGCAGTGAGAATTTTTTAAATATTTTTTTTTCTTGAAAAATAAATCACCGACTTTAGGAAAATTAAATTAATTATCTTGGCTTTAGATTTATCGTTTAAACTCAAGCTCAGCAAATTTTTTTTTCATATTTAATTTAAGATCAAAATCGAACTGACTCCCCATTTTGAAAACTAATATTTATATAATTATATTATTTCATCCTAGAATAAACGAATGGGTAAAAGGATCGGCTATTTGAAACATTAATGTTGCCATTTCATTTACGTTTTCAAAAGAAAACCTACAAGGTTAGAGGATATTCACAATCATCATCTTTTTTGATTAAAATATAGTGAGAAAACGGGTTAGAAATATTGCATTTTGTTTATTAATTGTTACTTGTCCAAAAAAATGAAAGAAGAGATCCAAATGCACAATTGTTTTGTTTCAGTTGTTCTCATTAAAAGAATGGAAATAATTGAAAATTGTTCGGAAACAATGTAAATATGGAACGACAAACTGATATAACCTTGAAAGAAATAAAAACAATATCAGGTCGTGTTAATAGATATTAACAGAAATGTTTAATTTAAAAATGCAATTATTTAGAGTTTTCATATTCGCATCTATTTGTTTGCTTTAATAGATAAAAACAATGAAAAACGTAATGCATTGACGAGAATCTAATCTTTGGTTTTACTGATTGATTGAAAAAAAGGTTATTGAAAAATGCCAAGTAGTTATATTATAAGTAAGATAATGGAAAAGTGTGGTGATCGAGCAGGAATGTAGCATTTACTGTTAGTAGGCCGTAACCGTGAACTACCAAAGTCTAAATTCCTTTCAATTTAAAGGTACAGAACCTGAATTTGTTCTAGAGTGGATGTAGATCTTCTTATAAATGCTACCGGTTAGATATCCGTCAAATTGTGGGCATTAGAATTTTATTTTGTAGGAGGTGTTTTTCAAGGTATTGAAAAGTTTCATCTATTAGGATACTTGGAAATAACGTCGTCACATCGAATGATACCATTATTTCATCTGTATCTATTATTATGTTCTTAATTTTTTCTACTAATTCTATTGAGTTTTTAATGCTTCTTCCTTCTGGTTCCGGGATTTGATTCAATTCTTTTAGCAATCATTTGGCCATATTCTCAGTTGTTGTTGAAATATTTGAGCAAATTGGTCGCATTTGGCTTCATTTCGCTTCAATTTGGCTATTTTTGGGTTTGGTGTATTAAATAAATATTTAAACTTTTGTTCTTCTAACATGCTGCTGATTTCCTTTTTTTTAACTAGTAATGCAACAATGGCCGAGTGCTGGCAACCATGACTGCCAGTACTCAACCATTAAAAAAATATAAAATAATATATTCATGTGTAAATTTAAATAAATTATGTACAAAATAATTAAAATAAAATAGAAATGAAAAAAATTCATAACATATACTTATGTACCAACCTTTTCAATATTATCATACTCTTTCAACTGAGAAGCGATAACTAAACTGTATATGTAAAATTTTTTAAACTATATATTTCTAAAACGGATAATACTCTAATGAAATTTAAAAATTGACAAAGATCGGCAAATTCATGACTGTAGTACTGGCCCAATAACAAAAGCCAATTAATGTTAACCATTAACGGGCTATTGATTGGCCATTTAATGTAAAGTGCACTGGCTATTTTCTATAAACTATAGATCGGCCGATTCCAGTAATGGCGCAATAACAATTGCTATGTACTGTTTACCTTCCATGGACCAATGCTTGGCCGTTCAATGGTAACTATATACTGGCTCTTTTGTGTTAACCATACAACGGCCGATGAATGGTTCTAGTACTGGCCCAATAACAATAGCCAAGTACTGTTAACCGTTAATGTACCAATGCTTGGCCGTATTTCAACGTCCGACAAACCCTGTTTCGGAATAATCAAATATTTACAGTTAAGTTTTCTTTGGCTAGGAAGGGCCTCTAAGCTAAAAATCTTCTTCGGTAACATAAATAGTATTCAAGTTCTCAGAATTTCCTTTCTCGTTGTATAAACTAATGCCTGTATAGTTCTAATTACATCTGGGCTACGGCTATGCCCTCTATAGATTTTGAAGCGATCCCTACTGTCAAAGGCCAGTCTGTGCCCTCACTTTAACATTCAAAACCTTTCTATTCTTTAACTGTTACTCTTGAGATTACTATAACAGTAGCATGTGGAATTTGTGGAACACTTGTCGTGTGAAAGATTGTAATTCTTCTTTTCGATAACTTATTCTCGCAGAAGCGAATGCATCTTCTTTTTTTGGCCGCAATATAGACAGCTAACTACAATATTTTTCATTTGTCGTTTATTTCTACAACCCCAATTTAGTGAATATAGTCTTTTTTTATTTGATCCACCAACGCTTTTTTAAAACTCCATATACTCCTTGTTTAGCATGGTCCCATCTATGTTTGCAGTGGTGGTCCAGTGAGTAGGATATTTTATACCATACCCGACCCTTCAACCTCAAGTTCATAGATTAATCCCATTTGAATCAGTTTCTTTGTTAGGTGCCTTGCTGGGTTTAAGTCTGGCGTTTTAGTGTTAACGCTTGAGCCACCTCATCGACCTTTCAGCGCAACGTTACTTACTGCAATATCAATAATATTTCAAAGATTGTTGCTTTGTGCTTAATTGTTACTATTTTGTATAAATAGCACGACATCCTCCCCCCCCATAAAAAAATTAATTTTGTTTTCAAAAAAATATGTTGTGTAATAGGAATTACAATAGGTGGTCACAACACAAGCAACGCTATAAGGCTATATAATATTAGATACGTTAAAGGTACTCACAATAAAAAAATTTGATAAACTTAACAAATGACTAACCAAAAATAATAATCAAATAATGAAAACACAATGTTTTCCCTGTAACAATTTAAAAAATTTTTAAAATTAAAAACAAATGAGTAAAGTAAAAATAAATAGTTTAGTATTAAAAAAAATCAATATTATGATACTAATTAATATTATTATTTTTGTTTATTTTTTTTAGTTTAAATGATTCAAACATTTTGCATCTAAAAAAATTGTTGATTAGGTTTTTCCATTTTTCAATAAGTTGAATTTATTTCTTCTCTTTTTTTTTCTCTTTGTTTATTTTTACCTGATTTTTATTTATTTTTATGTTTGTTTATTTTAATTATTTTATAACCATTTTATAAATCACCGCCCTCCCATAGTTAGTAATTTACTCCTTATTTTTATTTTTTTTTACCTTTATTTTTTTTTTTGTTTGTTGTTTAAACAGTTAAATTTTAAGCTTAACCCCTCCCCTTTTTTATTAGTTCTTAATTCTGTTTTTATAACTTGTAAATTTAGTATTGTAACGACTCTTCGTTGGTTCTTTTCGATTATTGAGCAAATACTACAGTAAAAAGACAGATCTTTAGTTAACAAAATCTCAAACTTTATTTATCAACCAGTTAACAGCAACTTCCGATTTTAATTGCAATAAATTCCAGGGTCTCCAATTTATGCACGATAAACTTCACCGCTTTTCCACAATTTGAATCAATAATATTCGGAATGGTAAAATCTGTATTTACTATTTCACCAGGTTCAAATTCTTTTACTATTAGTTCCCAGGCTCAAGTACCACCGATTATTCCTTATACTTGCGAATATTTATAACACTTTTAATTGCAAAATTAAAACTCACTATCTGATATTTTGTTCGCTTATTTATATTCAAAAACAAATAAGCAGAAACGTCTGGTAACTCAGTTTTTGTTGGCAGTGTATTTTCTAGAAACAATAGGCCACACCTCCTTTTAATTCATTAATGTAAAAATTTAATTTACATTAATTTACATTACTTGTATTAGTTAAAAGGAGTTAACTTTTAATTCATCTTTGCCATAGTCTGAATGTAGAAAACATTTAGGCGGAACGTATTGGTTATTTATAATTAAATTAAATTAACCCATTCTGGACGAAGTTTATTACAGTATATATAGTTGGTAATTTCATTATAATTTTTAATTGCAAATCAAACCTGTCGATGATTTTTTGAAAATCGAAACCGGTCGTTAATAAAAAATAAGTTAATAAAAAAAAATTGGTGTTTTTGTAATTATTAAAAATATTTAAAACATATATTTTTCATCTAGTTTTTTGATTTTAAATTATCGGTAGATCCGAGGATGACTAATGTATTTTATTAGACCGAATAGGCCTAATTTTTATTAATAAAATTAAATTAACTTAAATTAATTATTTTTAGTTTCATTTTTTTGTCTGTCGGTTGGTCAATTATTACGGTATATAAAAACCCTTTATTTTGAAATTTTTTATATCTAAATCTAAAGACCTAAATAATGTAGTAAAGTCCAAAACAAATCCAATAAAATTAATTTGCTTGAAAGGGCAGGGATTTGGGACCGTTAGAAAATATTTTTTACACAGTAAAGTAGGGTATCCCATAAACGGGCGCTCCCCTTCAAAAGAACTCGTTTAACAATTATTTTAATGTTTTTTCCTTAAATAGTTACAACAATAATTTTGAAAATGGGCGCCTACTCATTGTTTTCTACCGTCGGTTATTTCCGAAAACTTAATTCTACATATCACAGTTTTTATAATTTTTTTCATATATATTTTTTAAAGGGCTTAAGAGTTGGAGGGTGGACAGAGTAAAATAAAATTTTTCTACCCAGCCGAGAGTAGAACGTTTTTGGAATTTAACAAAAATTTGAGATTCTAACCATGCTCCCTCTCCTTTTGGAGAAATTGGTAGAGGTCTCCCAAAAAAAAAAATAAAATATTTGCCCAAGGTTATCCATTGTATAGCCTTCGTTTTTTAGGCGATTTTAGTCTAAGATTCTTACAGAAGCAAGAAATTTAAAAGTCTGAACTTTCGAAAAAGTGATTAAAAAACAATTGCAAAATAAAGACAATTGTATACGGAACGCGATATAGTGGGAAGCGATAAAGTATTTAATAGTGAATTTTATACATAAAACTTTGTTTTATTATATACCAATATTGTATGCTTTATTATCCACACTGTGTTGAGACTCCATAAAAGTTTATTTTCACATAAAGCTAAGTCTAAACTCCAGAGTCTAAATTGAAAAATTTAAACGTATAAAAAATTCTCCTCATCAAATCCGTGTGGGAGAATAATATATATGCATTTACAAATTAACTTTTGTTATTATTTCAATTGTGTTTGAATTGAATGTACTTGAATTTTTTTTATTTGGTATTTAATAGTTTGATTGATAAACTCTAAACCATTACTATTCTCGTAAATCAATCAATCAGAATTAAAATCGGAAATGTTTTATTATTTCAAATTAAATTTGACATAACATATAAATCGAATAAAAGCGCTAATGATACATAAATGAATTTGTATTTTTAGAGAATTAATGTTTTTTTGTGGGAAGTGCAATAAATATGCAAATAATTGCATTTAATATTTTTTTAAATGGATATTCTGGAAACAATATATCTTTTTGATTTATTACTCAAGGACGGCCAAAATTACTGTCAAGGTATTTTACTTTTCAAAAGACTTGCTATTTTTAAATTGGATACTAATTTTTGACTCATCATCATTTATAACAACAATTTTATGCATTTTAATAGAGACAGTTGATAAGCATAAAACGAACAGAAAAAAATACAAATCTGAAGTCAATTAATTTTTATTGAAAAGAAATAAACAAATCAATCACATTTCGTTTGATGTCGAAAAAAAAAATTTAATATTCGATTGAATAATTGAATATCGAATATATTAGAATTTATACAAGGAGGTTAAGAATATTTATTTATTGATGAGTAATTAGAGATCCCATTTGCCCTTCCAGTCGACCTAATTAAACATTTTAAAAAATCCACTTGCATATTCCCTTACGAAAACAATGCATCCAAAAAAAATTCAATTTAAATCATAAATCACTTGCATCTGACATTTCCAACTAAAAATTTTTCCATTGTCTCTAATTTGATATTTTGTTAACATTGTCAGAAACGATGCCATTTTAATGTCATGTCAGATGTCAAGTTATTGTTTAAATATCATAAAGTTATATGAAATAAATAAATAAGAAAATTATTAATACAAAACGCAACGTGGGGTATTTTGTGTATTATAATTTTTTTATATATATATAAATTAATGTACTATTATGTCACAGTTAACATGAAAGGTTGATTATGCTAATTTGATTTTTTCTGTATTTTCATTTATATAAATAAACATAAGATTACATTTGATGGACAGTTAAATATGAGTATCAGTTTTGCTTGAGATAGTTTACAAAATAAATATTTATTTTGCAATCATTTTATCAACTTGTAATCAAAATAGTCCAAAAACGGAACAGTGAGAGTGGTTTTACAATTACTTAGGTTCATAAGGGAATTGAATTTTTGAATGAGTTGTTTAGTCTGCAATCTGTATTATAAAATTTATGAAACTGATAATAGCATAGTAGGAGCTTCTGTTTCTAAAGTGATGAATGCTTATTGGATAGTATTCTATGCTGCAATATATAATGCACAATCAGATTGGTTGCTTTTTACATGTCCTGCTTGGTTCAAGCTTGGCCGTTCGAAAATGTTAAGTCTGGCCCAAACCCCAAAAGCTGTGTCGCGGACTTGGCCTAGGTTTGGTCGCTTAGCTTATTCTTGCCACCATTTTAAAGTAGCTTTCTGAGTTGTGTTTATCCTTTATTATGTTTCAAATGTTTTAATTGCTTCAAATGCTCTAAATGTTTCAAATACTCCAAATGTTCGAATATTTAAAATTTTTCAATTGTTTCGATGGTTTCAAATGATTCAAATATTTCCACCGAATATTCTTTCATTAAGCTGAAATTTTAATACGGTACAAAATTCGGTCTCCTTCGTATATAAAATGTCATTCGCCTAGATTTGTGATAAGCCAATATGCTTTATCAAAAATATCAAACAGCTTCAAAATCTGTTGATTGTAGAAATTTCCAATTCACAGCGTCCAGAATAATACACAAAATTTTGCTTATATTCACAATTAAAAAAAACTTTATATCTATTTACACGGTTTTATGTTCACGATACATATATTGTTTCGTTTACAATGAGTTCCATTTAACACAATCGGAATCCACTTGTTTAAACTACACAACTGTTTCAACTAGCGCATTATAAATTATATTTATGTACCCTTTCGCAGGCTTCGCAGTCATTTCTCAAAGGAATTCCTTATTTTTCTTAATTTCTCAATAATTCGAAGCAATTTTCTTTAAAATTCTTATCAATTCTAATTCTTTTCATTCTTATCAATTTTATATCGTGTGAATACCCATAAAAATATTATTTGCAAAATCTGATATCAATCGGTCAATTCTAAGACGTGCCTCCTCCGGCCACTTAAAGTTAAGAAATTTTGTTCTGGACCTTAAAAAAAAATTTTTATTTTTTGTGCGACACCCTCGCATTTCGTGTCAATACCCATTAAAAAATTATGTGTAAAAATTGAAATCAATCGTTCAACTCTAAGGGGTGCCCCCGGCAACTTAAAGTTAAGAGGTTTGGTTGTGGCCATTACAAAGAAAAATTTAAATTTTTTGTACGACACCCTCCCATTTGGTGTGAATACCCATAAAAATATTTTTTGTAAAATTTGAAATCAATCGGTCAACTCTAAGGGGTGCCCCCGGCCACTTAAAGTTGAGAGGTTTTGTTCTGGCCATTATAAAGAAATATCAAAATTTTTTATACGACACAGTCCTTTTTGGTGTCAATATCCATAAAAATATTATTTGCAAAATTTGAAATCAATCGTTCAACTCTAAGGTGTGCCCCCGGCCACTTAAAGTTGAAGGTTTTGTTGTGGCCATTACAAAGAAAAATTTAATATTTTTTGTACGACACCCTCCCATTTGGTGTCAATACCCATAAAAATGTTATGTGTAAAATTTGAAATCAATCGGTCAACTCTGAGGGGTGCCCCGGCCACTTAAAGTTGAGAGGTTTGGTTGTGGTCATTATAAAGAAAAATTTAAATTTTTTGTAAAACACCCTCCCATTTGGTGTCAATACCCATAAAAATATTATGTGTGAAATTTGGAATCAATCGGTCAACTCTAAGGGGTGCCCCCGGCCACTTAAAGTTGAGAGGTTTTGTTGTGGCCATTATAAAAAAATATCAAAATTTTTTGTACGACACCCTCCCATTTGGTGTCAATACCCATAAAAATATTATTTGCAAAATTTGAAATCAGTCGTTCAACTCTAAGGGGTACTTCCGGCCACTTAAAGTTGAGAGGTTTGGTTGTCGCCATTACAAAGAGAAATTTAAATTTATTATACGGCACCCTCCTATTTGGTGTCAATACCCATAAAAATATTATGTGTAAAATTTGAAATCAATCGGTCAACTCTAAGGGGTGCCCCTGGCCACTTAAAGTTGAGAGGTTTTGTTGTGGCCAATATAAAGAAAAATTTAAATTTTTTGTACGACACCAAATAGGAGGGTGGAGGAACTCCAAATAGGAGGGTGTCGTACAAAAAATTTAAATTTTTCTTTATAATGGCAGACTAAAACCTCTCAACTTTAAGTGGCCGGGGGGGGCACCCCTTAGAGTTGACCGATTGATTTCAAATTTTGCAAATAATATTTTTATGGGTATTGACACCAAATGGGAGGGTGTCGTACAAAAAATTTAAATTTTTCTTTGTAATGGCCACAACAAAACCTCTCAACTTTATGTGGCCGGGGGCACCCCTTAGAGTTGAACGATTGATTTCAATTTTTACACATAATTTTTTAATGGGTATTGACATGAAATGCGAGGGTGTCGCACAAAAAATAAAAATTTTTTTTAAGGTCCAGAACAAAATTTCTCAACTTTAAGTGGCCGGAGGCACGTCTTAGAATAGACCGTTTGATATCAGATTTTGGAAATAATATTTTCATGGGTATTCACACGAAATGGGAGGGTACCGTACAAAAAATAAAAGTTTATGTTTATAAGGGCCACCCTAATATATACATATGTTACTCTTTTCACACATCTAAAGGAGGTCTGGGGAAAAATTGGCTTGGTAGACCTGATCCAATTCTGATTTGCCAGACTTTGGTGATTCGGCAGTCTTGGCCCCATGACATTAGTTCAAACTTGGTTCAAGCTTGGCCGTTTGAAAATGTTAAGTCTGGCCCAAGCTCCAAAGACTTGGCCTAGGTTTGGTCGCTTAGCTTATTCTTGCCACCATTTTGAAGTAGCTTTCTGAGTTGTGTTTATCCTTTATTATGTTTCAAATGTTTAAATGCTTCAAATGCTCTAAATGTTTCAAATACTCTAAATGTTCGAATATTTAAAATTTTTCAATTGTTTCGATGGTTTCAAATGATTCAAATATTTACACCGAATATTCTTTCATTAAGCTGAAATTTTATTACGGTGCAAAATTCGGTCTCCTTCGTATATAAAATTGAATTCGCCTAGATTTGTGATAAGCCAATATGCTTTATCAAAAATATCAAACAGCTTCAAAATCAGAAATTTCCAATTCACAGCGTCCAGAATAATACACAAAATTTTTCTTTTATTCACAATTTAAAAAAACTTTATATCTATTTACACGGTTTTATGTTCACGATACATATATTGTTTCGTTTACAATGAGTTCCATTTAACACAATCGGAATCCACTTGTTTAAATTACACAACTGTTTCAACTAGCGCATTATAAATTATATTTATGTACCCTTTCGCAGGCTTCGCAGTCATTTCTCAAAGGAATTCCTTATTTTTCTTAATTTCTTAATAATTCGAAGCAATTTCTTTTACAAAGGAACGTCGAGAAATTCTAAGAATATTCGATGTCATTATTTTGCATTTATTTTATTTCATGTTTTTGTTTTCTTCGATCCTTCTTGGAATTTGGATCCTTCTTGAATGTTTAGTTGAAATATTATATAGGATGAACTGAGGTTGAATAAAATTTTGTTTTGTATTTCGTTGCGATTATGTAGATTCGTAACAATATGCTGGAAAGAAAAGCAATGCTGAACACTGTATAAAAATACTTTCCAATGTTATACTTGTTCAATTTATTTCTTTCGACGAATCTATAATCGGTGACTATTAATATGAAGACGTTGCAGCAAAATGGAGGCAAGTCTAATTTTCAAAACTGTTGGATAATAAGAAAAAAGGGAATTAAATTAATTGAGAAAAAATTAATTTTTTAGCAAAACATACGTTTTTTTGGGACGAGCTTATGACGTGGACTGGCTTGTCACAAATAACGCAATCAATTTATTTGTTGCAAAAATGAGGCAGGCATAGAAGATATATTTCTGTTGACCAGAATGAATTGTAACGTCTGATAGAATTTAGTCGAACCGGCGTATCTCCAGTATTCTATTTGGCCGAACAAGATTCTGAAGAAGATTCCGAACAAAATCTAGTTAGGGAAAGCCTGAATAAAGTCAGAACGTGATCAGTCCAGAAAGAGCAAGCCCTATATGTGCAATCTGATGTGAGTCTGTTCCGGGCCTTTTAGGGTTACCCTTATTTGATTGAATATATCCGGCCCTGATTTGGTTTTTCGTTTTCAACCCCTAGTTGAGCAATCTGTTCAGGATCTGATACGAAATACCTTACTAGGTCCTATTTGCCCTTTTTAATTGTATCAGGTGTAATGGAGAACTAGCTTCGTTGAAAAAACAACGAAGTTGTTCATCAGGCCGCGCACCTAGCGAGATTTTTAAGCCCCAAACTAGCTTCAGTCTGTGGGATCGAACAAAGAAAACCTGCAGCTCCAAATAACCAGTCTAGTACGCGGGATCAAAGAAAAAGACAAGTGGGGTAAGAAGACTCTAACGACCCCATACGTGAAAATAACCGCGATCACCACGTCCACCCCCATATTGCATCATTCATCATCTAAATCAAACTAACAAATTGAACTAAATTCCACTAATAAATTGAGCTACTAAATTGTACTAGGAATAGAACTAATTACACTAAAATTTTACTACTTAATTTTAAGAAGAAAAAGCATGAATTCAATAAAATTCAATTTCCTTGATATCCACGAGAATAATTAATGACAACTGCACAAATAAAAATCCATTAAGAGAATGTGGTAGAAGGTTGAACAAACGTACGGAACACCATGGTTGAATTAATATTATCGCACATAATATTACACGCGTTTTAGTCCCTAAAGTGTTCCAAACGCATCACTAGCTTCTGTACGTTATATTTCTTAGCTAATATCACCAATTTTTCAGCATTTGATATTGATATTGCACATTTCAATGTACAGAAAAATTTAATGAATGCATAAAACTCACCATATGTCACCTCGGTGTAATCCAGCTTTTAGATTCTTAATATGTTCTTCAAATGGATGATTCTACGACCAATAAATTGGGAATATAATGATAATGATGATAATTTCTTATCTGGCAAACTCAGCAGTATCAAATGATAATCCAATCCAACGTAATACCAAACCACAGTGTGGTCTCGTCCTTTTTATAACGTAAGTTTCAGCCGATGTGATGTAACAGCCAGTAACTGGACGATGAATGAATGCACGGAAATGAATGCAAATGGTGGTACAGAAGCCCCTAAAAGTGATGCCAATTTACCGACATAACCTAATTCTGATGACGGCATTTTTCAATATGGTTTTTTTTGTATTCAAAACTAAAACATTTAATTAATGATAATAACAACTGTTACCTGTTTGTATTTGTTAATTTTTTTATGTTTTTTCTTTAATTTGAAAAGAATTAGAATTATGTTCCGAGAAGTCTTAATTGTATTCAATTTCGGTTAATTTGTATGAAAAACATTTGTTTTAACAGACACATTTTAATTTTAATTTTAATTTTTGCAAATGAGTTTTCACTTTCGAAACAATCACTGTTTACACGGAAAAGGAATTTTTAATTAAATGATCAATTAAACGCGGTTTGATCAAAATTTCAATGACAAATTGTCAAACTTCTGTGAATACAAAAAACTCTGTCAAACAAAAATGAATTCTTATTGGTGTTTTAACGAAACAAACATATAAGAATTTTACCAATTTGCACTAATTAAAAATGTTGAACTAATATAAAAAGAAATTTACTACTTTTATCTAATTACCCTAGTATTTTTATCTAAATAAAAAATTTTACTACTTACATGAATTCAAAAAAAAAATTCATAATTTTTTTTAATATTCACGAGAGAATAATAATTGACAACTGAACAAAAATACCGAAATAAGAGAGACCATCTTCGAGATGAATTCAAGTATTTATAATAAATTTAACTTATCGACAATATCGTGAGGCTGGTCTTGTGCATCTTCTTAACAAATAATAATACTAACTGGGAATTTTATTTTGTCGATGCATGTTATATTCTGTTGGATATAAGAAAGAAAATCCACAATATAGACGGTTAAAAGTGCTATGATAATCTCGAAACATTAATGACGGTCAGTCAATAGATTCGTCCACACAGATCGCGGGAAATATATTGAATGACGAGAATATTGATGTAATACATTAAGAACTTCATTCAACGTGCAGCTGTGTTCTTGCGGCAACATAACACAGGCCAGTTGCCAGTTCGAAGCCAGTTGCCCAATTATTAAGACAAAAGAGCAGAGGGACGCGTTTTGGTGAAGCAAGGAGTTGTCGAAATTAAGAACGGAAGAAGTACGAAGGCTCTTTAATAAATCAATGCAATCCGGAAACTTGAAGGAGTATACCAAGGTGCTTGCCACTTATAATAAACAAATCAAGTGGGGCAAAGAGAGGAAGCTTCAGAATCTTCTGTGATAATATCTTTGCAACACCTGTAGCCACAAGACTGCATAAAGATTTGGCGAAGGACGGTGTCGAGATTAAAACTTCCTTAAGTATGCCAGATGGAATGTTTACAGAATATGAGCAGCAGAGAGCTACTCTTCTTCTTGGAACACTCTGGGAGTCATAAGCGCTTGTGCAGAAGTCGCGAGCAAGAAGATAAATAAAAGACCACGGCCAGAGAACTGGTGGGTGGCTGCCTTTCTGTTTACGGAAGACCGTATTAAGTGGGCCATAGGCACTTTCCACCTATACAAATCCCGAGGAGTAGGCGGAATAGACCAAGCACTCTGCAGAGGGGGTAGAAGTGGCTACTACCGCACCTCCTGGGCATCTTTAGGAGTAGTCTGACACTTAAGCATACTGCAGAACCATGGTGAACGGCAAAAGTGATATTTATTTCAAAAGCTGGTAAGAAAGATGTCATTTGCTAATCCGGTTATCCCAATCACGTCCTGAAAGGAATAGCGTTACACTTATGATCAGAATCCCATCAGGCTGCCCTACCAAGGCCTGATCCGTACTAGGGCAAATCTGATCAGGGCCCTATTAATGCCTTCACAAATTTCTACTCGCGTTGTTGATAGATGACTTAAACGAATCAAATGTTTCCAATATTTCAAATGCTTCAAATATTTGGTATATATTCAGTTTCTATTTTGAGCGTTTTAAAAATTATATTTTCTCGGAAACGACTCTTTCTATCTAATAATTAAAATTTTGCACAATTTCATAAAGTTTTATTTTATTTTTATTAATTTTACAGATCATACTGCCAGTCCGAAAACGGATCCAAACTCACCAATTTCATTGTCATCAAGTACGCCAACATCAGTATCAAATGAATCAGTTGAGCAACCACAACCGCCTGATATTGATTTATCACCACCTGGACTAGACAAAATCTATACAGTGGAATATATCAAACCATCAAAGATACATGTACAACCATTACATACGGATGATTTATTGTACGAGTCAAAGAAGGATTATTCAAACAATGATTTTGGAATAGGTAAGCTGATAATTAGTTGTTTCCAAGTTTTTTGTCATAAATTAAAATTTTAACACAATTAAGTTGTTTGAATAAATTAATATAATCTGTCACAAAGATATAAATTAAATTTGTCGATGAATTCTCCAATTCAGTCTGATATTTAATCTTTTCGAAACAGCTTTATTTTAACGATCTAATTTATGACAAAATTTTAAATACAATAAATTGCTATTCCGATTTTTGTTTTACAATTTAGACGATATAAGATAATAAACGCCTACAATCCTTTTTTTTCAGACACAACGCAACA
The DNA here is from genome assembly GCA_963693315.1 of Diogma glabrata. Lineage (NCBI taxonomy): Eukaryota > Metazoa > Arthropoda > Insecta > Diptera > Cylindrotomidae > Diogma > Diogma glabrata. The sequence continues at coordinate 8,174,658 of OY856188.1, forward strand.
ATATCAACATTTAACTGGTCATTTTAGAAATAAATCAAGTAAAATCTGGGACCCCCATCCACAGTATGAAATTGATGCATTTGGTTTACATTTACATTTAATTCTAACGCACGATAGTGGTTTTATTCCAAAAAATATTAAGGTAAGAATTTTTAAGGCGCATATCTTTAAATATAAAG